>JAEMWC010000035.1:1357500-1550000 GCA_016490735.1 Pachyseris speciosa
CAAACTCGGGTTTTCTATTTAACAATTAGATTATGAGCTCAAGATTCTATCACGCATAGAAATCGACAGCGAATCCACTAGTCGTTAAATACTAGACAACTTAATTATCTAAATCCTCCTCGCAGACACTTCGAAAACGCGAAGAAGGTGCCGCCATTTTGTTGACAATCGCTACTCACTATCATTCACACAATAGATAGCAAGTAGCGTAGCCAATCAGAGAACGGCATTCGTGATGGGACACTAGTATATTTATACTACTGGCTGACAGTGCCGCTCGCCAACCATCAGAATCGATGGAACAGTAAAAATGGTTTATTTGGGTAGCTGGTATGTAAGATGGGGAATTTTCTGCGTCCGCTCTCAGTCATTGTCTCGAAAATTAACACACCCTTGATTAACCAATCAGATCGCGAGTTTGCCTAATGGTTGGTCGCGAGGTTATGCTAATGTGTGATAGTTTTAACTATCACACATTAATTAGGGTGCAGCCTGAATCAACTGCTCACGCTTAGAAGTCAAGATCTAACACTATTCGCAGTTAGTATGAAATGTTTAAGTTTAAGAGAGAATGGAAAATCGGAATAGAAAACGAGAAAAATGTTTTCTATTTCTTGGCTGAATAAGAAATTAAATCACTGTGAAATCTTCAAGGCAACATGAATTTGCAATGTAATTACCGATCGTGTAGACATGTTTAAGTGTAGGCAATGATCACGAATAATAAATTTTTCTTAAGGTTTTTCCTATGTGTTGGTTGAGTTGTTACATTAGATTAATGATGATGGTGATGATGATGATGTTGGTGGTGGTGGGGGTGATGATTATGATCTAGCTCACTGTTAAGGAGAGACTTCATTTCAACGATGCTGTAATGATATTTAAATGTGTAAATAATTTAGTTCCTGAATATCTGGCTAACACATTTGTTCCACGATCTCGTATTCATAGTAGGGTAACAAGATCATGTAATCTGCTCCACATCCGACGATGCCGCCTGTCCTCTGGGTAACGTGCATTCACGTATCGCGGATGCAAATTGTGGAATAACCTCCCAAAGGACTTGAAAGCAGCTGAGAATGTGAACGCCTTTAGGCTCCGCCTACTGAATGCACTCCTTAGTGGAAATGTTGCGCACAGATGAATCGTTTCAATCTTCTAGTCTTCTCTAATTTTTGTATTAGTTCACCAGTGTTTTTAACGTGTACTGGCCTTTTGCATTTATATTGAATTAGTTTTTGTTTTACTTATATATATTTTTAGGCCAATATAATATTACTATAATACAATTTAATGTAGGGTTTGTAACTGAAAAACCCAGCTTGGGAGTTGCAATAAACGTATGTATGTATGTGTGTATGTATGTATGATGATGATGATGATGATGATGATGATGATGATGATGATGATGATGGTGTTGGTGGTGGTGGTGGCGATGAATAATAATAATAATAATAATAATAATAATAATAATAATAATAATAATAATAATAATAATAATGTGAATGATATATGAAATGAGGTCACGGCCGTCAGTGGCTTCATAGCTCAGTTGGTTAGAGCATCGCACCGGTAATCGCGAGGTCACGGTTCAAACCCCGTTGAAGTCCTGAATTTTTTTTCAGGCTTCTTTTCGCAATTGCATAAATTGCGTTCACAACTGCGAGGATCATGCTTCATTTGATTTTAATAATAATAATAATAATAATAATTATTATTATTATTATTATTATTATTATTATTATTATTATTATCATTATTATTATTATCCAGGAAACCCACTCGCCTTGTCAGTTTTCATTGGGGTCCCTGCAAAATTCCAACAAGTAAATAAATGACGGGGAGGGGGGGGGGGAGTCTTGTGATGAGTTGGTGACTTGTTTACTCGATCAGAGTAAAGAATGATATCCCTTAGTCGTAAATCAAAAGGGAAGGCCCGTGCAAAAAGGCCCAACCTTGCTGGCCTTGATGATGATGATGATGATGATGATAACACTTCGTTCCTAGTTCTTTTCATTGCTGCTGTTTCAGTTTACAGTCTATTTCTGCAATCGTTTGAAATACTAATTCCCTGCTAGCAGAGGCCTCATTTCCTTGTAGTCAGCGTGCTGGAGAAAATAGACCTCTGCCATGGGTCGAAACGGTCTGTGTTGAGCATGCGCCGTGGTTTCTTAGCGACCGAACTATCGCGTGGAGTATCGCGTGGTGCTTTTAGCACATGATAAAATGACAAACAATACAAGGAGCATGCGTATTACTCCGTCCACAACCGCGAACGGCGGGCTAATCAAATACTGTTTCGACCCATGGCAGAGGCTACTTTTCTCCACCACGCTGAATACAAGGAAAAGAGGCTTCCGTTAGCAGAGAAAAATACTAAGGGCCGGTTGTTCGAAAAGCTTAGTGGACGTACTCCCCGGTGTAGTGGCCTATCTCTATCTCTGATTTTTTCTGTCTTTGACATTCATGCGTGGGTGGGGTGGGTGGGTGGGTGAGATCAAATATGGACTGATAGCTGCTGCCAGAGGGAATCTTCTTACATGGCACAATATATGAAGGACCTACCCCTCCCCCCTATGCTTGTCTCCAAAGCACGAAATCATCAATCACACTTGTCCTTACAGTTTGGCGTTTGCTTGCCTTTACAAAGCAAAGCTCTTTTTACGCTGGAATAAACAGCTTATAAGGACAGTGTTTCTCTCACATTAGCATCCATGAGAGAGCACCCTGTCTGAATACTTTGAAGGGAGGCGACACAACAATAAGGGCAAAATAGAAATAAACCCGTTTAGGAGGGACAAATTTAACCTCTGATTTAGGGGTGTTACTGAGGGACGTTTATAGACGGTATTTCGTAAAACATTGTATGGCAGCATCCTTAAAAACTTGGAGAAATGACAGAAATGGATGTGAAATTCTATTATTTTCGGAAACGGGGATATTGTAGCCTTTTTATAAACTTACGCAAGCAATTATCGTTTACGTAAGTAATCGAAATGCTGTTGAAGAAAATGCCGGATAAATTTACATGCTTATGACAGTCGTAACTTCTATCATTTAAGACGAATTTCAAGAAATCGATTCGTACAGTTTTGCACCTTGGCGATCATCAACCCTCAGCATTTTTTTTAAATATCGAAACTTGTACGGACGCCGCAGTCACATAGCCAAATATCTTATCTGAGCATGTTAGGGTTTCTGAGATATGTGTGAGGGATACAACTGAACTTTCCATGGCAAGAATATTTTAAGTAAGCCCTCGCATTAATAAAATGCAAGTTCTGTGGCAAATATTATTATTATTATTATTATTATTATTATTATTATTATTATTATTATTATTATTATTATTATTACTTTTTAATACGATTTTTATTGTGCTTGAGTTCCCTACCGCGCCCGCGGTTTCAGTGGGCACTATTTCAACACTTCAGTTTCTAGTCAAATAACTTCTGACGACATATATATATATTAAACTTTAACCAGAGGGGCTCTTTGAAAATTGTTCTTCATTAATGCAGTGAGGTCGTTGTATGAAGGTAGATGTACTTTTACTGAGAGATACGCCTACGAAGCAATGATTAGTTGAGATTCACTCATAAAAATGAAGCTTGTAAGGGATTCGTGCTCTCTGCGACAGAAGAGACAGCTAAAAGGTAACTGGGTAGGTATTAAACCTGTAGAGGATGACGACGTGAAGAGTGAATATATGAAACGATCAAGTATTAGATCTGCGGAACAAAGAGTTAAATGAATAGAAGATCATAGGCAGTCATAAAATAACCTTTAGAAATTCCTGAAAAAACAAAAAGCCAGAAATAAATTTAGTTAAAAAAAAAACTCGGGCTCAACTCTCCCTGATTGCACTGATCCGGGTGCGTTATACGAAAGACAGGAAACTAATTCAATCAGGAGAAAATTTCAAACAAAAAATTGCAAAGCGGCCTCGCTTTGCGTTCTGACACTGATCTGAATGCATGTTCTCAAATATTGTGAAGGGAACATTATTTTTCATTTCAACAACAGTACTCCGTTGAACTCGATCAGAGTGAGCACGCAAGAAGGACTGTAATGAAACGAACGGAGTATTGTTACTGTCCACGCGCCTGCCCGTTGTTTGTCTGGGCTACATACTCTAAAAGCAAACATATGCCGACTGATCAGCCAGGTAAGCCAACTTGAAACTCACGAAATGACATAATCGATCCCAAAAAGGTTTATGGTGTATGAGGCCACATAACGACAACAGCCATAAGTCAAGGGGAGTTTGCCGTGTGCTCGAACTATATGTACGAGATGTAGATGTAGATGTCAGTAGTAGATGTAGACCGATCTTTGTAGTGCTCGGCCAAAATGTCTTTGCCGGCAATTATATCGCATATATTCATGGAGCCGGAATCAGGAGATTATGTTTAAAAGTCTTTGCCGATCCACAGAGCAGCCTGAGGTCTCAGAAACAAACCAGTTTGAGGGGAGCAACCACATGTCTGAAACAACGGATTGTCCGTCTTCATCGTCTTTGAGAATCTTAACAACTAGCCGGCATTACCAGAACTTAACTAGCTGTCAGTTTCATTCAAACTGGTTTCATAGTCTCGCGCTTTTTCTTTTGCTAGAAATATAAATGCTGAAAGAAAGAGGGAATAGCATGGGCAAGCTTTCGTCAGCTGTTTCGTTTACTTCCGCTGTTCAAATGGAAATGGCGTATTTTTGTCTGAAAACTTTGTAGTTCCAAAAGGAGCTGCACACTCAGACCAAAAATTCCTTGTATCTAGCTCTCAGCTCCTTTGCGACCTTCTCAGGCAACGAACCGTCGAGAAATACTCCTTTAACCCTGGTTATTAGAAGGTTATTAGTGGCTTTATACACTAAATATGAATATTCAAACATGCGAAGATTCAAAATCTCACATGAAGTAGCTACCCCAAACTAAGCAATCCGCTGATCAAAGCAGGACTGTTTGGGGTTGTCTTACATCACGTAGAACAGCGCGTACAACCAACAGAACATTCACGAGACTCAACCACGTGGAACGGTGAACTGGACGATAAGAGCAGAAATCCATTTTTTCCGTTGACTAAGGATGATTACAATAAGAACTCTAATATTCTTTTTATTCATTTTGTTGTTTCCCATCCTGGTACTTGGTGAGTAAATGTAGATTTTTAACTTCTTGTGATAAGGTACAGTCGAATCTACCGATAAACCACGCGCGGTCCCTGCGATTTTTTCTGCTGAAGCCTGCTATAGAGGACACCGCCCATGAGCTGACACCTTGCTCGGTCCCTTAAATGTTGTTTTACTGGGCTTTATGGTGACATTTTGAGCTACAGTACTTCATAAGCTTAAGTTAGAATCTCAGCTAGTCGCGGAAAAGCAATCTCCGGCTAAACGGAGAGTGTGTTTGACCGTTTCCCATGTTTGTTTTCATCCAACATTTCGCGTTACGAGCGTTTGATCGTTTAGAAATAGCCGCCCCAACCAACAAAGCGTGCACAGGCGGTAAAAAGGGACCAAATGAACCACACAATGTCGAAATTTCAGCGATAATACGCAAAGATCTTTCTGTGGACCCACTTTGTCTGATGTTCGTGCAAACATTCTTTGTCCATTTAGCAACTCGTGATCAACGCTTTGTTAAGCAAACACGATCGATGTTGGAGGAAACTGTTTGATTGTTTAGCCGGAGCTTGAGCATTCAGCTTGCATAATTAAGAAGTGTCGTTTCGTAGTCTAAAAACTTGTAAGACAGTTAACTTCTCTCTTGCAATATTTTGAAGTATTTGTCATTAATTGAAACCTTGAGACTAACTATTTGGATGTTACAATAAGCCAAGTTTAAACAATTTGTTATGGTTGGGCTGTCAGTCCCATTGCACAAAGTAAGCTGTACAGGTATTTTTTCAATGCTTTATTATCACAAAGATAATTTACATTTTACGAAAGTAAGACATAAATACATGCACAGTACAATAGAGTTAATACAACATGCGAAATAATGCAATAAGTGGGAATAACATAATATCAAAATAAGTATACACTCTAGGGAGGAAGTTGTACATTTATGACCAAAGGCACAGAAATGTAAGTATCACCAATATTTTGATTTTACCCTTGTTTTCAATCAGCAAACAACTGTTCCGAAGATCTGGATCAAATCACTGCCACTTTCAACAGCTCAGTCTATGAGCGTCCTGGCACAAGGGCTATCTGTGTTGTCAACGATACTGGCTCCCAACATAATGTACTTGTTTGCTGGGATAAATCAACATCATCCTCTGTATGTGGAGATAACCATGCCCAGGTCTGCCCTTTAATCAGAATGGAAAATGAACAAAGCAAATTGGTTGTGAATATCACAGCCCTCCACTACACCACTCTTGTAGTTAAATACAAGTTCTACCTCGAAGGACACTTTTATGGAGTGGACACAGAGATTTGCAGACACACTTGTGCTCAACCAACTCTGCATTCCTCAGTGCAGGGTACGTAAGTGAATAAATCGAATAACTTAAGCTTTCTTTTCAAGTAACTTGATAATACACTATACATGTAGATAAAAGACAAAAATAAAAATGGAACAGGGAGTACCTCTTATAAGAATTATTTTAATTAAGAGGTGTTGTACTACTTTCCAGCTCAAAATAAAAGAAACCTTAAGCTTACACATCCTATGGTAAAAGCCTTCCCTTTATTAGTAACTTCAAAATATTAAAATGCCCCTAACCCCAAAATATTTTTTTGTTCAATTAAGTCTTTGCACCTGTTTAAAATGAATGATGACTAAAGCAATACTTGGGGAAACTTCAAATCCAGATGTAGCTAATCAATAGGCAGTCACTTGTGAGTGTTTTGATGAAAGAACACGACATACCGTAATTATGTCACGCAGTGAAAGTAATTTTTTAAAAGTGGCATATGTGGTATAAGGTTGTTTTGCTGCCTGTTGTTGGCCTTGAAACTCGGAAATTGTCTTTCCATCAAGTGTTGAAAGTCTGTGAGTACAGAAGATACTCAAACCAGAACTTAACATGGCCTCGGAAGAACCCATGCTATCTGGTTGGTTTGGTGCTGTTGTTGACTGTATTCATATAATTATTCATAATTTCTCACATGTTCATCACTCACCAAATGACCAGCTCCCAGTTGCCTTGTTAGCTCATTTAATTGGTAGAGAACTGCACCAGCATTGCTGAGGTTGTTGGTTTTGAAATCTGTACATGTAAGCATGAATTTTTTCAGGCTTTATTTTCACTACTGCTTTTGTAGTGCAGTTCATAACTGCAATGATCATTCAATGTATATTCATGGTGTTGTTGTTGTTACCAAAACAAAATGGAGAGGATTTGAAGCAATAGTTCTCTCCTCCATTGTTTCAATCATCGGGATAAACTGAAACTGCTCTTAATGGACTAACAAAACTGCTTGTAAAAGTGAAACATGATTTTTCAAAGAGAAACTGAAAATGATTGCACAAGCTTAAACACTAGAAGATGAATACTTTACTTTTAACAATAAATTACTCGACTGACATGCTGAAAATATGTTCCGCATGTAAAAAAACTAACAACCATTCTTAAAAGGAAAACTTAGGACAATAAATACTAATGAAGAGGCATTGAGTTCTTTACATAATACTATTATTTAATTTTCTTTGTTTTTGTAAAATGTGTTTTGCATTGCTCAAAGAAAAAAGGCACTGGCTGTTAGTTTAGCTGCTGGATGTATCATGTTTTTAGGTGCAGTTGTCTTAATTATTAGTGGGCAACGTACTTTAAAGTGGAAACCCTCTAGATGCCATCCAATGGTTTTGTATTCCAATACTAATATTGACTTAATGAGTGCACTGACATCAATACTGTCATTCTGTTTGCAGCTGGTGAATCCTTGATTACTTTAGTGTTTCAACCTTCATCAATTTCTCCATCCAAAAGTCTACCAGCTGGGGGTAAGTTAGAGATAGAAAGATTATATGGTAAATATATAGACAAATATAATAAGTGTAAATTTGTGCATACTTTATGCATAATTTTATGTATATACATGTATGCACTGTGCTAACATGCCTACTTAATAAAAAAACACACAACTCCCTTGTTGGTGACATCATATGAGAAATATTAATAATATCTTTGGGTTGGCCAAAAGAGAGAGTTCTCAATATTTTATCTAGAAAAAGAAAAAAACTATTCCTAGAAGAAACTGTCGATGGTTCCGCTTGGTCATGGCTGCCCAGGAAAACTCCACAGTAGTTTGTACTAGTACAGTATTGGTTGTTAGAATATATATCAAAAAGCTAAGGAACTTGTGTTAACTATATTGGCCCAAAGACATTTTATTTTGTCATAAATTAAATCTAATTTTACTCTGCATTATTAAAAATTATAATTTGTTTATGATATTAAACTGCTCGTTTATCAATTTTCTGTATTTGCAAATTTCAGCCAATATTTACATGTTAACATCAATGCATGCTAATTAAACGTACCCATGAATTAACCAAGACAAAATATTCACAAAAATCTCCAGTGAAAGATTTGTTCAAATAAACAATACCCTTGTTTCTGGGTGCATTCTGGACAGGTCTGCATTAATTAATTGGCCATGGTTTCCAGGTTATTACAGCAAAAAGCCTCTAGCTGCAGTCATCAAAACAAATTTAGTGATAGTTCAAGTGCACTGCCATTATTAACAATGTCATTGTGTTTGCAGCTGGTGAATCACCCTCAGCCACTTCAGTGTCTGTGACGTCACCACCTGTGGGTAAGTTAGATTAATTGATACAAGAAGGTTCAAATAATGATTTTTTTTTTATTTATTATCATGATGATCATGATGATTTTAACAAAAATGAGGTGTGGATGATCTCCAGTGAAAGATTTATTCCAATAAACAATACCCTTGTTTCTGGGTGCATTCTGGACAGGTCTGCAATTTAATTAATTGGCCATGGGTTGTAGGTTATTACAGCAAAAAGCCTCTAGCTGCAGTCATCAAAACAAATTTAGTGATAGTGAGTGCACTGCCATTATTAACAATGTCATTGTGTTTGCAGCTGGTGAATCACCCTCAGCCACTTCAATGTCTGTGACGTCACCACCTGTGGGTAAGTTAGATTAATTGATACAAGAAGGTTCAAATGATGATTTTTTTTAAATTTATTATCACGATGACAATAATAATTATTTAACAGAAATGTGGTGTGGATAATCTTTCCATAATAATGATCAGATGCATCAGTCCCATCACTTCAGATTCACTCAATAGTAACTCAAATCTTCGTATGAGTACAGTTTTTGTGGTTACTGGCAAAATTAACAAAAACCTCTGTCAATGTTTACTTGATCATGACTTCTTTTATTTGATTTTCTCCACTGAAATATGATTTCTGAACTAAATATCTGTCTTTTACAGTCAGTAGTTCTTAGATCTCATTTGAGCTAGAAACTTCAAGCCAAAGTAGCCAGTTTTTACCTTAAATATGGCATCTTCATACAAGGACTGGTCAGACATAGGTAAAAATGTTTGACACTGCAGACTCTGCATTTTCCTATACTGTGTGCTTGCTCACTTCCGCTCGATGAACAATTTTACTGAGATTCACATTTCACTAGAATTCTTTTCCTTCTCCTTGTGTGTTTTCATTAAAACAGTAACCACATATCCTCTTCAAGGTCTTTTGTTTCTTTTGGTCATAATTAACAAAAAAAGCATTCCAGTAGCAACTGAGGTATTTCTTGTTGACTGCAACAAACATATCATAAAAGAAACCATCATTAGTTTTCAACCATATGCATTAAGGGGCTGTCCTAATACCCTTATCAGAGCAGCCAGCTCTGATCCACAACGAAAGGAGTTGGTCTGAAACAAAATACAGACCACTGCTCTTGTTGTCATTTGACCACCTTCATTAGCTACTAGAATGTACAGTACAGCTGGGTTGTAGCCATGCTAGCTCAGTTCTTACTTTCAATTGCTGGCCACAATATTAGCTACATACCAGCTACCAACACAATAACAACCAGCCTGCAATAACAATGTTGCTCTCGTTATTTGTTGTGGCATACATTAGGAATAACCAATTATGCAGCAAAACAGTTTAAGCAGTTCCACATTTTCAGAAAAAAATAACAAAACAAAACAAAACAAACCACAACTCCGTTGGTTTTGATTTAGCAGTTCTGTGATTGGCTAAAAGTTACCAAAAACATCACAGACACAAATCACCACTTTGATAAGCAGTGATTTTCAGGAAGCACTGCACACACTACATGTCATTTGGAGTTTAAAGCACATGTGAAGCAAATGGAAAATGTTTCTTTCCTGTGTGTAGCTGCTGTCTGCATATATATGGCAACTGTGTCATGTGCATTCACAAATGCATGTGTGGTGAAACAAAAGTATATGCCTACATGTATTTCTGTTGGGTGACATTTTTAAATAGGCAGTAGTGTATAATATTGTAGATATTGTGAAAGTAGCAGATGAATAATGGTTTGAAAAAATAAAACAACACTTTTAAGTTTAAAACAAGACATGTTTCGACATACTTATGCCATCTTCAGTTGCAAATGTACGTTACAATTTGAATTGTAACTGTATACAGAGTTTCATATTTCAAGGATTAACTATTATTTGAATAATAATGAAAACAAGTATAAAACATGAGGTATTTGACTACAAAACTTACTAAATAGAAAGGGTTAATCCAACATGTTGTAACTGTTGGTTTAAAACAGGTCTCTTCCATTTAATATGCAGAACCTCTTCAAACTTTAATTTGAAACTTAGAGGTTGCAGAGTCTAAAACAGTGAAACATTCCGTAGAACAGGAGTCTCGACAAGCCTGAGATGTCACTAAATGCTTGTAAACATGAGGAGCCTTGTTGGACACAAGGTGCTCACGAATGCGTGTAGAAATGTGGCAGGCGGTTTCGCCAATGTAACTAGCATTACAGCCAGCACAAACAAATTTATAAACAACATGCAAATGGAGACCCTGTGGTACGAAATCTTTCACGCTGAACAACTGTCTAACCTTAAAAGTGGAAAAAACTAGCTTGATGTCAACATTACTACAATATTGTCTTAGCAGTTTTCTAAGTTTAGTTTGTGTAACGCTGGAAAAACGGCCCGCGAAAGGAAGTTTATAATAATGTGTAGAAGGTTTGTTGGTCCCAACAATGTGGCTTCTCTGTGGGCTAGCTTCATTAACTGCATTACAGATATACTTACGAATAATTTTATTGACGATCAAATTTGGGAAACAGTTCTTCCATAAAATAAAAACAAGTTCTTTGATGTCGTTATAAAAGCCAAACCATGTATTATTAATTTTGTAGACTCTGTCAACTAATGTCCGAACTAGTCCCAGTTTGTATGACAATGCGGCAAAACTGAAATAATTGGTATGAAGACTGGTGAAGGTCTTTTTGCGGAAAATAGATGTAACTGGGGACATATGATTGTTATCAATCAAAATGTCTGAGAAAGATAATTTACCCTCAGTTTCCCTTTCCATAGTGAACTTTATATTGGGATGTCTGGTGTTGATGTAGTCAAAAAATAGATGAGCGTCATGTTCATTCATGAGTACACAAAAGGTGTCATCGACATAACGTCCATAGAATAACACTTGTGATGATGAATAGTTTTCTAACCATAGTTTCTCATAGTGTCCCATGAAGAGGTTTGCGAGGACTGGAGCAAGGAGAGAACCCATTGCTACCCCATCAATTTGATCATGAAAGACACCATTAAATAAAAAAATAATGTGTTTGCACTGTAGCAAAGGAAAAGAGGGTTTTGAGATCAACAGAACTTATTTTAAGGCCTGGATTACCCTGGATAATATATTTAACCGCCAGGTCAATACACTCGTCAAGAGGTATGTTAATTGGTAAACAAACTCTCAACATCAAAGGAACCATGAACTTGCCAGCGATGGATAGCTGGTTGATTTCTTTAACGAAAGTGAACGTATCTCTAGCATTATAATCTGATGGGATGTGGGGTTCTAGAAGATTACAAACGAATTTGGCCAGCGTTACACAAACTAAACTTAGAAAACTGCTAAGACAATATTGTAGTAATGTTGACATCAAGCTAGTTTTTTCCACTTATAAAGGTTAGACAGTTGTTCAGCGTGAAAGATTTCGTACCACAGGGTCTCCATTCGCGTGTTGTTTATAAATTTGTTTGTGCTGGCTGTAATGCTAGTTACATTGGCGAAACCGCTCGCCCCATTTCTACTCGTGTTCGTGAGCACCTTGTGTGCGACAAGGCTTCTCATGTTTACAAGCATTTAGTGACATCTCAGGCTTGTCAAGACTCCTGTTCTACGGAATGTTTCACTGTTTTAGACTGTGCAACCTCTAAGTTTCAAATTAAAGTTAAAGAGGCTCTGCATATTAAATGGGAGAGGCCTGTTTTAGACCAACAGTTACAACATGTTGGATTAACCCTTTCTATTTAGTAAGTTTTGTAGTCAAATACCTCATGTTTTATACTTGTCTTCATTATTATTCAAATAATAGTTAATCCTTGTAATATGAAACTCTGTATACAGTTAAAATTCAAATTGTAACATACATTTGCAACTGAAGATGGCATAAGTATGTTGAAACATGTCTTGGTTTAAACTTAAAAGTGTTGTTTTATTTTTTCAAACTATTGTAGATATATTATTATTTTATACCCTACAGCCACATAAAAATCAGACTGCAGGGAGGTCATTGTGTATTTGTTAGTCCACTGAACCTTCTCATCATGAAACCACATCAAATTGATTGTGTACATGTAGGGCTATGTATTTTCTTTGGCATGGTATAAAATATAGTCATGCAAAGCATTCCATGATATACCATGGAATATTCCATTTGTCACTTACATACACGCTCACCTAAAGCCAATTAAGGTTTGTGTGTATTACAGGGTATCTGACCAAGAAAACACAAGTGACTTGAGAGATACATTCCCTTTAATACCATACCATAGAAAATACAGTCAATCAGAATGTAGGAAAGCCATTGTGTATAATTTCGTCAGTATTCCATCGAACCTTCCCATCAATCAATGCAATTCAACAGTATCACACCCAACCTTCCCATCATGCGTTGAGATTCCCGCTCATGCTGGCCTTGCTGGCCACTGTATTTTCTGTGGCATGGTATAAAATAGTTATGCAACCCTTTCTCGTGGTATGCTGTGGAATATCCCACTTATCACTTGTATTTTCTTTGCATACGCACTTGCCTAAAGGATATTGCACAGTATACCACTTGAAAGCGTTGCATAACTAGTATGTATATACCACTTGAAAGCACTGCATAAAAACTTATTTACTAGACAAGTATATACACTCTACATATAGTAAATTTAGTATATATATAGAGTGGTTTTCAATTGAGTGTCGAAAGTAATTCTTGTTTTGCTTTGGTTTTGCATTGTTTTGCTTTGTGATTGGCCAGGAAAAGTCACGCCACTTTCTCAACCAATGAGAAGCGAAAGCAAAACCAATCATGACTTGCATGTGTATACTTTCTTGCGCTTTGTGCTGGCTACATGTAATTCCTTTGTATTCTGATTGGCTTATTGTGCTGTTTGCAGCTGTTGTGGTGTCATTGGGTTATTGCTTTAATTGGTTTTGATTTTATGACACTCAATTGAATGAGCGCTCTATACATGTCTGTTTATTTGTGTCAAATATTATCAGTGAGAAGTAATGCCACAAAAGCAATGTTTTATCCACAAATTCACCCTGTATCAGGTACAGCTGAATGTGATACATGTTCAATTATTTTCTAATGGCAGGATCGATTTATTTGTTTAGACTTATTTATTTATTTATTTATTTACTCAGAGCACAAGGGACTGAAAATTGGAGCTGGTATTGCTGCAGTTGGGTGTGTGCTTCTATTTGCAAGTGTCTGTTTAGCCCTCTTTCTCAGAAGAAGATGCATGCGTTCACGATCAAGCTTACCAACAAGACCTGATCAGGATGTCAGATTGTCTGAAATCCATCATGGTGATGATAAATGACAAATGGAATATTCCATGGTATTCTAAGTTATGGCAATTTTCTTGGCAGTGATGGGAAACCTTTGTGAATTATAATATATAAATAAAAATAAATAATAGATTACCATAGCAATTAATACTAAATTGCATTGAAAACACCCCTAATATTTGCTTAGTGATGATAACCCAGAAATGAACTTGGTGATCCTATTTTTTATTGTTTATTAAATGTCTGAAAATTTCATGTGGTTTTGTATAATAAGGTAATTTTTGCAAAATGTGGGATCTTGATATGCTAAGTACTAAATAAACAATAGAAAATTGGTGTCAACAAGTTCGAACAGTTTTGATTTATTATCACTTAAAGCTATATATAAGTAAGGATGCTTTTAACTTGCTTATCAGCATTGTTTGATACCAGCCCGTTGTTGTTCTGCCTTTTCACATTTTATAGTCATCTTTTTAAATTTCCTATGCATTGTAAGTATTATGATCTTTTACTGATGTGACTTTCAAGTATGTGCTTTACTCTTGTTTTCCTGAGAATTACGAATTAAAAATGCCGCTGCTGGTTTTCTGCTGTCCACCAGGCACCCAGCACGGTCACACTTCACATTGTCGTTGTGTCCTTGTTTCTCGCGATTTTTTTCGCGCGTTGCGTAGGGTAAAGGTAAAGGTAAAATCTTTATTTAAACACGGTATTTCCTTCAGCTTTTTACAATATGTAATTAAATAAATCTAACTACCTAACTGAATAAGATTATAAATAACTACTAGAATAAAAGACACCATAAAAAAAATACCCTGCTTTACAAGGAAGCCGTGTATAAACGCAAAATAAGAAATTTATAAAAGACTATTATTAAAATCGTAATTCATCAACTTGGATTTAAATTCGTCAAGAGAGGGCGACTGTCGGATATACGAGGGCAAGCTATTCCACAGTACAGCTCCACTATAGGACAAACTTGTTTTACAATAGTTAGTGTGGGGCTGTGGAAGAGCAAGCGTACCGTCACTATCTCTTCAGTTATAAGTTAAAGTATCAGAACGGAGGACAAAGCGCGAACTAAGATATTCCGGAACCATATTATTTACAATCTTGTACATTATTACTGATTTATTAGCAAGGCGTTGACGGTCCAGTTTAACCCAGTTTACCTTCCGCAACAATTCATCAGTTCTACAATCGTAATTTGAAAACGTTATTACGCGAGCTGCGCGATTTTGTAACTTTTGAGAAAGACTCTTAGAACAGGATCCCCACACCGAGCTGCAGTAATCGAAATGGGGTTGGACTAATGAATGAATGGTAGGAATGAATTACCTTTTCTTAAAAATAGAGAGCGAACTACTTTGCTTAATGCTTTTATTATTATTGGTTAATTTTATTGTAACATACAGCAAGAAAGTAAGGCACAGCTTAGGCCCTGTTTTCACGGAGGCAGGGTTCCCCGGCTAACCGAGTTACCCGGCTAGGAGGGTTAAAACATAGCCCGCCTTTCATGCAACTCACCTAAGCGGGATAGTCGGTGGGCTTTCTTTTGAACGACCGCTAAGCACAACAAACAAGATGGCGGACAAAAGAAACTTTGTGACGGCAAGTGTATTTTTGTAACGCTCGTTCCGCTAGTGGTCGCTTTTCAGTATGTTGGGTGGTTCTTTGTACTCTGCTAATTAAGCGTAGTCACCAGGGGCAGATAACGTTAAAAGCCGCCCTGGAATATAACACTGCTTTCACGGTCTTCTCACTTCTGTCCCCCGGGATGGGGGTATACTTCCTAGTAATAGGCTAATGGGATGTGCCGCTGGATGGGGTCGCATTTTCACGACTGGATTGACTATAACGAGGTTTGATAGAGTTACTAGAATGGGGTCGCACATTTTCGGGATTTTGGGGGTAAATGTACCAGAATATTTGTACTGTAGGTGAAAAGTAAAATGTCCTACATTCACTTTAACAAATGTGTCAATTTATTTTAGGAGGACCTACTTAAAAGGCGTTATAAGGTAGATGCATAAACAGAATATGACTAAGTTGGGATCACGAAAATTCGATTTGCCAAAAAGTTACTAACATGGGGTCTATATTTGGCCACAGAATAGACTATATGGGATAGAGGCTATGAGAGGCCAGCGGCACATACCCAGCAAAAATTTACCCAAGTACCCCCCACCCACCTCGGGACCTCGCCTAGCCGGGATTACCCGGCACAAACCGTTAACATGGCAAAAAGCTAGCCCGCCTAGAAGGGTGCCCCGGGCAAGTGGACAGGATGCCCCGGGAAGGCGGGCAACCCTGTCCAGAATGAAACGCTTCAATGCGTTTTCTAAAGAAACGTACGAAACGTTGGCTCTCGCAGGTGGCTCGGTTAGCCGGGCACCCTCCCTCCGTGAAACAGGAACTTAGGAACAGGAACTTAGACTAAAGGCAGCAAAAATCAAATAGAAAGAGTACACAATTACATGTTTACACAAGTGAGCATATACAGATATATGGCAGCTAAGCCTAATGCTGATGGGCAGAACATTCCATAGCTTCGGAGCTGCGACAGAGAATGCCCTGTCACCAAAGCTCCTTTGATTAGATGTGAGGATTGAACAAGAAGGCATTGGTTAGCGGATCTAAGATTACCAACTTGGGCCGATTAACCCTAATCCAAGATAAAAAATTAACCTAGGGGTTTATTTCTGCAGGAACGCTGTTCAATGCTGCTGTTCTGCAAAATATTTGATTAGAGTACGTCAATCTTGACTATTTGCTTAGTAAGCAAATAGCACCAAAAGAAACTTTCATCCAAAAGTTAAAAACTGCAACCAAAGTTTACGCTAATCCTGGATTAACTTAATCGGCTTTCGAACAACCGTGCCTTGGACTGTAGCGATATATAATTCATCACTGGTGCTAAATTATTGTTCAGAAAACTAATGGTAACGGTAATGGTAATTGATTTATATACCTCACATAGAGTATAGTTTCATGGCGGTTTACAATTCTTCTCTTGGGTAAGATCGGACGTCACCAGTTATCTGAAAGGGTAGGGATTTCACCAGTCGAAATACATGAAAGGGAAGGGAAATCTGTCATTGAGGTATTTAAAAGGACCTTTCATTAAAATATTTCGAACACACATACCTTATGACTGTACTGTTTTGATTTTTTGAGCGTTACATGAAAATGACAAGAAGACATCTTGTGAAAGGGGTACTATTTTCCAAAGGAATGTATACGAAAGGGGTACCTTTACTGTCAAAAATGGTATATAAAAGGGTGATGGGTCGCACCTCGGGGCGGAGCCTCCCCGTATTAAATTTGTTTAGTGCCCCCCGCTCCCCGGTTCTCTATTGTTAAAATAAAAACGGTCAGATCCCAATCTGTGTTTGCGTGGTGGTTTAGCTCTCTCGCCATTATCACAAAAGCCTGTCTATGGAACGTGGTCTAGATTTTTTTTTTAGCTGATTGTTATTTGCAACTGGGGATCAATAAGTAGTTAAAAACCATCACTCCAAAACAGCCGCCACATGCCGCCCGAGTGCGACAAAAATATTGCATTCAGAAGGTTCAACTACCTTTAGAATTTTAAACTATATTCAACTTTCTCTTTACCGACATCTTTCTAGTACGGACACCTCTTTTAAGCTAACACCTTGAATTGGTCAGCGCTGGCCATACGTCATGCGCCATTTTACTGTTCCTGAACTCCCTTGACAAAGGACACCTCTGGAAAGCAGACAGCTGCTGATGATACAAAATTTCAAAAAATAGATATATTAAATTGAGAAAAAAGTGTCAAAATGACATCTTGTGAAAAAACACAAACGTTTCGGGCATAACCCTTCTTCAGTGTGAAAACCGTTAAATGTTTGCGCGACTGTAAAATTGAAAGAAACGTTACTAAGAGCTAAGCGCGCGGAAAATAGGACACGCGCGCGCCATTTATAAGAAATGAAAAACATTATTTAGGTCCTCTGGTTGCGTAGTGCCGAGCCTAAAAACGAGTTCCATTTGTAATTGTTTTCGTCTGGCATTGACTCCAGCACTTTTCCTCAAGCCTCTGATGATGTGCCTACAGCGCCCATGTTAAAGAGAGTTGTCTTTATTTACAACAAAAACTCGTTAGTTTTTAAGATATCCACCCCTCTCTTAAAAGGTGATGTTACACGAGCCGATTTTGAACGCCGATTTTTAACGCAACATTGCTGCCCGAATTTTGTTGGAGTTGGAGCGTGTAACACCCCCGCAGTCGACTTTTAACAAAACATCGTCCCGGAGCAGCGAGCAATATTGCCTTGGATCACCTCAGCTATCAGAAAATGCATGAAAAAGCGATATACATTATTGCAACAAGCTAAAAGAACGCAGTGCGAGGACCTATGGAGGGAGCACAGGAAGACAAGAAACGAGGTAACCCGTCAGCTAAGAACAGCAGAAGCCCTGTATTGGAAGAATGAATTTGGCAAAACCCAAAACAGCAGGGACTTTTGGAATCTTGTTAAGAAAGTTAAGAGACAGGAATGTAAACAAAATACCATCAGCCCTATCAGAGATGATCAAGGTAACACTGTCTTAATGGACAGTGTGAAAGCTACTCTCATGAATGATTACTTTTCAACCATTGGAGAAAACCTAATGTCTAACCTTCAACCAACACAGAATCACTCAGAGATGCATCATGTTTATAGGACTTCCCCCACATGCTCTGACTTTATTATGCACTACCCTATGATCCTCAAGGACATATCAACTATCAACCCAAGAAAGGCAACAGGTCCTGATAGAGTCTCTCCTAGAGACCTCAAATTATGCGGAGAATCATCCATTATCAGAGGTCTCCTACCATTATTTAAATCTAGCATTGAACAGTCAAGGATACCTTCCTCGTGGAAGATATCACGAATGCACACTGTTTTTAAGAAAGGCGACTCTACAGATAAAAGCAACTATAGACCACTTCAAATGCTAAGCATCCCAAGCAAAATACTGGAGGCAACTGTATGCCGAAATATCGATAGCTTTACCAATGAATGTGGCCTTTGCAATGAAAATCAATGGGGATTTGTCAAAGGAAAATCTACCGAAGGACTGCTGACATACCTGACGGGGAAGTGGAAAATTGCGCTCGATAATGGAAATGTAGTGGGTGTTGTGTTTATTGACTTTAAAAAAGCATTTGATTGTGTTTCGCACTCAATACTCGATCTAAAGCTTCAAGCCCTGGGCATAAGTGGCCCTGCTCTTGAGTGGATAAGAGACTACCTTAAAGACCGCAAACAATTTGCCATTGTTAATGGATGTAAATCGGAACTTAATGCTGTGAACTGTGGGATCCCACAAGGATCTCTCCTGGGCCCAAGGCTATTCTCTTTCTATGTAAATGACCTACCAGATCAGATTAAGGAAGGGGAAATAGATAGGTATGCAGATGATACAACACTCTTTTAATTGGCTCCTCAGTTGACGCAGTGTGCGATGGTATAAATCGCATACTGGGGGATGTACACAACTGGTGTAGAAACAATAAGTTAACTATTCATAGCGGGAAATCAGAAGTCATGGTAATCAACAGAAATAGCCTTATTGGCCCTCTGAAACCTGTTTCGCTTGGTAATAAGACCTTAAGTTATGTTAACACAAGTATCTGCCTAGGGGTAGTCATCGATTCTAAACTATCATGGCAGCCTCAGATCACAGCCGTCTGTAAGACCCTCAGTCAAAAAGTTAAATATCTAAAACGATTGAGGGTACTACCCAAGGAGGCCCTGGAAGCCATTAATTTTTGGAGCATTGTCCCTAGTGCCACATATGGCATATTGGTCTGGGGAACCTGCTCCCCTGCATTGCTACATAATGTTGAACGGATCCACTTAAGAGCTGCAAAAATCATATACGGCCTTGCTGATGTTAACTTGGAGACATTAACGCCGGCAGCCCTTAATGAATGTTTACAAACTTAAGTTAACTTCACTAATGTACTCAGTTTATTATGGTTTAGCACCAAAATCTATCTGCGACTTATTCCATAAAACTGAGCCGCGACACTATCATCTAAGAAGAGCGGAAGGATTTAATGTACCAAAGTACAATTACTCTATAGGAAGAACATCTTTATCCTATAGAGGGCCTACTGTTTGGAATATCCTACCAGAGCCATATAAACTTACAGGCAGCTATGTAAGTTTTAAACAAAAGATCAAAAAAGACCCGGCCCTATTAGATAAAATAAGCTTCAATAAAGAATCATGTTTGAGCACAAACAAGAACGAGGATTTTTATTACTTTTCATTTTATTTTATTTTCTACTTATTTTAACTGTAGCCATACGCAATAGACATACTCAGCCTCTTATGTAATTATTTGTGGACAAGCTTTATTTGTATTTTATACCTTTGTATATTTAATGCTGTAATTAGATAGGCAGGTCCACATCAGCCTTTGGCTGACTTTTACCAACATGCGTTAACAAATAAAGCTATGAATGTATGTATGTATGTATGTATGTCTCGTGTAACAAGCCATTACCGACCGTTGCCGCAACAAAGTTGAGTTAAAAGTTGTCTCGTGTAACATGGATTAAAAATCGGCAATAAAAATCGGCGTTAAAAATCGGCTTGTGTTATGTTACACGAGCCGATTTTTAACGCCGATTTTTAATCCATGTTATGCGAGACAACTTTTAACGCAACTTTGTTGCGGCAACTTTCGGCAACGGCATGTTACACGAGACGATTTTTAACGCAACATTGTTCGCTGCTCGGGGACGATGTTGCGTTAAAAGTCGACGGCGGGGGTGTTACACGCACCAACTCCAACAAAATTTGGGCAACAATGTTGCAGGTTTTTGAAAGCAATTAAAAAACCTGCCACATGTTGCCGCAACAAAATGTTGCGTTAAAAATCGTCCTGTGTGCCATGTTACACGAGACAACTTTTAACGCAACAATGTTGCGTTAAAAATCGGCGTTAAAATCGGCTTGTGTAGCATCACCTTTACACTGAAACCTTTAATCCCAAACTTGTAAAACCTTCTCTCGCTTCATTTATAGTCGTAACCTTTCTAGTACTCGAATCTGTGGACTAACTGGGTAATTTCCTGTAATAAAGTTCACGCTGTACACGGCCAGCTTTACTATTTGTAATTCAGAAGCACCTACCTTGCATGGTCAGATTCTGTTCTATTTTCCTGTAAAAGGGAGCTTTCAACTTTTTAAACATTCGTGAGAATAGCAGGCTCGAGGATTGATGGTCATTGATCTCAAACACTTTTGCTGTGTGGTGAAAGGTAGTTTTCCGGCATATAACTTCCAAGTCTATGATGACAATCTCTGCTTTTGACAACATCATGACTAAATCATAAAGTGTGACCATTCAAATGAAAGCTAGTAAGTGGTACTTTCCTGTGGAGCTATTTATTATGCTTTAGTATAAATCTACTATCGTTCTACGTTCATTCGTATCACGAATTCGTTCTCTGATTGGCTACGCTACTCACTATCTATTCTGTGTTAGTATCAATCTACTAGCGTTCTTTTACGAATGCCGTTCTCTGATTGGCTACGCTACTCGCTACCTATTCTGTAATTTTTCTGGGATAGATAGTGAGTAGCAGCTGTCAACAAAATGGCGCCCGCTTTTTCGCGTTTTCGAAGTGTCTGTGAGGAGAATTTTGATAATTTATTTGTTTAGTTTTGAACGACTAGTGGATTTATACTAAACAATTAGATTATTCACTCTCGATTTCTATCCGTGATAGCTGATTCGGGCTGCGCCTTCATCAGCTATCACGCGATAGAAATCTCGAGCTCATAATATAATTGTTAAATAGATGGTGAGTAGCGATAGTCAACAAATGGCTGCCGCTTCTTCGCGTTTTCGAAACGTCTGCGAGGAGGATTTAGGTAATTTACTTGTTTAGTTTTGAACGACAAGAAGATTTATACTAAGGCAATTAAATTATTCGCTCTCGATTTCTATGCGCGATAGCTGATTCGGCCCTATCAGCTACCACGCGATAGAAATCGAGAGCGAATAATCTAATAGTTGAGTACAAGGTGGTTCTAGCTTTTCAGTCTGTGGCCGGATGAAATCCTGAAGTGTGACCATTCAAATGAAAGCTACTGCGCAGTATTTTCCTGTGGTGCTGTTTATTACGCGGTACAAGGTGATTCTACCTTTTGAGTCTGTAGCTGAAATCCTAAAGTGTGACCATTCAAATGAAAGTTGCTAAGCAATACTTTCCAGTAGTTTATCAGTACCGTTTGTCATCCCTGAACTTTTTGGGAGTCACTGGACTGAAAATGAAATATTAGAATGTCCAGTACAACTATTCATATAAAACATTGTCCCGCCCGAGAAGTGCTTTTTCTACAGTATAGTATTAATTACGGTAGCTTATAAAATTAATAAGAAGGTGAAACTAAGTGAAGCGCTCTTTATCCAGATAAAACCAGGAAAAGAAGAGAAAGAAGCAATAATTAGAGAAAAGCAAAACTGAGTCATCAACGGATGCCCCAGGGTATATAAATATTGATATTCCCATTTCATAATCATGTTATCATCTTGTGACCTTATCGTATAATAAGGGCAGAATTTCTTTTTTCCATCATTGTGAAATACGCAAATAGAAGACGTTGATGTTGGAAAACGTACAGAAAGAAATTCAAGCTTTCAGTTACGCTCGAAAACATGCGAACGAAGACGTAACATGGAGGATGAGTAGAGCTAGTTTTATAAAGCCGTAGACTCCGGTTTCGTTTCCGTACGGCTAAGGTAACTGCAATAACTCGTAAGCTTAAGAGATAAAGGTCAAAACATAATACGAGAATTAATATTTAGTTATGGCTGCCATGTCGAAGGGGACACATTTCACAACAAACAGTACTTTGTTTACTCAAACCTGTGATAAAAACGACTAACGTTTTTACGCATGCAAGCAGAAACACGCGAGAACGCATTTCTTGGGCGAATATTTGTTGGCCGTTTGTTTGATAGTGAGAAATATTTCGCGGTTAAATCATGATTTATTTATGACCGACTGAAATTAAAGATACCAGTGTTTATATTATTCAAGAACTGCATCACGACTTCGTTGTGAAAGATCACAATAGGGCCGTGTTTTAAAGATATTACTCGTTCGCTCAGCTATCACTGACAACCAAGGCTACGTTTCAAGATTCTGGACTAACTGGCGTAAGTTGCTAATCAGTAGTTTATCGTTTATTGTTTGGTGTTTGTAAAGCTCAATTTTTGCCGTTCTTTCGCCCTCATTAATCGCATTCATACGTCACTTCCCCACCAGCTTTGAATTGAACTTAGAGGTAAATAAATCCAAGATGGCGGCCACCAGGCGATCGGAGACGAGAAAGCTTCGGAAAGACACTGAAAGCGGGCAGAACAGCTCTAGATTTATACAGGTTAAGTATAATATACTTGTCTTTTTATCCAGTGTGTTAAATAATGGAAATAACTTATACAAAGAAGTCATTAAGTGCTCGTATTTCCATGTGACTGATCTCGAATTCAACGAACCCGTATCTTAACAATGGTTAACAGTTTAAAGGGAAACATTGGGTGACAGAAAGCGTTATCTTCATTTTATGTTGTTTAAATACGATCAATACAAACCGGATGAAGTGATGTTATACTTAAATTTACATTCTTTGAATTACAATGCGGCAGAACGTTACTGAAAATTTATGTCGGAGCGGCATGGCTTAGCTTTAAGATTCAGCCGGCCGGCCTAATTGCCTAAAGTAATTATGCCCTCATACTGTGAATTTTAATTTACCGCATTTCAATCCGTATACTATTGTCCCAAGCAAACTCAAAAGGAAGTCATGAATTTCCTTGAGTAATTTACCGATAAAGAATGATCAATCCGGTTGACTTAAATGTATCGTCGATGACCGCACTCAACATTAATGGCCATCAAGTATTCCTGCGCGATATTTAGTCCGCTACAACTTCCTCTTTCATCGGATTTGTTTCCCGCCTTCTCCAACATGTGTTTCATCAATATCTGAAAAATCTTTCCCTCGAGGTGAATTCCCGGGAAAATGTTGCAGTTAATTCCTTTCCTCCAAGAAAGTTACTTTATTTTCAGTTCCCTTGTAACCGCCGACTGGCCACCAGAACTTATCCGAGGGAGTTCCTGTAACCTCGGATTCTGAAACTCTCAGATCATCGGGAATTTCTGGTCAGACTCCCAAGGTATCATTAATAGTCTCCGCCGCCTTATCTTTCGATGATATTCCCTCGCTAAGCAATGCAGTACAAGAAGCAATGATAGTTAACATGCACGGGCAAAAAAGACCTCTCGTTAAAGTATCAGCTCATTCTACTAGGTTATCCTGTGGCGGTTCTATTCGCCCGGTATTGTTAAGTGTACGTGGAAGAAACCTTCAGCTCTGAACACACCGTTTCAAATGAATTTTGTGTCAAAGCTCAGCCTACCGGATTTGCGACAATCATTTAAGGCTTAAAGAAGATAAAATGTAACTAGTATACGGTGCTGGTCCATCAAACGTCAAGGCTGTTTAACAAAAATGAAACGCAAACGAGTTTTATTTTGTTTAAGTTATTTTCTTCTGATGATTTCGTATTATTCATGGACAAAGTTTATCAGTAAGTCTTGCTAAAAGCAGAGTTAAAAGAAGTGAAGATTTTAGCTCGATACGGGGTTTTCTGATTGTCTGAAAGCGGTTTCTGTTATCTAGTGTTCAACACTGAAAATAATCGACCGCAAGCCGTTTGACCACTCTCTGCCTTTCAATCTTTCCCTTCGTAAGAGCATGCAATACCGCCTGTTTGAAGACTATGCTGTTTGAGAATTCGCATGAAATATTGTAACTGTGGGTATAGTCCGATTCCATTTGGGGAAACTATACAGGGGCACCCAACGAGCCAAATCAACCAAAAGTTGTAGAAAGGCATTTTTATATACCTTATGGTGATTGAAGTCTGTTTAAAGTGATCTTTTCATAAGCTGGAAGAAGTTCATCTGTTCGGATTTCCTAGCTGAAATTTTAGCTGCCCGAAAATGCTAGGGAACAAAATCTTCCTTTGAGAAAATCCAAGCAGAAATGAAGTTTCCACGAACTTTCTAGGGAACTATTTTCTTTCCGAAAACGCTAGTTGACGTTTTTGATGGCCAAAAACAGCAATTACAACCTTTTCGAAAACCTCAGGGGCTATGATTTTCCAATTGCGAATCTTTTAGGGCCACGTTTTAGCTACGAAAATCCGAGTGCACTCTTTAACCGACGCCGAAAGCACAAGGCGAATTACCCTCCACCGAACAGATATCTACCGAAACTTTTCGTTGGGTGCCCCTGACTATATTCTTTTACTCATCCCAATCATCTGACCACAAAAAGCCTAAGGAAAAGCGTTCGCAGGTCTTTGGTAGATGCAATAAGACAACGTGATATTTATATTTTTATCTATACCTTCGTGTGCATTTAAGAGAACTGACACGCTTTCATTTCGCATCGTACACAACGCTTTTCAGAGCTTAGCACAAAGCGCTTTGACTGAAAAGGTTTTTGTTCGTAACGGAAGTACTGCTAACTCATGCACTTGGTTGCCTATCGCAGACCTTTTTTAAAAGTCGAGGAAAATCTATTATAGGACAGTGTGTGTATCTTTCAAATGATTTTGATTTTAAAAGTACACGGGGAAATGGTGTTATGTTAAAACATTTACTGTCATGCTATAAACGAACACTTTTGTGAGCTATTCGTTTAGAATTTCTGGCTCTTTAGCTTAGCTGAAGAACAGAGTAAAAAAAATTCTCCTCTTAGCACGTTTAGTAAGATATGAACAGCTTCAATTTCGTCGCTTCAACGTCGGTATCCCGACTTAGTCACGAGTGCTTCCCGGCCGCTTAATCGGCTCCGAAATTTGTCGGAAAGACAAACAGTCTTTATCCACCCACTGGAGTACCAGCGAGTCATATACGACAAGCACTCTTCGTGAATGCCGGACCATAATTAGTAAACAACTTCTATCTCTTGCTGCATGATAATCATGAGCCATTCACGACAAGCCCTCGTTTGTCTTTTTAATCTAAGACAAGAGATACCTCACCATCTCTTGTCTAAGATCAAAGTAGTGATAACCCGGGGTGATAACTTTGCCGTTCACGAGGCAGCTCCCACTTGTCTTCAAAATTTAGCCGGAAAGAATGAAGATAAACCTTTACCTGGCCTATGGCAGTATTCATGCTATGCACATGCATATGAGCCGACTCCCGTTTGGCTTTCGGCCGAACTAATAAACAACTTAACTCAACCTTGTCTAGGTCACCCATCGTATGGCTGGTTGGTACCACTCATTTTGAGCCCATGTCAACCAGCCTGAGAATCAGTGTCGAGAGTCGAAAGAGGTGAAGAAGTGAATGATCATCGCAGTTATGAACCCTACTTAAACAGTAGTGAAAATAAAGCCTACATAAGGACTTGTACGGGAACCGAACCCACGACCTCTGTGATACTGGTGCAGCGCTCTACCAACTGAGCTAACAAGCCATCTGGGAGCTGGTCACTCTTAGCGCTTGGGCCAAACAGCATGATTTAATCCTTTTGCCCATTTTTGTCGAACCAGTTCGTGAACAATAAATTTACGGCAATTGCGTACCGAAGCGAAACTTTTGCGTTATAGTCAAGCTGAGTGAGCCAAGAGATAAAATTTTCACCGACTCCCACCGAAAAACACCTGATCAGGTTTTAATTCTATGAGAGCACTCGAGAGAGTCTGAGAGATCGAGTTGCTGACAACGCAACGAGACGTTTCAGGCCAAAGGAGTGCGAGAGGGTCACCTTGTGACTTGCCCTCTTTTTACTGCCTAAGTGGCTTAGTCGATAGGATCAACGAAGAACTGTCGATCATTAAACCTCCGAGAAACTCTTTCGGGATGATTTCGGATCATCTTCGGACCCACTTCGCTCAGTGTCTGGATAAAGCGCGATGCATGGACATGCCCCCCCATTATTTCTGCTAATAGAAAAAAAAAACACCCTGAAGGACTGTTTTCCCCTAAAATGTTCCCTTATCTCGTTATTTTTAATATCCTTCACGGCAAAAGTGGTTGGAGCTGGTGAATTTCTTTTTCCATATCAAGTGCTGCATTTATTTGTCACTGGTTGTAACCTCCGTCAGGAGCCCATCCGTATAGTCATCAAAATTTTTATTAAGCGTTGAGGCTCTTTCCCAGCTTCAAAGAGCCGGTTGTTTTCGATTAGATCTTCAAGAAACCAAATATGGTGATTTCTTTTGCTGATTTGACCTTGATTACTTAAAACTCGGCGAGGCAGTGAAATAAGGACACATTTTAACGATAACGTGACTTGATGTAAGCGCCAGCAATTCACTAATGAATGTTATTAGACTGTACAGCGCAATATCTATTTCATGACGGGCCAAACTAACAAGTCGCATTTCAGGCGAGTTTAGTATATGTTAATTCCCAGAAAGACTGGATAAACGTAACCTAAGAACCACATAAACAAGCAAAAGAGTTCACTTTGAATAATGAGTGGGAAAAACGCCCAGCAGAGTCAGTGAATGAAATGTACTTCATCGATACTAGCTGCTACTACGGATACCATATTTAGTTTACGCCCAAAAATCCCTTAAAGACCTCATACATTATCATACACTTTCAGAGAATTTCCGTTACAGCATTCTCTAAAAGAACTAAATAAACTTCCGCCAGTCTTTCATAAGGCGAGAATGCCCTAAATTGTCTAAATATAGCAGCTTGTTCGCGAACTAAAAACCAACAAACTGAAACGGTATGTCACCGGAAACAATAGTGTATGCAAACTTTTTTTTTTTTTTTTACCGATTACTCAGTTTTCGGGAATGTAGAACTAAAATATCTGGGCTAGAAAAAAGGCAAGTTTTGTCACACTTCGAAATTTCTTTGACCTGAAATTGTATCTATTAGAGGTGACTGTTTGTTAGTCATGCTGCCATCGAATTTATCAGTTTCCTTTTGGCGAATAGTGACGTGTTGTTTAGTTAATAACCGTGACGTACATCACATGAGGTCTCCTTATAAGTTGAACACCGTAGTCAGCAGATTGCTTCGATCATTTGTAGATCTATATATTAAGTGTAGCGTGGACAAACGCCTGTAGAAAACCGATTTTCGAAGGTAAGTCTTGAATACGTAGTCTACGCAACGTTAACCAAAGTCCTCAGGTCTGTTAACAGTTGCCGTTGTCGTTTCGATGTGAGAGACAATTTAGTATATGTTAATTGTGGTTTTTCCAGACCAGAATAAACATGCCCGCCTAGCCTTCTAAGCTATGCTTGCATGCCGGATGTTTTACAGTCACTTAAGATTTTCACGGTAGTTTTCAGTGAAGGTCGCTGAAAGAAAAAATGGTGTCGTTTCTGATTATATTTGTCGGATAAAAGAGGGATTTGCAAAGTAGCAAAACAACGAACGCGGAAGTCGACCGATTTGCTACGTTCGGTAAGCATATGTGAATTCCCTTAAAGGTTAACTACAGTGTAAATTCAGTTACAAACTTAAAATTTTAACAGTCGTATAGGTATTATGCATTTAACTTAAATACAAATCATGTTACTCTAAAAGGGCCGTCTCTTACCACTCAAGGAAGAATTGTGGCTTGCGGGTTCTAGGGTTTGTGTTACACCTTCAAAAATGTATGCAACTGAGCTTATTTGCATGGGAAGGAAGGCGCACTCCCAAAAAAAAAAAACTAAATTAACATCTTCAAAACGTCGAATCCAGTCGCCAACGTCGTCGTTATCATAGAAAATCACTTTTTCAACTCAGTAGCTTTCATTTGAATGGTCACTTGTTGTAATTTTATCCAACGAGTCTAAAGTTAGAACCACCTTTCATAGCATAATAAACAGCACTACAGGAAAGTACTGCTCAGTAGCTTTCATTTGAATGGTCACACTTTATGATTTCATCCACAGACTCAAAACTGAGAACCACCTTGTACAGCGTAATGAACAGCACCACGGGAAAGTACTGCTCAGTAGTTTTTCACGTGTATGGTCACACTTTAGGATTCCATCCACAGACTCAAAAGTTACAACCACCTTGTAAAGCATAATAAACAGCACCACAGGAAAGTACTGCTCAATAGCTTTCATTTGAATGGTCACACTTAATGATTTCACCCGGACGACTCAAAAGTTAGAACCACCTTGTACAGCATAATAAACAGCACTACAGGAAAGTATCGCTCAGTAGCTTTCATTTGAATGGTCACACTTTATGATTTCATCCACAGACTCAAAACTGAGAACCACCTTGTACAGCATAATGAACAGCACCACAGGAAAGTACTGCTCAGTAGTTTTTCACGTGTATGGTCACACTTTAGGATTCCATCCACAGACTCAAAAGTTACAACCACCTTGTAAAGCATAATAAACAGCACCACAGGAAAGTACCGCTCAGTAGCTTTCATTTGAATGGTCACACTTAATGATTTCACCCGGACGACTCAAAAGTTAGAACCACCTTGTGCAGCATAATAAACAGTAGGTTTTATTGTTGTCGTGCCAACGTACAAAGAAAACATTTAACCAAATTGTTCAACTTAATCGCACGCCTAATCTTTGTCAGGAGTACTTAAAATAAACAAAGACCTGAAATAAACGGAATAACAAGCTTGGCTACTATTTCAAGGCTGCCCCGGCCGGTTTTAGAAAGAAGCAATTTTGTGCGACCCGCGGCCAAACTGTACAGATATGTAGCACCCTGTCTTTACAATAAGTTACTGGGTTTGTTTATTTCCAAAAAAATTCGATCAGTATTTGTTCGAAGTTGGCAATAACCTTTGGTAATAGTAAACCTTGTTTCGACAAATCCCCCACTAAACCTGAAGATGCCCCAATATCAACATGCGTTTTCTCTGCACTGTTCCTCTTACGTTTCATACCGTACCAGTTGGGAGAATTTGTGTAATCATCAACGCGTTTCATCTTTAGTGATCCTCTCCTTTATTTAATGTTCAAGTTAACTTTTGCAAAGTTTGCATGTTCCGATTTTATCATGTGGCGATCAGCTTTCAATTTCTTTTTAGGACTTTTCTCCTTCATAACGCAAACACAAAGGCTACGAAAATGAAACGAAAACTAATTGAACCATTGACTGTTGAAAATATACATGACAGTTCACTTTGTTATGACAGTAAAAATAAACTTTGTTTTTAGCAGTATCAATATTCCTTGAATAAGATGTCATTTCTAAAATAGGTCGCAGAGGGATGCGTAAAGGCAAAAAAACCTGTTCGGTTGGTTAAGAATTGTCTGGTGGAAGAAGTGATGGAAAGCAATTGATTGCCAACTGAACCTAAACGTTGAAAATTACAACCTGTGTATGTTTAAAAATAAGAGCGATTATGTAATTTATATAAATTTCTTCCAGTTACTTTTGATAACGGTGCTAATTAATCATGGCAAAGATTTCCTTAGTTGGACGTCTTAACCTAACTTGAAGTTTCATATTTAAACATCTCGGCCGCCTTTAACTTGTTTTGATCGCCATCAGAAACGAAAGTGAAGCGAAACTATGTTTAATGACCGTTTTACAATGCGGCAATATTAGGCTTTGTGGATCAGTGATGACGTCAAAATGTGGTATAAACGAAAAGGTGACACACGAGCCGCAGGCGAGTTGCGTGGCTCAGATGTTATCACCACATTCTGACGGCTTCTGTGATCTATTACTGGACTCTGAAGCGAGAGGCAACTGGTAATCTAGTTATTCAAAGCCGCAATGCAAACGCCGCCGTCCAAAAATGTTGGCTGATAGCATCCAGCATTGTTGGTCTAATATGTTTTCTGCATTTGAACACCTTGTTGGATGCTGTTGGCAGTGGTGTTGGCAGTTGAAAAAATAACATCCAACAGCTCGCAACGACACGTAACAAGATCTTCAAACTTTTCTCTGAACTTAGCCCATATATGAATCGGCCTCGCAACTAATTGTTCATCATGTAAATTTTTCGTTCCTAGTAACTTAAACACTTTGTTGTATAACACGTGTAACAATTGTTATATAACAATGCTAGACGCGCGGCGACCGTGCAGCCGGGGCTAAAGGGAGTTTTTAAAAAGAGCGAGGTATATAGCAGAATAAGTATAGAACTCCACCGATACAGGCTTCGGTTTTATCAAGATCAGGTGGCAAAGTCGTGTTGGAGGAGACTTGTTGTACTCGAAAAGGAATTCCGACATCTACGAGCGCTTTAGGTCTTCATATTACGAGACGCGAAAGAAAGGAAGTCGCAATAGCACGCCAGAAGAGAACGGCATAGCGAAAAGGTGAGAGGAACTTCTTGGTAAGAAGGGGCGAATGCGGAACTCTTTTGTGCCAACTTACCAAAGTGGTTTTTTGAGAAGATTTTTTCCATTCTATTTCGTCCTAAAAAAATTTGCATCTTTCCGTACCTTGTCCAGGCTTAATAGCTGGTAGCAAGAGATGTTAGTAATTATTTTCTATGCAAGTGATTTTTATAGTCGTTTCAAAAGATCGATCAAAGGCCAAACACTATTCGAATTGAGAAGATACTACATAGGCGAGAAAGCTAAACCAAATCAGCTTTCTTTCTTTTTTTTTTGCATCCTAACTGCAAACCCTTTTAAGCTTTTCCCTCAGCTTAGTAAACCGATAAACGGAAACGAAATGTCAGCCAAGTTCAGTACATATAAAATGATTAATTTGTTTGGAAAGCATGATGAGTCGGAAAATATCAATGGTCTGGAGTATGGCATAAACTTGACGTCTAAAATACTGACCACAGCTCACCACACGACGAATTAAAGACAACCTTAAGCTCAATTTGACTATCTTTCCTTTTAGATATTAATTTGAGAGCTTCATTTTTCAAGCCGTGAATGACAAATTCAATGGAAAGGCTGTGAAAACTTCAAGGGATCAAATTATCACGTTAGTGGCAAATGCTTTAAAAACAAAAGAAACCGACAAATACTTCTCTTAATTTGTATATTTTCGGCTCTCAAGTTTTCAGGAAATCGCTAATTTTCTCTTATTTCACAATCACCGTGGGTTTTTAGAGAGGCGTAGGTTGCGAGTGATGCAACAAGCGCGTGCATGCGTCACTGTGACGTCATAGATAATCTTGACACATTTTTCAAATGTTCTTTAAAGGGAATAAAATACAGACACAGACAGATTGATTTCAAAGGTCTACTCACTTCTTCTGGAGTTTTATTGCGTGGAAAGGTTAAATGTGATTCAGATTTCCACTGAGGCGGCCATAAAAAACACTGGTAAAGTACATCAGTTACATTTGGTTGTTTTGAATTTCCCATTGAGAGAATCGACAAAGTTTACGACCTGTCTAGTTAAATGTAATTGAATGCAATTTTTTCGATTGAGCTACAGTTGAGTTCCCTTTTGTTCATTTTCAATTTTAATTTAGCGAGTTACACGAGGGCTTCTGAATTAAGGTTTCTCAAATCTTCTAGACATGTAGTCACGCAGTCAACATCTTTTGGCGAGTCGACAGTAACCAATAAACCCATATCATCAATAAGATTAGTTAGTAAATGTTAACGACTGAAGTGAGTTTTTGTCTTGGTTTTTCTTCTTCTTCTTTGTCGAAGCGAATTTGTTTTCATAATTCTGTACTCCACTTTATTTGGTTTGAGATTTTCAATAGAGTCGTTTGTACTTACCATTTCGACTGTAGTGTTGTTGAATTACCTTAATGTGTTTTATCAAGTGTCTAAATGATATACACTGTATTGCTACAGTGTACGTGTTTAAATCATGCGTGAATCCCCCAGTAGACTTGATAAACTCTATTACACTTGTTAACAACCAACTATCAAGACTGTTTCAGGAGCTTCCCTTGGAATCAAAGCTGCGAGAATTTTTTTTTTTCACCGATTGTTCGTTATCATTTATTATGTCGAGACCTGTACAATAAAATGAATAAGTTAAGGTATCGGCGAAAGAGCTAGATTTGTCCGCCTCAAATTACCGGCCCCCATTTTTTTCGGTTTGTAATATCTACTTTCAACTTGCGTCTAAACTGGGTCAGTTCTTGTTATGTCGATGGCAGCATGAAGTTCAGTGATAAGCAGATCTTCAAACAACGTAATACCTCATAGTTCATCAAGCGCAGGAAACAGTTTGTAGTAATTTTCCAGGGAGATAGATATGAACAGCATTTGAGTAGTTCCGTGAAGTGACGATTATTTTTGATTTTTTTTTACGTTTAGGCGAGGAATTCCCTTAAAACTCTTTCGGCACAAAACAGCATAACAAGTGCTCTAGAATAACACGATAAAAAGAGTGGTCGCCGCGCTTCGTTTAGAGAAAAAAAGCATTTATTTGATTGTCTCAAAATAGTCTGCTGTACGTCCAATGGTTGTGGTTTGGCCTTCGATACATCCAGGAGAACCGCATATCAGCAAGATCTTCCTTTTAATCTATTTTTGCTTCTAAACGTATTTGGATATAGAGATGGATGTAAAGCCTCCACTTGTTTGATGTACGTGCTAATTTTGCAAGTATACTTTATACAGAGAGGAATGCGAAGCTTCATTCAATTGGACCACCTTGAATTAGGACCAGTTTGACAGCCTGAATAACGTGCACTCAAGTTTGTCATATTCCTTTCGTTAACTTCATTAGCTCAGCGGAAACTCAACCCAAGACGGATCTGCACTCGTGATAGGTATTGGTCAGGAAATCCACATTCAATGAACTGTTTGTCGAGGTCAGTATATACGTATAGAGCTGACCGGATCAAATTGAAAGCTGGGCAAAGTTCCTTGTATTGTTCAAGTCCCGGCAGATCTGTTCGACTTTCCATATCACGTTATAATGCAACCACTTCCTCCTCTCGAAGTCTCTATGAGTCAATATGAGATAATTAAATTATACGGTATATTCAAATGATATATTTTAAAGTATTCCACAGGCCTGACAGGCGTGCGTTGGATATGTGATGGTAGATAATCAATGAGGCGCGAGGCTCCGAGTTGGCCGTAGTCGTCTCCTATCCAACAAGTGCGAATAGAATGATACTTTTACTTAAAGCAACCAAGAAACGTTGCTAGATTTTGCTGATTTCATTTTGCAAAAACGACCAGGAAATGATTCAATGGGAGTTCACTCCCGGGCTGATATCCCACGATATCGCACGATCGCTAAGCCAATCACAACTCTAGAAGTATCTTATCCAATGATTCACTTTTAAATAACAGGAAATTATTTTATGTTATATTAGGATTAAAAAGCATTGAATTCAGATGCACAAATCCAGCATAGCTTTCCTGTTTAGCTGTGAAAGTATCGCGGATCGGTTTAGCAGAGACGTCATTTATAATACTTGAGGTATTTTGGTTGGTAGTTCAGTGATTTGTATGATTTGTTACAGGCTCATCGTAAGGACCATGTTGCAAAGCAAAGAGCTAACCTTGCCTTTGTATTTGTAAACCACAAATGGGAAGATTTTTCAATTTTATATGGCGGTTTGCACCCAGGAGTCATATCGTAACTTCGTGAAACACTATCGTCCGGGTGAGTGCAGTCCTACTAAAAAGATTGACGACATCAGCTCACGTTGTCGAAACGTGACTCAGTGCGATAACCTCAACACAACACTTAGCCGGACGACCACCCTTCATCAAGTTACGAAGTTACGCAGACTTTTCAGTAGAATGAGCTGTACAGTCATTTGAATATTCAACAGAAAATTGTGGTTTTCGAAAGCAAATGGTAATCGGCCGCGCATATATTGGCATAACTAAACTGAGAAAAGGACAATTTTCTTTGTCGTTGAAAAATATCACCAATATGTTATTTGACGTAAATAAATTGTTGAGAGACAATTCACACTTATCGCTTAGATAAAGTGATCGAAAACACGAGATCACAAACAGGCCTTTAAAAGCGCGCAAAAGTTGCTACTCGAATGGACTATGTCACTCAGATGCTTTTAGTAACAGTTTCTGAGACCAAAAGCCGCACTTACACCATTGGAAGTCCAAGTATAAAAGTCTCTTTTTTGTGAAACGTTGCAGTAGTAATGGACTGAAACCAACCGTCTCTAGAGCGAAACGTAGAGCAATTGTAACTTAAAAAATATTGACTTATTTGACATACAAACTGTTTTCCCAGGCTCGTTTTCCTCCACAAACTGACTGGAATTTTCTTTAAGTTGTCCTATGAGCATTTTTATTCACGAGGAAATGTGGGTTAATGTTGCGACAAAATACCAGCAAAAAACCCAGTAAAATACGCCCCTTAAGAGTTGTACATACTTTCTTTCCAAGTTTACCCTCACCTGGATCTGTTTCAAAGTCCTAACCACAACGACTCGATACAAAAATAAGTGAGTAACGTTGGAACGTGTAAACAGAAGTCGACACGAGAAAGCGGACAATTAAATTTGTTTTGCTTTCCCTCGGTTAACACTTGAACATTGTCGCATTGATATATTCTAACTCACAGAGAGAGCATAAGACGGAAACAACGTGTTTGCTTCTAATGCTTGCGTTGTCGTCTCGCCAACTTAGGTTTATGCGCATGCTTATGGGAACCCCTGTCGTTACGGAAACAGAGAATGTTAATTTTGGAGAGATGATTTTGTGTATGCGCTTTGCTGGAATCTATTGTTATACAATATGAAGAAAACGTTGTTTCAGAATAACGGCTTTGCTTCTCGCATCCACCGATCCATGAAAAAGGCGCCGCCGAGTCTCGAACGATCTTTACGAGATAAGTGGTCAGGAAATCAAACCCACAATTCATAAGAAGATTCCGAAGCGGAAATGATTTAAAGCGAGTGAATTGCTTGGTGGGATTGTGGTCAAGGTCTACCCATTGTCTAGACGACTCAATGCCAAGGGACCGGGGAGACTGTCTTGGGTGTATACTGATCATGAAGGGCTAAACTGTTATAAACAGCGCAAATAAACCTGACAAACCAAAGCATTTTATACAGACTTGACGCTACATTTTCAAAACATACATTTTCGAAACGCCAAGTCTATATAAAATGTGCATCTCCACTGTTTGTACTGAAAAATGTCGGTCCAGTATTTGTTTTATCAAGATCAGGTATTTTTGATATTGTATTGTCATGTTCTGCCCACCACACCCCGTCCAGCCTTCATCGGCAGGTTCCGGGGTAGTACCACCCCTTCCCGCTTATTGTCACTCGCATGAATAAGGGAACTGATAATTTCAAAGTTGCTAATTATCCACTTATTGTTTGTCTTGTCGGTCGTCGGCAACAGTCTCTTTGACAATACTCTGATTAAGCCGTCTTCACATCCACAAAAGAAAATTGAAGCCCTGTGCGTCAAGCCTGAGATATCAACAATTCGTAGGTGAGCGAACTGATAATTTCTTTTCCGCTAATTTCCCCCTCATTACTATCACTTGTGTTATTGATCAAGAGAACACTTTCTTTGAATGATATCAGCTTATAACGCCTTCTTCACATTGCCAACAGAAGCGTTGTGAGTCTAAGCCAGAAATATAATACTGTATTCTTCCATAAGCCCGCACTGGATTCGTCCGACAAGGCTAGAAGTCCTAGAATCGTCTCAAATCCAACCGAAGTGCAAGTGAAGTAATGGGTAAAGCCAAAACATATTGCTAGATCTCAGCACTGTTTCTATTTTGCAATAAGGGCATGAAGACTATTTAATTAATGGCAGCGACTTGTCTGGCATGGTATCCTGGCTGATATTCCATGACCGCTAAGCCAATGAAAACTCTGCGATTGCATATCCAGTGATCCGGTTTTTAACAGGATTTAAATTCTCTTTGATGTTCACTATGCTGTATCTTCTGATAAGCAAACGAATGTATCTCATTGTCAACGCCGAACTTAGTAAAAATCCGCGCCTCGATCTTTTTGTCCGCCTAGGTGTGATTGGCTTAGCTTATCTTTAGCTTAAAGCCTCAGCGAAAACTACCGATTCGTGACGACTTCAGCTTTCATAGAGCTTTTATCCGAAAAATTTTGTCAGGAGCTCAGTGGGTCGCTACTTAGTAGAAATCAAAATCCTATTTCATTAAATTCCATTTCTTTTCCTAACCGTGTACCAGAATCGGCGTATTTTTCAGTGACTGTTGGTTCTCAACCAATGTAACACCAAAAATAAATAAATAAATAAATAAATAAACAAACAAACAAATACCTCTTACTAATCGAGTCCGAGGTTCGTACTGTAAGTTACGGACTGAGTTTTTTTCCTGTTGATTTATGGCCCAAGCGCGAAGCGTGCGGGCCATGAATTGATGGGAAAAAACGAGGATCCGTAACTTACAGTACGGACCGAGAAAACGAGGTTAGTAAGATATTTATTATATCTCTGAGGTTAATCCGGCGCGCAGGAAAAAAACTAATTGAAGTCAAGTGGGCCGTACTGTAGAATACGGCCCGCAAAATTGACCAATCACAGCGCGCGTACTAAGTGAGAGATATAATAATAATAATAACAATGATAAATAAAAAAACCAACAACAACAATATTAACAAAAACAAAATAAAAACCAACAATAAAAACAAACATACAAAAATTAAAATCGATACAAGCAAATAAAAACAAAACAAATCATGTCAATTTTCTATATATTTTCGAGCAATTAAAATCTCTGCTCTATAGATAGCTACAAGCAGTCAAAGAATTTCACCCATTCCATTGAACTTGAATGCCGACCCACGGCCCAGTAATCTATTTCACGATTATTTCTGACCGCAGTGAGTTAAACCTTACGATTACTGCTGACATACCCTGCTTCGATCGAACATAAAACAGTCGTAGAAAAGTTTTAGTTGATACGTACCTTACGTAATTGTTTATACCCAACTTGAAAAGTGACTTAAGTCGGCCGAGAGAAAACTGTCGGAAACCTGTGCTCAGGGAGGAGAGTTACTCAACTACAATTGAATCATATCGGCGTGGATCGAGAAAAATAATCGTGCTTCGTTCAAAAATAGAACCGTTCATGATTTTAGTTTACTTTGTACACTCATCATCTCTTGGTGCCCCTTATTTTCTGTAATCGATAACAGCTGAGTCAGAAATCAGAAGAAATAGAAATGCTGTGTGAAGCTCAACTTGGCTCTGCCCACTTTTTTCGGCGATATAATTTCCGTAACTGTAAAATATGACCCTAGCTTAATCTCAGCTCAACTCAGTTTTTTTGTCAAAACAACTGCTAGTGAAGTTCCTGTGAAGGTGACTAGCTATTGAGAGTTGAGCTTCCTCGGTGAAAATCAAATCAGCGCTCGCAATAATAACATCAGAAGATATCAGTCTTATGTAAAGTGGAAGGAGACCATTATTTGCGCGATTAACTAACAAAAGATAGTATATACATTATATCGTAAGTGCCGTTTGTCGATGCCTCGCACAAAGATCAACAACATGAAGAAAATCTACAACAGTGACATCTATTGGCCCAATTTTCTCCTCGTCATTTCTTTAAAGACATCTTTTTAAACTGATGAAAAACGTAGTTTTACACGTTTCCTGGTAAAATATTCAACTTTGAACCTTGGCGAAAATTTGTAACGTTCGTTGAACCGAACGCGACCCGACCCGACCGTTGTCGGCATAAGTGGCTTCTGGGTTGAACTGAATCTACAAACCTTAAACAAGATGTCCCCCGAAACTGATCTAAAATGCCAGTTAATAACGTTAAGGTTGCTTTTCCAGTAGACTAGATCATTCATGCAGAAAACTAAACGGAAAAGATATTAAAACTTGGCCTTAGTCCGAATCTGTTTTTCGATTCAAAGATTAAGTTTTGCTCTCTCCTCAAAATTTTAAATTGAAGCGTGTTACTTTTCATGGGCATTTATTTATTTATTTTTGCTCAGTTTTCATTCTGGAAACAGCATCATTCCAAATCGACTCAGTATATTTTGATAGAACTGTTGAAATGACTTGGATCAGACAAAAGAGATTAGCCTTTCGACCTGGTCAATAATTTTCCGTATTTATTGCACTTATCCAGAGTTATCTTGAATATCTCATAAAGCACAGCAGCAGCCAGATTGGTTAGTTTAACTCAAAGGGCTTTCTCATTTGTAAAACATGCTTATCATTCAGTGTAGTTTTTGCGAGCTACTTTTGGCAATTGTTCTCACCACGGAACTGAAGCGTTTGGATCAGCAAGCCAGCTGGCCCTGGCTTCTGAGAATAAGTTCTTTATTAATTACTATTTGTATGGCAAAAGCAGCTGCCAGCTTTCCTTTTTTCTGCTCTAGACAGCCTAGACGTTCACTTTCCTCTTGAATTTCTGCAAAATATTGCGTTCTTCGACTCTTGACGTGCAACACTAGTCCATTGCTAAATTTTCTCGTTCATAGGCCTTCATAAACGGCACGATTGGTAACCTTAAAAAAGCTGTACTGCAATCAGTCTTTATTTACATCTCAGCCGGGATCTGTGAACTATAAGAATTGAATATCTGGTCACCGGTAAGGGGAAATATATTTCTACAATATGTATTTTTAATATTGTTATCTACAAATAGAGAACTTCTTTGCCTCAAGATAGTGTTAATTACGTGAGGCTACCATTTATTGCCCTCATATTTCCACAAAATTTGATCAGGAAAGAAGGTGAGAAAGATTTTTTCAACAACTAAAATAACAGTATCTCAAACTTTGAAATGATATTTGGTTAAAAGTATGCTATAGTTAAAATTGTTTAGTTAAAATTCGCACTATGGCCACTGAAATGAAAATCAACGAGTAGCTAGAATCCGAAGATTTTACTGCGGAAAATTCATGAAAAACCGTACTCGTGAAAGCGAAACCACACGTGGTTTTCGACTTGGCACGTTAAGCTGAGACAACATTTCTTGCTGCGCCAGCTGCCTTATGCTTCTCTGTTAACAAACTGAATGCGACTTGAGACCACTTTTATTACTGAAATAGAAGGACACGTCAGTCTGGGTCAGATGACCTCTGGTAGGCGAATTTTATACATGTCAAAATTTCGCTAGCCAAACGCTCTCTGTTGAAAATTGAATTAAAACTATTGTTCTAAACAAAAGAGTGAAACGAGATATCGATTGGCGGTGTCAAGGATTCGAAATTTCCAGAACAAATGAAATGATATTTTTGCCAATTTTCTAAGCTCCACGTGGCTCTTCGAGGGATCAGGAACTGTCCCTCGTTTTGAGGGCGAGATTATTTAGCTCGTGATGCATGTTGGGACTCGAGGGATCTCGAAGTACACTCGTCGAGCAGTTGTCTGGGCATAAATGTGATGACGGGATTTTGACGAATGTAACGCGTTTTTTCCTTCTAAAATCCCAAGAAGCAATCATTCAGAAGCGAGAATAATACAAGGCTCGGGATTAAAACGACGAGGTAAGTTATTTCGCGCCGAAAACGTCGCCGCGATAAGGAAATATCGAGTGGTACCCGCGCTAACCTCTAATTTATTCAACACGAATGGCGCCAGTCGTTTCGTTTCGTTTCCTTATACGCCACGATCATTACTCCTTTGGTAAAAATAACGCTTCATCCCAACGTCTGTAGTGATTTCAATCACATCTAGGTTTTCTTGAAGGTTTTCGCGAGCATTTTTGTGTCACGCGTGAAACGGTTTCAGCGCGAGTGATTTTCGCCGTGCTCTCGCGGACTCGAGTTTACAAATCGCAGTTGCTTCAGCGCTTCGTATTCACGGTGATGTGGTCTTGAGAACTCTAAAACGAAATGTGAAGCTGTTGGAAGTTGTATCTTACGCTAATAGTTGTAAAATATGAAGTTGATTGCATGTTTTCTTTCTAATTCTCCGATATTGAACATTTACTTCGCTGCTTATACGATTAACTCCCTGACAATTAGAGAATGCACCGGTCGTAAAAACGCAAAAATTGGCGTTGATGCCTTTTTCACTTCCTTTTTAACATCTTTTTGAGAAGTTGGTGTCTTAAAGTACCCCTACAGATGAAGCTTCGTGTTTTGTTTACAGCAACTTTGTAAAAGCCTGCGAAGAGCTGAAAGATGATTTTCAACCTAGAAAGCATTTTTGACACTTTTTCTCACAATTTTTTAAGTGGTACGTTAACTTTTGCACGAAGCAAGCAATCTAGATGTTTATTTTTAGATAACTAAAAATAAATTCACACAGGAATTCATTAAAGTACAACTTTTTAAGATGCTTAGCCGTGGAGAAGAGTTCCCTCAATTTTTCAGTTTTTCTCCAGTTAAAGTTGACTGAAGACGAGAAGTCCAGTGGTCGTTTATTATTGAAAGAACCACAATTCCTTAACTGTGCATTGCTTGCCACGATTTAGAGACAGTTAAGAAATAAAAGAATGTTCATTTCGCAGTAACTGTAAGGAACACACTTGCAGAAGTTCCAATAAAGCTTTGGGCTTCCCCCAAGCTCTGACATCTGCATTGTCATTACTGTTTTACTTAGCTACCCACTTTCTGTGCCAAAAATGCCTTTATCAACTTTCACATTCTCTCATCATTTTGCCCACATTATCACAGAAATGAGTCTACCTAAAGTTTTGTTTGCCTCACTGAGACGCTAAATTCTTGTCTTGTCCTATGAAACTGAAATTTACTTTGCCTCATGCAGTGTGTCACAGAATGTGAAATCCAATTAGCTCTAGTTGCATTTTTAGTCTTATCAGCATTTGGTTAACTAAGAAGGCACAAAGGCAGAAATCCATTTTCAAGGTTTTCTACAGTACATGATTTGTGAAATGCAAGTGTCACAGATTTTAAATATCCCAACCAAGTAATGAATGCCCAAAGATGGGAAGTAGATCCATGAGTTTATGACCACTTTTTGTCTCAAGATCAAATCAGTGATCTGTTTGTAACAGTGAATTATCTGCAGTGAGTGGTTCAGCAGTAGTCATACGGTTTATGACAGTGTCTTGACCGTTCAGTACTACCTAGACAAGAAACTTAGCTCCACATTGCCCCAAGTTATGAGGTAGTCCTTTGTTGCCTGGGTATAAATGGGTATCAGTGGTATGCGACCCTGTGATCAACCTCCTAATTCTTATTAGCTATCCAGTTTGCATTAGTTGCTGGTGTTAACTTTTAAACTGGTGACAAGAATTACACATTTTAATGAGAATACCTTTTGAGCATGCCTTATAATGGCTCTTGGTTTGATTTGTCACAATCAAAAAGGAATCTGAAGTTAACAACCCTAAGGACAATACTATTATTGCCTAAAACAGAATTGGCCATTTGACATATGGATACCTCGTGTTTTAGTTTCACGTGGATTGGCAAACATTGTTCTAGTGTTTATTGAAATATTGGCTGGTTTTATACTAGAGACGCATAATCTGTCTGGGATGAACTTGGGCAAACCTTTGTATTTTGTCTCCTTATGCATCTTGGAGTTCATCTAGTATAAAGACTGGCTCAAATGGATTATGCATCTAGACGAAACATCTTTTCAAGTTCGTCTTGAAAGACCCACTACAGAGGATATTTCATCCAGATGTATAATCCATCTTTATACCAGATGAACTATGAGACACATAACCAGACAAACTACAAATGATTGCCCAGCTTCGTCCCAGACAAGTCATGCATCTTGAATATAAAAATGGCCATTCTTGACCTGCTGTGTTTCTTTGAGCAAACTCCTGGGGGCACTTTTGTTATTTGCTATTTAAATATGCACCATATCTGATTTCATGGGTACTTTTTAACTGCTGTTCACTGCAGGTTTTAATTTTTGATGTCACTTGGTATGTTTCACTTTATGTGAACATGTGATGTGAATCATATGTGAACTGTGGATGAGACCAATTATATGTAAGATGTCACTCCCTTAACCTGGCAGCTATTTGATAATCTTTTGTATTTGATCAAGTAACTTTGGATTGCATCTTACATTCATTAAATTTCACTTTGTTGAGAGAGCTTTGTAATCAATAGATATAATTTGTTTTGACTATATATTGGTGCCATATAGTCTGTGTTATCAATTTTTCATTGATGTTACCTATCCATTCTGAATGTAAATGTTAATGTATTGGTCTATGCATTTTCCTTTGCCTAAGACTGACTATCAGAGCATGAAACCTGCCTTTTTATGAAGTTATTTCTTATAATAACGTCAACAGCTTTAAATTAGTCAATCTGCTTGGAATTGGCTACCTGAATATGCATTCTTTTTTTACTGCTTCACTTCCCAAATACAGCTGCAATTAGACATAGAAACAATGCTATCAGGTTTTGAGCTACTCCTTGAAGTCCTTGAAAAGCCCTGGTATTTAATTTTAGATTGTAAGCGTGTTTGAAAAGCCCTTGAAAAGAAGAATTTCTGCTGAAAGTGCTTGAAAATAATAATTAAACCTTTTCATTTTTTTTGTTTGATGGGAAATAATATAGGATCACACCAAAGTCATTAAATTTTTGTTCCACTTGATATCTGGAGAGCTTTTTTAAAGTTGCTATCAAAGTTGCAATGAAAACATTTCAAAAGATAGTGCAAGACAAAGTAAACTTGCTGTAAACACTCCTTCAAAACTCACTTTTTGGTGCTTGAATATTCCTTGAACTTTATGTACACAAGCTAGCACAGACTATGTAACAAAATTCCATCTATTTCTTGAAGCCTCCTCTAATTAGCTTTATAAATGCTGTTTCGCTCTATGACATGCTTTAACTAAACGTAAAAGTACTTTTGAATCAATAGCGTGACGTGAACACTTAACAACTTAACATGCACGCTTCAGATTTCTTTGTTGTTACGTGGTGAATATTTTTATCTACATGTATTTTATAAAATCATATCTGTTGATTGCTTTTGTACATATACACTCAATATTTCATTTGATTTATTTCTTCAATTTATTTAGTGATAAGAACACAGTGAAGTAATCTACCTTAAAATCTTATAATATGTTCAGGTTCAACGAAGCGAGGGCAATTTTCATGTGGTTGATAAACCTTGTGTAAATTTTGTTCAAGTTGGGTAAATCTGTGGTTCCTAAACTATTTGGGTTGACTGTGGCTGTGCCACGTGGCGATGTCAGAAACACTCGGCGAACCATCCCCTTTGAGGAAGTCGTAACAAAGTAACCGAGAGGAATAAAGTTTGCAAGTTTGTAAGCCTTCGTGACAGCTTTTTGTGAGGTGGTGAACTTAATTTGCGAATCTGGAGTTAACTGGTTTCACACAAACCGTGAGTTCGACTGTGCTCTGTTCGTACGTTTGCCAAAGAAAATGCAACACAAAATGATCGAATTCGTGAATAGTGAGGTAAGGAACTAAGACTGCTTTCGGTTCGGGTTAGCATAAGTTCGAGGAACAGTGAGTCGGATTGTCGAGATTTTGCGCAATTTATTCAACCTACATGTAATCGAGTACTTTATTGATATGTCACGCTGTTGACTAGCTGTCAAGTTGTCCGGAATTTGAGGAAGAATTTTGTCGTAGTTTGCTCAAGGCAAGATAGATTATGTGCGCCAGTGGAAATGCAAGTTATATAAAGCTTCTAAGCGACGCTAAAACCTTATTATCCAAAGGGACTAACTTAAATCTGTAAACTAAAAGCTGAAGGGTGATATGCTTAAACAAACCCAGCTGTCAATGCGATATTGTCTTATTATCGACGTTTGAGTCTAGAAGCAAATTTGGTGCAAACTTGCTCAATTTTATACCTGCTATCTCAACTTAACCGTCAGAAAGTTGCATATCTGCCTTTTACAAGCAGAATCGTATAACAGTTCCTTGAAACCAAACTTTTCTTTCCCTTTGCGGAATATTCAGAAATTCATTTCCTTGTAACTCCATCTGTTCTCCGAGGTGTGATTTAGCTCAATTAATGAATCCCTCGTTTTAAAACTAAATATTTTACGAATGCAAGCAATAGTTTGGTGAGACTGTGTAAAATGCTTCTTGCTTCCAGTTGATCTTGAAAGAAAGGTAAATTCAATCATCGTGTCGTTTGGGTTGGCTAACGCAAGATTGTATTCTCAAAATCGGAATTTTCAAGTGGTCATTTACCCTCAGACAGAAATGTTATGCTTTTTTTGACCTCTCATTTTGAACCACGGTCACGGTTGCGTAGCGAACGATTTTGCACATGAAAAAAAAACCACAAACTTTTCCTGTTCTTCCATATTTACAGGAGTATATGAAACATATTCTCAGAATACTGTTGTCCGTATTGTTTCAGAGAGAAATGTTATGCAGTTTTGAAGCATCAGTTCAACATAAAGTCATGGTTGCGTAGCAAACGCTTGCACAAGTTTGAAATGTGGAAAAAAAAGATAGCTCTTTCTGTTCTTGCCATGTTTACCGGAGTATGAAAAGGGAGCTTAAGCAACGAGGACGGTAACGACAACGAGAACGCCACAAAACAATGGGTTTAATGAGCAAAAACAATCGTTCTGCACGTGCGTTTTACATTTTGATACATTTCTTTGCCGTCCTTTGTAAAACATCAACGTGAAATGACCAAATTTTGTGTTTTCTCGAGAACGTGAGCACATGACGGTAAATTTTTCGTTCTTTTTCCTTACTTTGACTTCGTTCTTAGTAATTTAGTCCCTGGACAGATCGCCAGCATTTTCCGAGTTAAACCAATTGGAATAATTGCGAAAGAGTTACAAAAACGAAAAGTTATATTTTGAAATGACATCTTCGTTGCCGTCGCCGTCGTCATTGCTTAAGCTCAGCTCACTATTCTCAAGAAACTGTTGTTCGTATCGTTCAAGGGCCTCTCAGAGTTACGTCGCTGATACACTAAGGTTTCTTCGCGTCCGCGCCGTCCCATGGCCGGCAGAATGTTGTGGTGAAAGCTGGTGTGTACAAAACAAAGACCGAAGATTTGAATCCCAAATAATTTTAGAGCCCTTTAAATTACAAGGAGAGAAAACGCTTTATTCGGACGCTATCACGAATGATGAAATCGTGTTTTAAAGTTTGAGGCGGGCTTCTCTACAGCCCGAAGACTTAACGGATTTCGTTTGTCTTAGCGTCAAACAATTTTGACAGGGCTAAAGTAAAATGGCGATTCAGGTATTCGTTCTTTGGGCTTCGGTCTTCGATCTTCGATCCTCGGGCTTCGGTCTTCGATCTTCGGTCTACGTTACCTAAACACCCAATCACAAACATCTTCTGTTCCTTCAAGAAAAAGTGTTGCGTTGTTGTCGTTGCGCAGTAATTAGAAAAAATGGTTGTATATTGATGAACAACTTTATTTATCAGTGTCATATCTTCTAGCCGGCAACACGTTGCCTGCTAATCGGAGACACCTAAGAATTAAGAACTTATTAAATCTAAGATTAGATAGTATAAGACGATCTGAAAGGTCGTAACATTTGTCTACAACACGATTGCAGATGATCAAGTGTCCCTATGCCAGAATTTATAATCTGTTCGTCTCATAACTTATTTAATCGATGGTGCATACGATGGAATTGACTCGTTATATTTTTTACTGCAGACACGATCAGGAAGACAACTGACGAACACTAGTGAACCTCAATCAAGTTTAAAAACGGAAATAAAGGCAGCGAAGAACTCTCCAAGGTTACACGACACAAGAAAGGAAAGCAACGAGAATGGATGGCATAAAATCGAAACGCGCGACAACCGCGTCTTAACCGCGAACAACCGCGTTGTGAACGCAGATTCTACTGCCCGAGAGACAAGTAATTTAGAGAGTGATTCCCTTTCAAAGTACTCCATCACTGATCAGAGTGAAATTATGGAAGTGGAAGAAAGACCTGCAGTAGCAAATGCAACTGATAGTGCGCCGTATGACGGTGAAAGAAACGTTACGGAACCAAAGCGTACACGGCGGACGCGGACGCGGACGCGGCACACGTCGATGTTGGAACGCTTAGCACCGACGCCGGGATACGTTGATAAGACGTCAATGGATCTCGAGGGTGGTTCTTTGGCGCAACGAAGAACGCCGCGCATGGCGAGTTTAAACGCCGCCGCTAAAGTGAACGTGTTTTTTGAGCCGTCAAGTCCTTTAGCAGGACGGAGCTTGTTTGAAATTCAACAGCACAGTGTCACGACGAAGAAGCCACCTAGCAGGAGTTCTACTGAAAGGAGGCTTTCGGACAAATCGAATTCTAGCTCGGCGGATAGCTACAAGAGAGAGGACTTCGCTGATTCGGATGTGTTTTTACAGGGCGAAGTGACCTCTACCTGGGACGCCCCGAGATCAAAAGGGGTGATTGTTAGTCCCAGGGAATTTGCAAGTGCCGTAGGAAGTGCAAGTGGAGGCCATTTTGAATTTTTCACAAACGGTCACAGAACAGGAAAAGATAAGCGAAAACCAGAGGCCGATTCCACGTCCGAAGACGAGAGAAATACGAAGCGAATCCATCTCGATGACGGCGGGGAGCTTTTCTCTGAAGGCGCAAAAGAGGTTAGAAGTTTCGAAGGTGATGATGGACAGGACATTGAATGCGATACAACGACTGATTCGCCCCCTAAAACAATGGTGGATGTTTGTATTCAGGTGGATTTACCTCGACCACCTGTCAAACACGTGCGAGTGCTGTCTGTACCAATCAAAGGACAGCTTGTCACGTCAGCCGGAGCGGTTCCTTTTACCAAGAGTCACCTGGTCACGCCTGTCACGCCATCCAGACCGCCGCCGGAGCTCAAACTGAGCAAGACCGCGACCACGAAGCGAACAGTTGGGTTGAACAACAAGGCGATGGAAAACGCGTTTGTGGCGAATGACGGGCCTCTTGCAAAGTATAAAGCTGTTGGAGGTTTGATGGACGAGCGAAGTAAAACAAAGAAGGCCAAAGAGAACACAAATAAAATGCCAGCCTCGTCCAGTGTCACGCTAAAGATTCCTAAGATTAACTTTGCTGCAACGTCCACGTCCACTATGAGTGCGGGACGCGGCCGGCCCGCGGGCAACCCGTTAAAAAGCATCCACTTAAAGAACTTGAATATTCAGCTTGAGAAATTAGCTGCCGAGCGAGCGAGAGCAGAACCGAGGATGCCTAAGGTTTGTATAGGGATGGGAGAGGAGGGTGGGTACCGGTGAGTGGTAACAAAGAACTGGTTTGACGATCACGCATTTCCATTCAATTTCAGTTTGCGTTGGGGAACCCGTGAAGGAGGGCGATGAACGCCAGAGAGCCAGCGAATAAAATGCCAACACTGTTTGTTCCGCAAAGTATTGGATGAAAATGCGTGATTTAGATTTGCAATTTTTAAGGGCGGACAACGGTTTTTATAACCCAGTTTTTACAACAGGGTTAAGGCCAATGGCCAAGTAATCAGGGCCCCATTGTCGGAATGCCGATTAATGCTAACCCAGGGTTAAGAGATAAACTTGTTAACCCAAGTTTTCATCTCGCTCGTTGAGAACGTTTTGAAAATCAAATTTCGTGCTCAAAGGAAAGTTAAATTCCAGTCAAAAGTTGGGGGTTAAAATCTTTCGGAAATGTTTTTATTGAACAGTAACTAAACTGGACTCAAATTTCACTCTAACCCAGGATTAGCTTAATCGTGCTTTGAATAACTGGGTCCAGAAGGTCATAGGCTAATCGTTAAGACAAGATTTTCGTCAATTGACACGAACGAGCGACTATCTAAGCCTGAACACAACAGTGAAGAAGAGTTCGCGCCTTGTGTTTAGACCGGCTTTGATTAAACTGCTCTGTTAATTAGTTCTTGCATCGGCTCCCACTTTGTATTGATCAGACTACTCGGCTCTAGTAACCCTTGCGACGATCGCGTACGATTTGTCAAAACAGCCTCACGTTCTGCATCATTGATACGGTTTCAGTTCTATTCGCAATTTCCTTCGTGTTTTCTTCGTAGTTTTAGTGGTATTTTATTCGTTATTTAGTGGTGAAAAATTACGACTTGTTAAAACAGCCACACGATGCGTACCATTAAACTGATATGTGCGTGTATACCTCGTTCCTTAAACGCGAGCCAAGAAATTACATCACAATACTCCATGACCTGTCTCCTCTGTAACCATTTGTACCACTGGTACAAACCTTGGACATGATCACTCGCTCCCCCCCCCCCCCCCCCTGTCCCTCCAACTTTGACTTCTTTCAATCTGTGTCGCTTAATATTTGTCGCTAAAATCCAAAATTTCCTTTCTTGAGACGTTTATGGAAAAGAATTACTTGGTATATATACTTTGGACCAGTTCACAAGTATCCGCTTTAGACCGGTTTATTTGAAGTCGTGATTTCTGTTAGGGCTATCGTACACAGATTTTGAGAAATGATCTCAAAGTGGAGATATTCGAAAACGGAGATTCGTCGTTTTGATTGCGGTCGAAAAACGAACAAAGACGGAGATTTTCCGGCAGCTCTTGAAAATATAGGAAATGATCAAATTAAATGCGTTTATGACGAAGCAAATTCTTGTGAAATATGCAGGCAACGATGAGGGAAATGTTCTTGTTGGGCCTTAAAGGCGCGGACTGTTAAGGCAGATTTAGAGGGTACGGCTTCATTGGGCGAGAAGCTGGCGGCAAGCCTACGATAGTAAATAATAAGCATATTCCAAGCTAGGGCTTGTTCAAATACGCATTACGGGAAGAGGTAAACAAGTGGGCATTAGAAATTATAAACTTCAATATGGATAATTTCGCTCAAATCAGACCTACAACTCGTCGCATGCACACGATAGGTAACGTGTAGTGGGATTTGAAACGTGTTTTAAACACCTATGACAATCCTATGCTTAGGCAATGTTGTACACAGTGTTTTACATGCGCAGCCGGGGAGGCAACGATCGTTGAAAACATTACTCGTAATTCATAGTCGAAGCGTCTGAATCAGCCTTTGTACGCGTTGTGGCAAAAGGCAGGAGAACGAGTTGAACTTTCTCTTCACCTGAGATTAACGGCTGGTGGGATCTTAGCCTCCCTCACAGTCGTTTCCAAGCTTCGGCTGTCATCGCCTAAGGTTACTGATATGAAAACGTCTCGGAAAGGATTTTTCTTAAAACTTCGGTGACGCGCGTCACTCACGAACTGTGGTCGCTGTGAAGGCAACTGGTGAGCAATCGAAATTCGAAATTGATTGGTCGACATAGGGGTTAATACCAGTCGTTACTCGTACTGTTGTACCTGCTCGAGTGGTCTGTGTTTGCAGGACAACTGCTGTTTTATGAAATGCATTGACGGCGCTAATTTAATTTGAAACCGAGCCCTGTTTTGCAGAGGGCTACGAGGTACAAACGGCAACCGCACCGCACTTACCTTGTGAAAGGCCGTGTATTGAATAGTTTTCAATTGAGCCTCTAAGTTATCCTCGTTTGCTTTTGCGTTGCTTCGCCCTTTGATTGGTTAACAAAACTCGCGCCACTTGCTCAACCAATGAAAAGCTAATCCTAAGGAGCCAATCGTCACTTGCACGCGCGCATTTTACCGCGCTTGGTGTCGGCTGCATGTAACTGTTGATTGGTTCATTGCCCTCTTTGCGCCTGTTGTGATTGGTCGGAGTAGTAGTCCAGTTTCGAGTTCGCCATGACCGCTGAATAAAAGTACTGAGAACGCATTTGTACACCGTTAGCCTCGACCTAAAGTAAAAAATTCACAAAAACCGGCGGGAAGGTGCCACAAATTTGAAAATTAAACAATAGAGCTGTGAACAGGTCATCTTCTGGCTGGAATTTGTGAATATTTTACTTTAGGTTGAGGCTGTCCCTGTGCAAATGCGTTCTCAGTACTTTTAGTCATGGCGAACTCACAACTGGACTATTGCTTTGGGTTTTGGTTTTACGACACTCAATAGAAAAGCGCTTTATCAAACTATACTAACGTCTAGCCCTCTAATACTTTCTGTTTGTTGATCTGAAATCCTTTGTCGCCTTTCCAGAGAACCAACGGCTGGATGTTTATTGGTGAACCGCTGGATAAACCATACTGTTATGTGAGTGTTCACTCAATCTTTGTATTCTAACGGCGTAGTGTTTGTTTTTGAAAGACGGATAGCCTGCGTAGCAAGCGTTTCCTTGGGGTTTCCTGGCGAAGAACGACCGAGCAAAGAGATTTTCGATGTTTTGGCCGCGTGAAAAATGGGGCGAGAGCAAGAAAATGAAAGAGGGGGGTTTCAATTATTTTGCTCTTGCACATTTTTCGCGCGGCCAAAACATCGAAAATCCCTTTGCTCGGTTATAGACTCGGGCTAATTTTATGTCAGTGGCAATAATGAGACTCAAAGATGGCGTTTTAAACCCATGGACTCAGGGAACAATTGTTGTAAGGGATAGAAAAGAGGAAATCAGAAGATAATTTTCTTATTCAGGGTTGCCACGGTCAGTCAAAAAACAATTTTTTCAAGGTCAGGAAAATGCTAAATTTTACCTGAACTTCAGTGAAAAGTTAGAGAATTTTACTTTTGGCTAGCCATGAGGTTTGGGAAGGATATTCCTTGTTGGTAAAGGTAATGTGGTTTCAAAATATTCCTGCAAAGGAATTGATTTCTGATTGCTGAGTTAAATCTTTTGTCTCACGATTGAGTCACAAAGATGTGGATCGCGACGTTTCGACCGCTTCGTTCTGTGGCTTCGTTGCTGGCTTTACTTTGGAAAAGATGTAGGTAAACTGTTGCTTACTTAAGTCATTAGAAGACAGCCGTATTGAACATGGCAAAGAATATTAATTTTGTAAACTTTGACCTCGGTTTCAGGACGAGACTATTGTGATACGACGATACTACAGTGGTGTTCAACGTGGAGATGAAATCATCAACGTCAGAGACTCAGTTCTACTCAAGTCAGGGACGCGCAAGAAGGACCCTCCGTTTGTTGCACGTGTTTCAGGGCTCTGGGAAGAAGAGGAAGGTAGGCCGAATGCTTTACAGCTTCAGTCGTCTCCTGTGCTAATGTCCTTTTTAACTGGTGAATGCGAAGCTATGAGTGAGTTTTAGAAGACTGTTAGGGAGAAAATTCACTCGCTCGGTCGACTGATCCGTCGATGGGTCGTAAACGTTTTTGTACACCACATAAGCGAGAAAACTCATGGTGAACACTACAGCTCCAACAAAGCTAAATTTTAAGCTGTTTGCAGGTACTTTATGTTGCAGTTTGAGATTGGAGAACAACAGACAACACTGTTTCCATAATATTTTAGTAATCAGTGAATAATATTATTTAAGTAATAAAATTCACGAGTTGGCCCATAAGAGCCCTTTGATCGCGTCTGTAGCCCTGGCTAGTCGTTCTAACATTTGAGAATGAATATATGAAAGTCGTATATTTGAACTGCGGAATAAAGAATGGCTATGTGAAAGATCATCCCAGTTATGAACACTGCTTAAACATAGAAATAAGTAAACCGCCAGGAAACTATGTGATGTGTACGGAATATAAATACTTTACAATTACCAATACCGATGATTGTCGACTAACGCTCGTAGTTCCGACTTTAGGTCCGAACGCTGGCGAGATGATGATGAGTGTGTTCTGGTATTATCGGCCGGAGCAAACTGAAGTCGGCAGAGTTCCAAACTTCCATGGAGAGGTAAGACATTGCAAAAGGTATCGCTACCCAGGAGATACTGGTAAAGAGTAAAACTGTGAAAATTTTGTCAAACTTCACAAATTTGCGGTTTGTGTTGGGATGCTACGAATGCGCCGTTCTTGGTTGTCATCTTATGTTACGTTATTTTGTTCTTTTGTCTTATCAAGGACTCTCGAAATCTCTTGTTTACCTGACAGGCGCTTCCTCTTAAAATGTTTTGTTGCTTACTCTATTTATTCGTTCATTTATATTCAACATTGCGGGATTTCCTCAGGTGCTTTAAATAATTGTACATGATAACATCATGAAAGTTTAGGAAAGATGTATATATTCGTCTAAAGGGCGAGTTTTGGATCTATTTTACTTGTCCGTACGACTTTTCAGTCGTCTCGGACGAGCGTACGACTGCGAATATGGATCCCTGTCGGCAGCTAATGCTCGCTGTTCTTATCAACAGATGGAAGTTATGGCATCCAGACACAAGGATGATAACAGCGTTGCGTGTATCGTGGACAAATGTTATGTTCTTAGCTACCCAGAATACTGCAGGTACTGCTTTCATTGTTGATTTTGGACAATCCCTCAAAGTAATACCCATCAATATATAATAAATTTATGGTGAGGTTCATAACTACAATCGTGGTCTAACTTTTCTTGTGTCAATATACAGAAAGCTCATAGTTCTGAACACTAAGACCCGCATTGTCACCTAATTCGCTCTCACATTCAAAGGCCCGTTTGCACAGGCGATTTTCCGGCAAAATCGCACGTGTAAACTAGGTGCGAGTTCAGCGTAATTTTAGTGCAATTTGTCCCCGCGATGTGGCAGGGGTTTCGAACATGCTCGAAACTTGATGCAATTTGCTGCGATTTTTTGATAAAACGTTGTTTCGTGAGTTGCATCTCAAATCGCCGTGTATCGTGGCGACAAATTGCACTAAAATTGCGCTGAAATCGCACTTTGTTTACACGTGCGATTTTAAAGTTGAAAAGTTGCGCGACAAAAATTGCATCGAGTTGTGCGCCAAAAATCGCCGGTGTATACTGGCCTTAATGGTGATTTCAAGCATTTTCCGTGTGGAATCGCTTCGTTTGCAACGTGTATTTTGTTCGCGTTCCTTGGATAAGTCTCCCAAGAAATTTGGGTCAGGACTGTTGTTATAACAAAACTTTTTGTTAGAGGCACGAACATTATACTAAGAATGACCAACTTAATTAATTAATTAATTAATTGTCTCTGCTTTGATCCCCATTTCCTTAATATGCAGGATTTGTTTGGAGTTCTGTATCCCGTAGTCGTCCCTGTTCGTTAGGCTGCAAAACAGTCGCCTTTGAAACTTTAATTGCCGAAAGCATGGATGCCCACGCTCGAATTCCAGTCTAGCTTCTTGTTAACAGGTTCTTGTTCTTTCTGATTCTAGGTTCCGTGCACTCAACAGGCTCTTCCGAGAGTTCAGAGAAGCTCCCATGTCTCCAGTTCCCCCGGGAGAGAGTACCAAACCCGGATCTGTTCCCCATCCCCGCACGGACCCGAACCTCGTATTCTTTTGTCGGCAGGTGTATGATTTCCGTATGGGAAGGATCATAAAAAACCCGGTGTGACTCCCCCCTTCCCTACCCCCCTCTCGCTTCCTTCCTTTTCCCCTGCTCCGGCTCCGTATGGAGATCAGGCTGGGTTAGAACCTTGATTACACTTCATTTAATGTACACAAAGTGTAGCTTTGTGTGTGATTCACTTGTAATCACCTTAGGTTACACTGTAGTTTGCTCAAACCTTTATCCTCAAGGAGAAGTGTACCGTTTTGCCATTGTGTTTTTCTGGAGACAATGAGACCAGCCTTTTCTTACGACGTTAGCTGGCCCTTGTCTGCCTTAGAATGACTTCTTGAAAGCTCTCTGTAGGAGACGTTTTCGGATGTAGTTGAATTTAATCCAAATGGGACTCTTGTTCCCGCTGGCGTCTGTCCCACGCCGTAGTAGAGAAATCAGATTGTCAGTTTCCTGTTTGACCCTCTAAGACTCCTCTGATGATCAGAATCGAATTTCTCCTAACATAACAGTACATAATCACGAGAAAAGGCTATGGGTATTTATTTAATGATCGCTCAAGAGAGCGTACCGTGATCATTAACTAACTCTCCCAACTGGGAATACAAGACATTCTGTAGAGACTTGATCTTGATTCTCGGGGGTTAAGCGTAAGGCATAGAATGTGAGCAGTCTCTGCGTAATAAATAAATATTGTGTGAAATATGGAGAATAACAATTTCGATGTGTGTTGTATCGGAGTAGAACTGAAGTTGTGAAAACTTATTTTGACATAAAGATGATTTCTCCGTTGTACTTGTGTGTTAGTATCTTGAGGACTTAAGGAGAATCTAAAAACTGATCTGTTATTTCGGGCTTACAAGACTTAACTAATACTATTTTCTTTATTTTCACCGGTCTAAGACTAAGCAAAACTGGTTACGGTGTTATAAGAAAACAAACTAATTTATATCCCTGTGTTGTGAGTTTTCAGAAAACTTTCTAGGTTTGTGTTTGTTAAGAACTGGTTTGATCTGTGAGACAAGGTGTAATGGCTCTTACCTAGAAGGAAATTCTTAAGAAGTAATGTGTAAATATACCTGTTAGCAGATTAGGTTTAATGGCGGTGACACGAAATCTTAAATTATTTAACGTGTAAGTTGAAAGGAAATCGTCGTGCGGTCAAAAAAATATTTATAGATAGCGATTAGAATAATGATCTTTGAGAGACCACACCGATTTTGTTAATAAGAAAAATATAAACGACCTTAAAAATATCTATATTTTTGTTATATTCCTTTGGTTTCAGTTAATCTTGGCTGGTTCTTTGATAGTTTGTTTACATCTGTTAGCTTAACTCCTTCAAGTTTGGTATTTGAGTGAAAATTTGGAGGAAGTTATTTAGTAGGGACCTTGAGCAACGACGATTGGAACGAAAACGTCATTTCAAAACGTAGAGCGATTTTCAATCAAGTGTCGTGAAATCAAACCCAAAGAAATTACTTTGACCAATCACAACAAACACAAACGGCGCAACGAACCAATGAGAATTTGAATCAATTTCATGTAGCCGGCGCAAAGCGCGGAAAAATGCGCGCGTTCAAGTCACCATTGGTTTTGGGTTTGGCTCATTGGTTGAGAAAGTGGCGCGAGTTCTGTCAGCCAATCACGGAGCGAAGTAAAGCAAAACCGCTTTCGACACTAGACTGAAAACCACTCTTGTATTTTCGCGGATTATTTTAAGTCGTTCAAGTTGTGAAATGTGGGTGAATTGTCCAGGAACTCAGTAAATGACTATGAACGGCGTTGAATTGAAGAAGTAGAAAAATTTTCGTTCATGCTTTCATGCTCTTGACGAGACCTTGACGTTGGTCATTTCGAGTTGTTTCGAAGAGGACGATCAAGAAGCGTATACCAAAGTGTAAAGTGTACATTTTTCTCATTAAACGTATTCATTTATGCGTTCTTGTCGTCGATGCTTGAGCTCCCTGGTCTCATTTCTTGTCTACACCTTGTGTCTAAACTGTAAATAAATTCTCTTCTTTCATTTCCGTAAGATATCCTAATTGTTTTGACCCCCGTTTTGCGTCTGTTGAATTGGTTAGCTGTAGACTGCATGGTTTTTATGTGAAGTTGAAAATTCCTGCAATCACCCGTTGATGCAGCCCACACCAATTTCAACATTTTTTGCAATTCACAGAAGTATAAAGACTACTGTGATTTGAAGTTTGTGAAATAAAGATTAGTGTTAGATCACTAAAGTAAAAAAAAAAAAAATTGGCAGTTGTGCATTAGAAAGTACTGTAACACCTGCTGTTTCTTAACCTCATTCTTGAGGCTTGTGAAAATTAAACGTGTGCTTAGAACTTTCCTGTTCTTGTAGATGACTCCAGTTTATACTTGTAAATACTGCACGTCATCGGCTTCCCCGTGGGGTCGACCCCCGGGCCTACCAGGGAGATATGTTGGGGAATACAAGGAGATGGATGGGATTTTTTGCCCGAGGGTTGGGGAAAATCTTGACATTGTTTTACGATCGAAGATTAGGCGGTGGGGGAAATTCTCAAGATTGAAAAGGATGTCACGGGGATTTTCAACTCAAGACACCTCACCCAGGGAACTTTGTCTTGAGAGATTCCCCGACCCCCGGGAAGGTTCCTCAAGTTTGCTTGACTGATTTTACAATCCACCTGGTTAGCCCGGGGCTCGACCCCATGGGGAAGCCGACGACATGTGCATAATAGTCGATCGTCGCTATGTTTATCTCGTGTCAATTTTTTTAGTTCATCAAGTACTTCTAGCGATAATTTGATTCGATTGAGCGTTTAAAGGCATCTTGTGTATTACTAAAGGAGACATTTCCCTCTTTCGTTACAAAAACTGCAAAGGAATAAAGAGTTCTTTTTCGGTGACGATTGAGCTATCGTGTGTTGTTCACTCAGGGACCGCGCAGCAAGTTTTCGAGTGGGGGAGCTAAAGAAGAACGCGTGGACAAATTTTTTTATTCTTATTATTTATTTTTTTTTGGGGGGGGGGTGCGGCATAAAGTGAAGGAGAATGCTTTTATAACGATGAAACAATTAATTTCTTTCCACATCTTCAGTGATGTTGCTATCAGGTCTCAAAATTCACCATCACTAAATTGAATTATCACAGACTGTTATACTACGGATATCAACCTTTAATTACTATAAATAAGCCAGAAATCCAACGATTTTGCTTGAGCTGCCTTGAACGCAAGGACGAGGCTGAGTATGATATGAAGAATTATGCAGATCGAGGAGGGTGTTATCCGCCAAAGCCGAAGGCTTGAGGAGGATAATACCCTCCGAGATCTGCATATCTTCATATAATACAAAAGCCGAGTTCAATAACTGTTTAATTATTCATTCAAAATATTTCAACGGCTATGAAATTTAACAAAACGGTAATTGAAAATAATTAAGTGAATGATATTAAAGTTACTGTACATCATATACTTAAAAAATGCCAAAATTACGCTTTCTGTTTGTGTTACGGTCGGTAAATTCGTTTGCGATGTCAATGGTGGAAAGCCTGTTATTTCTTTCTTTGTGTGTGTTTAAAACTGTCAGGTTACTAAATCGTTCCTGGTTCATCGTTGAACGGAGCCATGTTTTTAGCCTCCGGACAGTCCATAAGGATTTACGAGAATGAGCTCACATAACGTGATAACTTCTTTTATCAGTTCTGGGTTGTGTACCTCTTTACTTTTTACTATGATGTCGTCAAAACACGAATAATCACCGTCCTTCAGCAGCACTTGTAAAATTTCCATCTGGGCAGTGAACATTGAAATATTAACATCATCGTTGTACAGTTTTTCCATAAACGTTAGCTCTTCGGATTTGTCCTGCGAATTGAGGGTCTTAATTAGGAGAGACTCCATCCATACGTATCAAAGATTGGCTGGTCAAAACGCTGGTCAATAGCGTTCATCATAAAGTCAATAGCTTCAAACTATATTCGCCTGTAATAGTCTTGTGCGGTCACAGGATATGTTGGCTCTCCAGTGCCAATTTCAATTCTTCTCGGCGCGCGAGTTCTCCTTGGTAACATCGGTCCTGTCATTAATTCTGTCTATTTATGAGATCTGCGCGTTTGTCTCTGCCGGTAACTCTGGTCATTTTCGAATAAACGATTTTTTGCTATTTTTGGCTCTGTTATTCCTGTTGAAATATTTTTTTGTTTAATTTATTTTCATTTTTGCAAAATATTGGGGGGGGGGGGGGGGCTAAAGCCCCCCAGCCCTTCCCTCTGCGCGGTCCCCGTCACTGCAAGGCTAACAGCAGCCCGACGATATCTTTCGACGTAAAATACACGGGGCAAATTTCTGAGATAATTAATATTAACGACAACCAATTGGAAGTTTATATCGCTGATAATTGGCGAGGAGCGAACCCTCGAGCAGCCATCTATCAAAGCCGAGGGAAACTGAAGGCGACTAGTTAACTTAGGGCTGCTGCCACGGCTATCACGTCAATTCTTGTTATAAGTTTGTTCAAATCGCGAGGAAATACTTTTTTCTATTACATGAATGACATGTGTAATTTACGAAGAGGATAGATAATAGGATAAATTTCTTTTTTTTTCCTTTGGTTGAAAAGAAACTTGCATTATTTTATGGCGATTTTCCCAAGACAAAATGACGAAACTTGAAAAGGTTAACCTAACTTGTTCTAGTTGCAATGATTTTCCCGCTCGTCATCCGTAGCCATAGAGTGATAGACAACCACAAATAGTTTCAATACACATATTAAGCCCTTCGTCGGAAACTGCAAATTTTTTAAAATGTCCCACCGTTGCAAAAATACGTTTGTGCCCATATCCTAATTGCGGCAGCGACCCCTTAATTGTTTTACCATAGCCCCATGACTGAGCTATTCTAGACCGCACAAATGTGCTCAGGTAAACAGAAGCCACATAAATTGTAGGATACTTGAGATAAGTGATGAGATTTAAACAAGTCCAACACAAGTTGCGAAAAGAAAGCCCCGAACCATTTCGGGCTTGTACGGGATTCAAGCCCATGACGATGCTATACCAGTGCAGTGCTCCACCAGCTGAGCTCATTTACCAACTAGGAAATTTGTTGGTAATTTTGTTTGTTTGTAATTGAGCTCAAGATGATAAAGTAAATATTAATGATGGTAATAAATGACTTTGAAGCGAGGGTGAAAAACTATTGCAGTTGCGTACGCAATGGTAGTTACAAAAAGAAAGCATTTAAATATATTTTTGTTTTTTTAATTTTGATTGGGATTATGGTTTACAGCCATTAAAACCGTTCAACTGACATCAAAAGATATATTGTTGACATACACAGTAAAAATTCGCAGGTAGGACTGCTAGTGGTTTAAGAACCCGCTGGCAGAAAATTGCCATTTTAATACCCGAAAATGTAAGAACCTGTTTAGCCAAGAAAGACCAAGCAGGTTCTTATACGTGGGTTACAGTTAAATTCTGATAAACATTTTAACCAAGGAGTTTGACTTTATATTACAAGAAAATACCAAACTGTAATTACAAATAAAAGTATTAATTCTTGCAACAAAAAACAGGTTTATATAAAGTAAAGACTGTAATTGGCTTCATGGATCTTGCATAAAGGAGGTTTGCAATACTACATATACATTCTGTAATCAGTATTGTAAGGCTTATCATAAGGCAGTTGTGAATAAATACTGTATATTTAAAGACCAAAACCAAGTTTATTAATTTTTCTGGTAATTAACAATTATCTCCTTGAAAAACTTAATTAAGAACCTACTAATTACTACTCCGCAATACAAGAACCTATGCGTGTTTTTACTGTATTGGAAGAGTTTTATAGTTTGTACCGGAGTCACGATAAAACAATTTGGTCACGCAATCAGCACATTGGCCGAGGAAGTCTTGGCACCAAATGGGTTTCAATATGGCGTATGGTTCCAAAATACGTCTTTGCGATAGAGACGTTTACCCTGCAGTAACCGAAGGCCCTGCAAATGTGTTTTCAAGTATTCCATTTCTTCTTGTAAAGCCCAGGTAAGTAATTTAGCTACAGAAAACTTAAGTGAATTGTTGGCGCCAAAAGTTGCTACTAAAGTAGCAATTCTTTCGTTGATTTCAGTTGATTGCACTCAGGGCCACCTAGGATATTTTGCCGAGGTCGTCTTATATTACATCAAGATAAACTAAGCTTTCTTGGAAAAGATTTAGCTCGTTATATTGAAGATTTCACTTTGTTATGGTTACATTGAGCAACAAAGATCCAAACAAACAAACTTCTCACATCTCGGACTTCCTTCTTTTGCAGACCGCAAAAACATTCGCGGCGAGCTAGCGATGGAACGAAAAGATCAACTTTGCTAACCTTAAGCTAATTGACCGTAATAGCATGAGCAGTTACAATTAATTACTTATTTTATTTGAGAAATGGTACACTGTGGTGTTGCTAACTGGGGGTAGAATGTTTGAAAGCGAATATAGGTGGTTTGCAGCCAATCTCTAGAGACACAGATAACAATGGTGAAACGAACAAATGCTGGTGGACGAACAAAAGTAGCTAATGAGAGATGTATTGTTTACGTCCACCACCATGGCGGCGATGACGTAACGTGCAAAACACCTATTTGCCAGCTTTGAAATAAACAGATTTCTAAGTAAGCTTAACATTGATGTATTAAAGCTTACCTTTAGTTAGTTCTTCAGTTAGTACTCATTATACTAAGTTCTGCGAAAATGTCCTAACATCTATGATTTAGACTTGTCCTTTGGAACGCGAATTTTTTTTATAAATATTTATCCCTTGTTGCAATCATCAAACTGCATTTTGAAGTAACAGGGACTGTAGAAACCATTTCAAGGCAGCAGGGCTAAAACATCTGGCCAAGTTCAAGTGATAAAATCCATACATGATCCATGTCATCTGAAGCCCAAAAAAATCAATCCGTGAAAAAATGTGGTACGGCTATAGACCTACCAGCCGGGCCTCCCCCTCTGTAGTCCCTGAGTAAGTTGTATTAATAATATTGTCATGCTATAGGTGGATAGCAGATGACTTGGCACAGATCTGCCCCCTTTGTTCACAGAAGTTTACCCAGATCCGCCGAAAACACCATTGTCGTCAGTGTGGTCAGGTCCTCTGTAGCAAGTGCTGCAATGAAAAGGTAAGAGATTTCAGGTCATGTTCCTATGTTAATTTGCACACAATTGTCTGTAATAAATTACTAATACCACTACCACTACCACTACCACTACCCCACCACCGCCACTGATACTACTGCCGGGGGGGGGGGGAGGAAGGAGGTACTCCCAGAAAATTTGGGTGGGGGTGTGCGGGCTGCTTCCTGGAATCCTTACCCTATTTCAGAGCAAAATCTGCGATTTTCCATACCCTATTTCAGACCTGACCAAAAATTCCATACCCTATTTCAAACCCATTTCACGTACACAGTTGGCGTAAACATAATTACCGCCGACCGGTTAGCTTGTACCGCCGACCGGTTAGCTCAGTGGTAAAGCACCGGACTACCGTGCGGGAGGTCGAGGGTTCTAACCCCGGCCGGACCAACACTCAGGGTCTTTAAATAATTGAGGAGAAAGTGCTGCCTTTGTAATGACATCTGCAATGGTTAGACTTTCTAGTCTTCTCGGATAAGGACGATAAATCGTAGGTCCCGTCTCACAACTCTTCATAACTGATTCTGTGGGACGTTAAAGAACCCACGCACTGTTCGAAAAGAGTAGGGGACGTAGTCCCCGGTGTGGTGGTCTATCTCTACTAGAATGTGGTTATGGGGGAGGGATTTGCAGTTACGGGCCTACAGTAATTGGCGCAAGCTGTTGTAGTGTCCCTGCCAGGTCTCTGGCGAAGTGATTAAATAAATAAATAAATAAATAAATAATTAAAAGACAAAAAGAAGGGCTTTTGTTGATGGTGTTATCACCTAATGATGAAGAAGTAGCTTCTTCTAAAGAAACACTCAATTTGAGACTAGAGTGCACAAACCATACCCTATTTCAGACCAAAATGGTCAAAATTGATACCCTATTTCAGACCAAAATGGCTAAAAAACCATACCCTTTGGGGATGCCCAAATAAGGGACTACCCCCCCCCCCAGGTACTACTGGTGCTAATGCTGCTGCTACTGCTACTGCTACTGCTTACTGCTACTACTGATGCTGCTAGTCCTACCACTACCACTATCACCACCACCACTATTATTATTATTATGATGATTATGATTGTTTTTATTATTACAGTATTGACAGGTGATCACATGGAAATAATTATGTTTGTTGATATATACAACAGCTTTGCTTTCCGTCAAAAGAGTGAATGTTCAATTGTGTGATACAATACGCCTTCACATTATATTCTGATTACCTTATTTAATTCAGTTTTATTTTGCCTTATTAATATTCCTATTTTCGATTATCTGGACTCTCAAACATCTGGGCTGTTTACTACAGTCCTGGCAAGAATTGAGGTTCGACTGTAGAGAAAAGAGTTGACGACACCCCTGGGTTCAATGGCCAAATTCACTTAGTAATTCAAACCTGATCTGTTTGTATAGGTTCCCCTTCCACAGCTTGGATTTGAAGAACCAGAGAGGATCTGTGACAACTGTCTCGAGGTGACAGCACTTGTGACCAAATCACGATCACTTCAGATGGTAAGATTTTTTAATAAAAACATTCACCCTTCAGCAGTTAAAGCAAATGAAAATTAACAGCTGCTTTAAGTACAGTATTTGAAGGTTCATCTTGGCAATACTTTCCAGTGAGATGATTTCCCTTATTTTTGCTCCTTTGACTCGTGAAATCCCTACCCTTTCATATACCTTAAGCGTGAAAAAGGTACCCCTTTCGGGCGGAGCCTCCCCGTATAGGCCATTATAGGGAATACCCCACCCTCCCCCCCACCCCCGGCACAATGTATTTACAGTGAAAGGGGAAATCATCCATGTGTTGATCACTCAAATTGTTTGATTGATCAAGACATTTTCAACTCCAAGTTGATGACTTTTTCTGTTCCATTACCTCAGTTTTCTCAACAGCTAGTGTATTGACATTGTACATAGAAGTAAGATGTTGATCACTAGATTGCATTGCTTTGTCAAGAGAAGAGACCCTAGTAAATGAATTTCTTTATTCCTATCACCTGTCTCCTTCTCAATTATATTGATGATATCTGTTGTTGTTGGCATCCTTCTGTCTTTGAGGATGATGGAGTATGCACCAAGAATTAGCTTTTGGTTGGGTTACAGCACCTGCTGCTTTATGAACAGAAATACAATAAAAACTCACATATGAACTTACCTGCATTATATTTTTCCAAGTTAGCCTCAAAAGGTTCTTGTATCATTGGTGTTTACTGGGAAATTAGGCTGTGTATGTTCTTATTTCTTATTTTCTAAGAAAAGTTGTTTTGTTGCTGGAAGAACATAGGTACTGTCTATTAATACGTACTGTATCTGAAATGACATTGCAAGGGATTTGGCTAATTTTCATTACCTATTATCTAGAGCTTGTTTCATTTGATTTATAATTTCAAGTTTTAAATGAATTATGTGAAATAAGAACCTGTTTCAAATTTTAGGCTAAAAGAGGTTCTTAATATGTAAAGGGGGGTTAACTGGAAATTTAAACAGGTTCTTAAAAATTAGGTTTTTATATGTGGGTTTTTACTATATTTTATTCTCAGACAATGTTCTTTCAATTAAGGCTTGGTAGTCTCTTTGACAAATTAATCACAGCCCCATGATTCATGGCCAGCGTCACTAAGCAATTCAATTCTGATATTTTTCTTTATGGTTGACCTATTGTGTGATGTGTTTGTAGTCTTTCAAATTGGAGTCAGCAAAAGGTCTGGCAGAGTTGTGCAAAGATCCTGCTGGACTGACCAAGGTTAGTCTAAGAAATATTTTAAATTTTACTGGAAAGAGGTGTAAATGGACATACTTGGAGACTATTCAGGAAGGCATTCAACATGCAGCAAGTAGCCCTTGGCTACTGAATGTCCTGTGGTCATGAACTATGCACATCAAGGAGAACCATTCCAAAATACAATAATAATAATAATAATAATAATAATAATAATAATGTTTAATACTTATATTGCACTTTTACATCTAAATATGAACAAAAGCGCATGACAATAAATATCTTAATAATATAATACAAATGATGAAAACAACTATATGAAAGAATTACAACCTAACAACTATATTACAATGTTTACATCCTTTTAAAACTTAATTATGAATACCGCATTAAAAACTACTAAGCAAAGCTAATATATGAAATTACTAAACACCTCTCTAAAATAATAAGTCTTCAGCATGGATTTAAAGGTGTTAAGGTCTGTCTGACTTCAAAGGTTTGCCAGCAGGGTATTCCTAGTCTTCGGTGTAGACGCTGAAAAAGCCCTATCCCCTAGTGTGCTCTTAAATCTTGCTGAAGGACCTTGTAGCAACACCCCTACATTCATAGAGCATAATGAATAGTGTTTATTATTTCTAAATTGTATAAGATCATGTGAATATGCTGGTATGGAAAAATGAATTACCTTAAAAGTTAATATTGCTATACAAAAACATACAATGCTTTTGATTCTTGTTTTTTACATAATTCCACAAAATTACACATTTCATTCTTGGTTTCAAAGAATAACACTGCCTTTCCCCCAAATTTTTCTCTTATACTGGAAAGAGTCTCGTTACCAGCGATATCACTGTTTGATGGCATTTTTTGACAACCCTGGAATGTACTACATACAAGTTTGTATTATTTTTCAAAATGACTACTTTCCCCAGCCAGCATTTCAAAATTATAACATGTTGTATTCACAAAATACCATATTAGCCAACAGTAGCCTTCAAGTTCCAAGAAATGGAAAGTGTACCTAGTCACTGGGTATCCAGTAATGGACTATAGATTGGGTTGCCATTCGCACTTCAGAAATATAAGAAATCCTATAATACACCTTTGGTTTGTTTGTGGTTTCACCACTACTTACAAGTGGCTTGGCTCAGCCTTTGTCTTGTACAGTATGAAAATCCATGGTGGCTACTATTTGAACTATACACAGTGCTGTGCGGTAGCAGTAACCAGAGACCCCTGGTGACTTACTCTTGCCTTTGGGCGACAAGGAAATCTTAGTTTTTGCACAAAATTACTATGATGGGCAGCCTAAATTTCAAAGGTTTAGAGTTTTGGGCTCCCAAATATTTTTCTTAGAGCACAGCCTTGATACGTGATTTTTAGCAAGGCTGAACCATGTTTGCTTGGAGTTGACTACTAACCATAAGACTTCAATGAACAGGTTGTAGAGATGGGCGGAGTCCAGACGCTGATCTTTCTCAGTCAAAGTGGTAATGAGGAAGTAAAGGTACGCTCTTTGTTTGTTTTCTTGCTTTTTGAATGAACTGTTGTCAGTCAATGTTAAAGGCTGTGAAGATGGTTCGCTACCTTTCTTGTAGAGCAGTTGTTCTGACACACCAGACCTGTGTATTTTTTAGTGATAGTCTGATCAGCCCTAATAATTTGCCAGTTTAGAGAGTGAGTGGGCCACTATTCACTGACTAATGAACCATATTCGTATTCTTGGTATTGAACTGGATCTAGCACGAAGTGGAGGCTCTTGCAGGAGAAGACATTTAACATATGAAAAGATTCCCCCGTTTAAGCCTCGTGTGCATGCTAGTTCCAGCTCATTACGAAGAATACAAATAAGGTCTATTGCTTGAAACCTTGCTATGTCGTTCAGTTTTGAATTTAATAATTGAAATGCTGGGGCATAAACTGCCTATGTAGAGTTTTAGGTGTTTTTTTTTTCGCATACGTTATTTCTCGAAAATGAAAAAGAAATCGGTGAAAAAAAATACGGGACAATGTTTTTGAATCAAAATGCAGTTCACGTGCAAAAATTTGGACAAATCCAAGCAAAATAAAAAAACGGCCGAAAATTCCACATAGGCAGCTTATGCCCCCAGCCCTTCATGAAGTTAAGCTCATTTGTATGCATACCGTATTAATATTCATACGTGAATTATGTGAACATTTGTGAAGAGTAAAACTAAAACTGGACGTGAAATGATTGACAGGTAGAAAGGATTGTTTGATTGTCTGATTGTGTGACATAGACTATAACTTTGGCGGTTAAAACATCGATTAAGCTCATCGGATACGAAACTTACGTGAGTGCTGGAGCTGTGCATCGCTACTTATTAACTGCATTATCGGTTTGCCTTCCTGCCTGGTGATCGAAAGACGTCCTGAAAAGTCCGGAGATCCGCAAGTTTTTAACGCTTCTGAAAGAATCCAGTTAGCGTTTTCTCTGTGCTTACCAAATCACGATGAGATATAAGCTTAAGTTGACTGTTGGGTTTTGGAGTACAGAGTAGAAGCCAGGCGGAAAAAGTCAGAAAACAACTCTCGTCTCAAAAGTGGCGCGTCGATGCTAGTCTTGGTCCATTTCTCAAAGGTTGCGGTACTGAAAGCTGGGAAAGTGAGAGTGGTTTTTGGACTTTTAGGCGAAAAAGTGTATGTTTGAAGAGTCTTGTTGTTCACGCTTGGAGCAGACAATGATCCCAGAATTCATTACGGTCAAACAGGGCGCTGTCTGAAGTCAAAAACTCTCGCGGGGGTGGGGGGGGGGGGGTGGGTTGGGGCAGATTATTACTTGTTTTCAGTAAAAACTCTACCTTATAAAATGACTTTGAAAACTGTCTAGCTGCTGCACCGAGGTTTCCATTGTTCATTAATTTTGAAGAGCGCATTTTTTGAAACCACTCACGACATGAAATCCCAGCTTGCTTTTACTGTTAACCATGAAATAGTTGGTCAAAACCAAAAACGCTACCGAGAATTTATTCGGCACGAAGTGAAGTCTGCCCGTTTTCGATGAGTATCTTGAACACAATCCATGGAAAAGTTGCATTGGCGCGCACGGCAAACATTCAAAGCAATATTAAGCGGTACTCCTCGCGATTTGTTTGTGTGAATCAGATGTACGTAAACAACGGCTGATAATGTGAACGATCGCCCCAGTTATGAACACAACTTAAGCAGTAGTGAAACCAAAAAAAACAAGACGCTCTATGAGCGTTAACTCGGGATACTTTTGTGCTGCAGAAGCCGGATGCATGCTTTCTGATTCCCGAAAACTATCCGGCTAGCAGTTTGCTTTTGGGTTCGCATAACGCCTTTTTGATCACTTACGAGCAAAGCTCGTTAAACTGTTTTGAAAGTTGCTGCCCATATTCGTTGTCAGCTGTCGTTGTTTACTTCTAAATTAAGTGGCAACATCTGGACTTTACTTTAGCTCTCTCAAAACATTTTTTCTCTCTGCTAAGCTTGAAAACATTTGCATAGACACTTCTCTTAACATATTGGTTATTCAAAACTCGAAAACACAAGGCGAATCATTTCCGTGTATGTGACATGTTTCTCAGAAACAATCCAGATGTCACGCATTATAAAAAACCTCGAAATTCAAAGTGCTCTATTTTCAAAACAAAGCGTGTGACTTGGCTGAAAACAGACCAGCAGATATATATTTTTAAAATGTCATTTACCTGTTGAAGGTAAAAAATCTAAATGTTTAATTTTAGTTTTTCCTGACACGTGAAAACCAAAAATTCGCAAACCTGTCTCTAAATATAGAACTGTCACAGCAATCCAAACAACTTTCCAATTTTCTAAATATAGAACTGTCACAACGTTCTAATTCAAGTTGATACTCACAGCATGTGTGAGGCTTCCAACCTTGTCTTTAATAAATTCCGCAAGCCTTTTCACGCAGACAAACTCTACTGGACTTAAGTCTTCACAACAGCGACAGAGTATGGAAAGCCAAATGGTGCAAAATTCAAGAAGCAAAATTGGCGTCACATTCAACAAATTTCCTATCAAGGTCAAGACGGATTTCGATCAAACTCAACAAAATCAAGTCAAGCTCAACGATTTTCTCTCAAGGTCAAGACATCTTTTAAACAAGCTCAACAAAATAAAGTTATCACATTCAACAAATTTCCTATCAAGGTCAAGACGGATTTCGATCAAGCTCAACAAAATCAAGTCAAGCTCAACGATTTTCTTTCAAGGTCAAGACATCTTTTAAACAAGCTCAACAAAATAAAGTTATCACATTCAACAAATTTCCTATCAAGGTCAAGACGGATTTCGATCAAGCTCAACAAAATCAAGTCAAGCTCAACGATTTTCTTTCAAGGTCAAGACATCTTTTAAACAAGTTCAACAAAATAAAGCTATCACATTCAACAAATTTCCTTTCAAGGCCAAGAGATATTCGAGTCAAGAAATAAATTGAGTTACTTTCAACGAAAAAATTATCGCAGATTCAAGCTGCGTTCGATATCGACCAACAACTTGGCCTTTCAAGGTCAAGCCGCGATTGCCGTCACGCTCAACGTAACCAAATTCTTGCATCAACAACCGCAACACGTTGTCAACAACTACCCCAAACACTGTCAACAAATAAAATTATGGAATCCGGAATCCGGAATCTGGATTCTAGAAACTGCAGTGCGGAGAACAGAAAGAGCTCAGATAGAGGACAATATTTGAAGCCAAATGTTTCTGAAAATGATCAAACCAATTAATACCATCATTCCCTGCTAACAGAGGCCTCTTTTCCTTGTATTCAGCGTGCTGGGGACGCTGAATACAAGGAAAAGAGGCCTCTGCTAGCAGGAAACTACCGTCACTGTATTTCGCCTGTATCCCTAAACAGGTATGGAAAATTGGCATCAAAATGGTCCTGTTTTGTGTCAGTATGGTTGCGTCCCGCTGTGACTAGCACCATCGTGTATTTAATATGTAGTTCAGTTATTAGGAAAGTTGTCTGGCTATGCGATAATAAATGTAAATAAAAGTAAGATGTTTGCTTATATTTTTCGGGTTTACCTAAAATCTGGAATCCGGAATCCGGAATCCGGATTGAGGGTTAAAAGAACCGAAGAAGAAGAAGATAGATGTCTTACAGGAAGAGGTAGGTGACAGGAGTGAAGTCTTAGTCTGGGACTTGGTTTGTTCTTTCCAGTTGAGTCGATGTGGAGGGATATAGGGATAACTATTAAGAAAGACCGTATGCAGGATCATTAAATGCAACTTAAAGAGCTGACCCGCGAGATTTTACACTAGCCTCGTACATGTTTAACCGTAAGAAACAAACAGGCCCATACAGTGCAGCCCTCGCTGCAAAAACGGAGTGAGAAGCATTGCTATTGGGAAGAAAATCTTTCTTGGAGCAGATTAACTACGTTTATCGTCTACTGTAAAAGTAGGCCTGACCGAGTCCTCAGTTGTTGTAGATATCCTTAACCAATCAGAAGTGGAGAGCAGCATGCTCAAGGTTCCTATATAAAAGTTTCAAGGTATATTGGGCACCGTACTGACTTAGGTTTTTTCGAAAAAAAAAAAAAAGAGCAATGGCAGAAGACGGTACAACTGTATGAGGGTGAAAATGTTGTAAGCAAACGAAAGCACTAAAACAATCCTCACCCAGCCCCCATAGCTATCATTTCGAGGTGGGGCATTTATAAACGTCTTTATTTTTTGTCTTCTTTTTTTCTCCAGTTAATCTCTCGGATTATATTTATTTCGTGTTAGTTTCTTTTTTCTGTATATTTAAAGTTTTTTTAAAGTGATCTTTTTTCGTCTTTTGGAGATGTTCCGGAATGTACCGGGATGTTCCGGAATGTCCCATGTTCCTCGTTTTATCGACGGCCACTCGACAACCTGAAATGTACGCGCCGATACAGTTCCCAAACATTCCAGCATGGAGCAACAGACAATGACCAATCAGGCGTAAGCGTTCCCACGCGCAAATAAGTCAAGATATGCAAAGTGATTTTTCTCTGCTTTTTGGTCATGAAGCGTTTAAAATAATTGGGTCGGTACATTTCACTGACCCCCAGTCCATGGACTACCATGATGGACTACCGAAATGGACTACCTATATGGACTGCTAAATGGACTACCAAAAATGGACTACCCTTAATTACCTACCTTGAAAAAAAAATTAGTGAAGTTTGGTTGTTTTCATCGATTGATCGTGATCTCCACCATCTTGTTATTTTTTAAATGCTGCTGGTCAGCTTTTCTGCAGGTGCATTCACTCGTCGTGCATGATGGCTGACGGGCTGCAGCTAGAGTAAAAATTTGATTTATAATCTTCCAGGTGATTCCTTACCTGGCTGTCATGATGCTCAAAATGGTAAGTGACAGAAGAAGATACAACTCAAAAATAGATCACATGACCAGGCCCAGGGGGGTATTCCCAGAAAAATTGGGTGGGGGTGCAGCCTGCTTCCCAAAAGCCTTACCTTATTTAAAGTGTACCTAGCCCCAAGAATAGTTTTTTTTTTTCGCTATTATAATACTTTGTACATATTCCAAAAACATGTAGCATTTATTTCCAGCCTTAAGAGTTTTTTATGGGGCTTACGATAAACTATGCATCATTTGGTACACGACCAAGTCAGCTGGGGCGTGGGTCTATTCCCCAGTTGACTGTTATGTATTTACGAAGACGTAGCGCTATGATCAGTTTGTGACTTTAACTGGGGAAAAGACCCACGCTCCTTACTAGCTTGATCGTGTGACAGATGACGGCAAGATGTCGTAACTTTTACAGCCTGTAAAAAGTCGAGATTTGGTTAAAAAAAATTAAAGGCGCAATGTGTTTTGAATATATTTCGGTGTTGGGGGCACTTAAAGACCAAAAATATCTGTGATTTTCCCTACCCTATTTATAACAAAGGATTATAAATTCAACTTTTTACTGACCATCCAGCGTGTCAGCCATCACACGAGACGAATGAATACGCATGCAGAACAGCTGACCAGCAGCATTTAAAAAATAACAAGATGGTGGAGATCACGATCAATCGATGAAAACAACCAAACTTTACGAATTTTTTTTTTCAAGGTAGGTAATTAAGGGTAGTCCATTTTTGGTAGTCCATTTAGCAGTCCATATAGGTAGTCCATTTCGGTAGTCCATCATGGTAGTCCATGGACTGGGGGTCAGTGAAATGTACCGACCCAAAATAATTAGCAAAAATAGCTCTTGTTTTATAAAGATCAAGCTGAAATCAATAATAAAACATTGAAAATGGAAAAAAAAGTTGCTCGAAATCATAAAGGTTGATCGAAAATCGAAAGTTGTTCAAAAAGTTGCCGTCAACTTGTGGACAGGCCTCACACTTTTCATCGACAAAAAATAAGAGAAGGTTCTTTTAATTGAAATGATTTGAATTTAAATGTTCAAAATGCACAGAACATTAATTAGTATCGTTGTGGTGTGATTGAAAGCTGTGTGCTTTAAAGGAATCAGGCGGTTTATTAAAAGCAAAACCAAAGTATTAAAATGCTGTCCTAGAATAAACTTCACGGGCTTGATTGCTGCAAAGACGTAAACTTGACGGACGTAAACTTGAACTGGATTTACGTGCGTAAATAAAATAGAAACGATGAGTGAAAGGACGCGGGTAAACGTAAAAGTTGAACGAGGTTCAACTTTTACGTCTACGCGCGATCTTTTGCACATCGTCTCTTTTATTTACGCACGTAAAGCCAGTTCAAGTTTACGTCCGTGCTGCCGTAAAAATTACGCGACAGTGGAAATCCACCTTCATTTTATATTCATGCACTTCAAGATTAACCTTCATCGGCATTGCGATTTGAAGATTGAAGATACCAAGCATGTACCAATATCAAGACTGCTTGAAAAGTTCCCGGCAACTTAAATCAGAGAAGGCGCTTTTAAAACGATTTGATTTCGGAATGTTCGAAATAAGCAATACATTTATAGTATAAAAGTATTCCATGGGCTTAATTGTTAATTGCTGCAAATTTAAGGCTGAATCAGTTTTGAAATTTCCCTGCCCTTGTAATTTTTCAAGGGCTACAATCATAGATTTGTTGACCTTCTTGTCACTCAAGCGATTTTTTTTTCGACATTTTCTACCAGACATCTAGTTCACATTCCGGATTCCGGATTCCGGATTCCATATTTTATTTGTTGACAGTGTTTGGGGTAGTTGTTGACAACGTGTTGCGGTTGTTGATGCAAGAATTTGGTTACGTTGAGCGTGACGGCAATCACGGCTTGACCTTGAAAGGCCAAGTTGTTGGTCGATATCGAACGCAGCTTGAAACTGCGATAATTTTTTCATTGAAAGTAACTCAATTTATTTCTTGAGCTTGACTCAAATATCTCTTGGCCTTGAAAGGAAATTTGTTGAATGTGATAGCTTTATTTGTTGTGCTTGTTTAAAAGATGTCTTGACCTTGAAAGAAAATCGTTGAGCTTGACTTGATTTTGTTGAGCTTGATCGAAATCCGTCTTGACCTTGATAGGAAATTTGTTGAATGTGATAACTTTATTTTGTTGAGTTTGTTTAAAAGATGTCTTGACCTTGAGAGAAAATCGTTGAGCTTGACTTGATTTTGTTGAGCTTGATCGAAATCCGTCTTGACCTTGATAGCAAATTTGTTGAATGTGAGAAAATCGTTGAGCTTGACTTGATTTTGTTGAGCTTGATCGAAATCCGTCTTGACCTTGATAGGAAATTTGTTGAATGTGACGCATATTTTGCTTCTTGAATTTTGCACCATTTGGCTTTCCATAACAGAGTTGTGACAACATCCGGATCAAATTAAATCAAAGCAACTTTGCGATTTTCTAAATATAGAACTGTCACAACGTTCTAATTCGAGTTGATACTCACAGCACATGCGAGGCTTTCAACCTTTTCTCAGGCAAGCCTTTTCATGGGGACAGTCTGTACTGTATTAAAATCTAGCTTCACAACTTTGCAAAGATAATTATGTGCAGGAAAATTTGTTCCGGTGGTCGACGTGGATTATTTAACCTTGAGTGTTCACTTGTGGTCACGTATTAAATGGAAGGTATCACATTACGAAAACAACTGACCGTCACGTGATGTTAGCCTTTCGACCTTTAGACTATGTGGTTTGCTTTAACCAATAAACACACTGCCACGTGCCTGCTATTGTGCATTGGCCAATCAAAACACCGGAACGTAATTGTATTGTGCATTTTGCTGTACAGGAAAAAAAAACAAGACGCTCTATGAGCATTAACTCGGGATACTTTTGTGCTGCAGAAGCCAGACGCACGCTTTCTGATTCTCGAAAACTATCCGGCTAGTGGTTTGCTTTTGGGTTCGCATAACGCCGTTTTGATCACGTATGAGCAAAGCTTGTTAAACTGTTTTGAGAGTTGCCATCCATATTCGTTGTCAGCTGTCGTTGTTTACTTCTAAATTAAGTGACAACATCTGGACTTTACTTTGGCTCTCTCAAAACATTTTTTCTCTCTACTAAGCTTGAAAACATTCGCATAGACACTTCTCCTAGCATATTGGTTATTCAAAACTCAAAAACACAAGGTGAATCGTTTCCTTGTATGTGACATGTTTCTCAGAAACAATCCAGATGTCACGCATTGTAAAAAACCTCGAAATTCAAACTGCTCTATTTTCAAAACAAAGTGTATGACTTGACTGAAAACAGGTCAGCAGATATATATTTTTAAAACGTCATTTACCTGATGAAGGTAAAAAATCTAAATGTTTAATTTTAGTTTTTTCCTGACGTCACGTGAAAACCAAAAATTTGCAAACTTGTCTCTAAATATAGAACTGTCACAGCGATCCAAACAACTTTGCGATTTTCTAAATATAGAACTGTCACAACGTTCTAATTCGAGTCGATACTCACAGCATGTGCGAGGCTTCCAACCTTGTCTTAAATTCGGCAAGCCTTTTCACGTGGACAAACTCTACTGGATTTAAGTCTTCATAACAGCGACAGAGTTGCGACAACATGCGGATCAAATTAAATCAAAACAACTTGGCCACTTTCTACTGTCACAATGTCGATACTCACAGCACGTGCGAGGCTTCCAACTGTTGGTGGGGCTGCAGTAATTGGTCAGCAGTGTTGCGCATGCGGACGAGTGTGTGTGTGTGTAGAAAGTATGGCCGACAGCCTGAATAAAGTTTGCTCGTTGTGGTGGCCCCAGTTGTTCCTGTTCCTGTTTTCCCCGGCTGGTCAACATGGTGTCAGAAGAAGACGAATCTTCGCCTCAAGTTTACTGTGAGTTTTAGTTGTCCTGTGTCGACTGCATGACATCGAACTGTGATTGCAATCGTTCGATAAGTTCCCGCCATTTTGTTGTCAAGTTGGTTCTTTCCAATTTCGTCGTGTTTGCTGTTATAATGGCGGGCACACCGGTCGGTTTTCCGGTCCCTCAGATGCAAGAAGGTTTGGATGATCGGGAAGCTCTAGACTGTTTTATTTTAGACTACATTGATTACTGTACGGTGATGGGATGGTTCGTTCCGAAAGCTGGCTGCAAATATGACTCTGGCAGCGAAGCAGGAGTGGCTCAGTGGAAAAATTCGGATTTGTGTATGTCTACACTTCGCGCTACGCTTCCGCCGAGGATGAAGAGACTAATAAACCCAAGCAACAAGACCCTTGGTTTATCTGCCACGGATAATAGTAGCCCAGTGAAAGTTCTTCAGGCTCTCATTAGGAGATTTGGTGGCAGTGTGAGTGTTCAAGCTGAGCGAACGAAAATGGGTCGCATGTTTCAAGCTGAAGGAGAATCAATCAGTGCCTGGGAATGTCGAGTGGTAGAGCGAGCCAAGTATGGTGAATATGGGGACTTTGAGGATCAAGCTTGTCGTGACAGGTTCATTGCTGGTTTAGTAGATGAAACTCTACAAGGAAAGTTGAATACTAATGGTCATCGGACCAAGGAAGGAGTCATTGTTTCGTTTCGTACTGTTGTTGAATTAGCTAAGAACTATGAATCTTCCACTGATGCGAAAAGACTGATGAGGCAAGTGCGGGGGGACCAGGAGCAAGTCAACTGGGCAGATAGAACCTCTCGTTTGAAAGGAAAGAATTCTCAGCCTCCAAGTGATAATCAACGCAAAGGATCATACCAAAATGAGTGCAATTATTGTGGAGCCAGGCCTAGTCACCCTAGAGACAAGTGTCGTGCAGTTATATTTAAGTACATGTGTCGGAACTGTGGCAAGGAAGGACATGTCGCCCGGAAGTGCATGAGAAAACCCCAGAAAGTAAATGCAATGGATGAATCTGGGTCTGCTTGTGAACAAAACGTGTATCACTTGTTTACTTTGGACGTTCACTCGGTGAGAGCTGTTTCAGTGCAGAAACAGAAAAAGTTCTTTGCCGCGATCAAATTATCCATCGCTAAAAATCATTTTGTTTGGAAAACACTCCAATTGGATACAGCTTCGACAACCAATACCCTGGCAGTGGACGATCTCTGGAGTATGTGTCCAGCAGGATTTGATGTCAATTCCCTGATCCGGCCATCTCACGCTACTTTGCACACCTATGGAGGAGGTGTTATCACACCTGTGGGGCAGGTCAAGTTAGTTTGCGAAACTCAAGGAAAGTGTTACCCTCTTGAATTTCAGCTGTTGAGTAAAAAGAGCATGGGATCACAACCACCCCTCTTAAGTGGATCCGACTGTGTGAAGCTGGGGCTGATTGAGATAAAAGGAAGTACTTTGCAGTCAATCCCAAGTGTCCGGAACTGCGAGGACAGGATGGTGCATCAACTTCAATCAAGTACCCAGGGGGACAGTGACCCTGCTGACAGCGGGGACATCACAGCCACCACCCTCCAAGACACTGCTGCACTAGAGCTTACATCTGCTGTGTCAAGTCCACCCAGTAGTATTGATCCACTCGGCCCTACCTGTGGAGATGAAGGTATTGCTGCAGTTGTTGCCGAAAATAAACCTGGCACGAGTAGTGTCAACCAGTTTAGTGTTCCTCATGTGCCTGTTCCTTGGGGAAAGTTAACCAAGGCCATTGTTTTGGATGCTTTCAAGGATGTTCATACAGGGTTAGGAACTTTGGGCCCGCCCTTGCACATCTCCATGAACCCTAATGTGACTCTAGTTCAAGCTCATCCCCATCGGTGTCCTGTAGCTAAAGAGCCTAAAGTAGCAGAGGCAATACGGGACATGGAAAAGCAGGGTATCTTGAAGAAAGTCACTGAGCCCACTGCGTGGATCTCTAATAGTGTCTACAGAGAGAAACCAGATGGTAGCCTACGGGTTTGCATCGACCCCAGTCAAACCATAAATAAAGCCATTGAGGTCCCAAAGTACCCTATTCCAACCGTTGATGAGTTACTGCCAAAGTTGAGCAACGCCAAAATTTTTTCCTGTGTGGATGTGTACAAAGGATTCACTAACATTGTGCTGGATGAGAGTTCTTCATTTTTAACCACCATGCATGCCCCAATAGGAAGATACCGTTGGTTGCGTATGCCGTTTGGTGTAAGTTTGGGGCCAGAAGAGTATCAACGAAGGCAACACGAAGCGCTGGAGGGCTTGAAAGGTGTTGTTAACAAGGCAGATGACATCTTAGTATTTGGAAGTGGAGAAACTGTCGAAGAGGCAGAAAAGAATCATGACATGAACTTATGGAACTTAATGTTGCGCTGCCAAGAAGTAAGCCTCAAATTAAACCCTAAGAAATTTCAGTTCAAAGTCAAGCAAGTTACCTGGATGGGACATCTCCTCAGCGGCAATGGGATTTTTCCACATCCTGATCGTGTCCAAGCCATTGTTGACATGAACCTACCTCAAGATGTTAAGGGGGTTCAGCGTTTCCTGGGTATGTGCAACTATTTGTCACGGTTCACACCGAATCTTGCTGAAATTGTGAAGCCACTTACGGAGCTAACGCACGTCAACGCAGTCTGGTCGTGGTCCTCGCAACATGACCAAGCTTTCAAAGAGGCCAAACGTGTAATCGCAAATGCAGCGACGTTGAAGTTCTTTGATGTGAACAAACCATGTGTGTTACAAGTAGATGCCAGTGACACAGGCTTGGGAGGAGCATTGTTACAAGAGGGACAACCTGTGGCTTTCACTAGCTCCTCATTGTCAGCCACTGAAATAAACTATGCTCCTATTGAAAAAGAGTGTTTGGCCATCAAAGTAGCATGCACTAAGTTCTACCAGTACCTGTATGGCAAACAAGATGTTGTAGTCCATTCAGACCACCAACCACTTGAAACCATCTTCAAGAAACCATTGAGTAGTGCCCCCAAGCGCTTGCAGCGCATGATGCTTCAGCTTCAACCATTCAAGTTCATGGTGGTGTACAAGAAGGGCAAGTACATGTACATGGCAGATACTTTGTCAAGAGCTCCTTTGACACAGCCTGCATCCTCTGGCACCCACGAGGAAGTGTTTCAGTGTTACTCAGCAGATAGTCAAGAGCTGTTCAGAGCAGAGCTCGAGTCCCTAGAGCTAGATTGCCCCGAAATGCAACCAAGTACCTTAGAGGAGATCAGAGTGGCAACACAAGGTGACCATACGCTGTCTGCCCTTTGTCAGTTTGTGGCTCATGGTTGGCCGCCAGACAAATCCCATGTTCCAACAGCGCTCCGTCAGTATTACCCTTGCCGGGATGAGCTAGCAGTATATCATGGTGTTTTGTACAAGTCCCATAAGGTCGTCATTCCCCTGCAATTACAGTCTACTATGGTGAGAAAACTTCACCAAGGCCACCAGGGTGGTGAAAGGATGGTGCGTCACGCCCGAGAAGTGATGTATTGGCCTGGAATGCGAGCAGCAATCCTCCAAGAAAGTGCCAACTGCTCTGTGTGTGCCAGCTACAGTTCATCACTGCCGAAAGAACCGATGTTGTCTCATGAAATTCCTCATGGCCCTTGGAAGTTCATCTCACAAGGCCTGTTCAAGTGCGGAGGATGGAGGTATGCTGTTACTGTTGACCACTACAGTGACTGGTTTGAAGTTGACTTGCTAAATGAGGACATTACTGCGGCACATGTTATTTCAGTTACAAAAGCACACTTTGCCCGCTGTGGTGTGCCGGATAAGTTTCTGTCAGACAATGGGCCCCAATACGTATCTCAAGAGTTTGCGAATTTTGCCAAAGCCTATGATTTTCAGTTGATCACCCGATCACCGTATTACGCAAGAGCCACCGGTAAAGCAGAATCCGCGGTAAAAGAAGCGAAAAAGATGCTGAAAAAGTCTGACCTGCTTACTGGTCTCTTAGAACACAGAAATACACCGCCTCAGGGTATGACCTTCTCCCCAGCACAGAGGTTTCTCTGTCGTCGAACAAAGTCAAGTCTGCCCGTGTCTGAATCATTGTTAGGCCAGTCTGTGCCACCAGTGACAGTGGTGCGCGAGGAGCATCTTGACAGAAGAGCTAAAGCAAAATCTTACTATGACAAAACTGCGAGTAAGGAGCTAGCGCCACTGGTTCCTGGGCAATTCGTTCATAGCAAACCCAATGATCATCACCGGGGTGAAAGGTGGAACTTTGGAGAGGTCTTAAATGAGGTGATGCCGCGCTCGTACCTAATTAAAACGCCCGCTGGATTGGTTCGATGGAATAGAACCCACCTAAGACCTGCTGAGGCTCCGCGTTCATGTAATCAGCAACCTCTCAAACAACAGGCCGTGCCCGCTGTCGAAACTGCAAGAAGTGCCCACTTCAGACAGTCCTGTTATTGCCCCACCTACACTAGTCGAAGCAGTGCCGACCACTGATCGTTCGGTTGGAGCCACACCTTCACCAGTTGAAAGTCCAATGCAAAAGTCTCGTTATGGTCGACCGATCCGCCCACCGCAGAGGCTGGACCTTTAACAGTGAACAGTTAATGCTCGAAAATGCTGTGGGAAAATGTTGTTGTTAACGCTCGGATTGTTAACTAACGTTGCTTGTTCCGGTTTCGAATTTACTATTAATTTTTGTTTCGTTCCGAAACATATTAGGCGTTAATAGTTTTGTTTTGTTTTGTTTGTTTTTTTAAAAAAAAGGGGGATGTTGGTGGGGCTGCAGTAATTGGTCAGCAGTGTTGTGCATGCGGACGAGTGTGTGTGTGTGTAGAAAGTATGGCCGACAGCCTGAATAAAGTTTGCTCGTTGTGTTGGCCCCAGTTGTTCCTGTTCCTGTTTTCCCCGGCTGGTCAACACAACCTTTTCTTAAACTTGGCAAGCCTTTCATGGGGACAGTCTGTACTGTATTAAAATCTAGCTTCACAACTTTGCAAAGGTATGTGTAGGACAATTTGTTCCGGCGGTCGAAGTGGATTATTTAACCTTGAGTGTTCACTTGTGGTCACGTACATGTATTAAATGGAAGGTATCACATTACGAAAACAACTAACCGTCGCGTGATGTTAGCCTTTCAACCTTTGGACTATGTGGTTTGCTTTAACCAATGAACACACCGCCACGTGCCTGCTATTGTGCATTGGCCAATCAAAACACCGGAACATAATTGTATTGTGCATTTTGCTGCACAGGAAAAAAAAAAAGACTGAAATCTAACACATTTTATAACTTGTGATACTTACAGTATCCCGAGTAAAAAAAAGACTGAAATCTAACACATTTTATAACTCGTGATACTTACAGTATCCCGAGTAAAAAAAAGACTGAAATCTAACACATTTTATAACTCGTGATACTTACAGTATCCCGAGTAAAAAAAAAGACTGAAATCTAACACATTTTATAACTTGTGATACTTACAGTATCCCGAGTAAAAACAAAAACAAAACAAAACAAAATGAAATGAAAAAAACGCTTGTACGAGATTCGAACCCGCAACCACTGCGAAACCAGTGAATTGCTCTAACATCCGCACTTGTTGGTTCGTAACATATCTGTGACTGATGAACAAGTGAGAATGAATATTTGGTAAACACGCTGCCGAATTTTAACACATAAATCACTTTTGTGTTGATCGCCTCGGTTTTTTGCTTCTATGGAGGCTAATAAACTACAGCAAAAAGTATTATTTGTGTGCGACTACAGTCATTGTGATGAGACAATCCATCACGCATGATAAAGGGATTGAATTTCATGCAAATTTTTTATGTTTTGGAGCCAAGTTAATTTCAGAAAAGAGTTAAGTATTTCTGTCAAATTCTTTCACTGTCGTCATTTACATCAATTTTTATAAGATTTTCATTCCATTGTTTTTCACTTGATGATGAAAATGAATCCATCAAAAACATTTCAACTGCTGAAACCATGCGCAAGTTTTAATTTACTACGCAACACAACATTCTGATTAAATAAAACACGATGGAAAACAGCGTACTCTTAGGACTCTTAATTTTTGCCCTAGAACATCTGATTAACTCAAATTTTTGGTGTAGGTCACCAATAGGAGTTGTCTTGCCGAAAAGTTTCTCCAAGTCAAAACAGCCGTCTTTAATATTTTGTGATTTTTCAGCCATCAGCAAGCTTTTTGCGCACTGATTTAGAATCAACCAAGGTTTTTGTACGCTGGATTTAAGATGTATGCTGTATTTAAGACAAACAACCGACTTTAGCGCTGTGTTATATCGGCCAAAGCCTTTCCGAAAGCACTTAGAGTCAACCAAGGCAACTAGGCGCTGTTTTTCGACTCAGACGGACCCTTCAGTTAAGCTGATTCGGACTCAAACAACTGCGCTTTCTCTAACTTTAATGCTAGCGTTAACGTTAACATTAACACTAACCCTAACCATGTCCCTAACCCTATCCCTAGCCCTAGCCGAAGCTCTAACCCTAATGTTAAGTCCAACCTAAACCCAACAATAACCCTGAATCTCTTCGGAGTGAGTGCTGTTTTCAGGTCGGACAAAATCTTTGCACGCTGACTTGAGGTTAACTAAGGCTACTGTGTGCTGTTTTTTTAAGTCAACCTCGAATATTGTGCACTGTTTTTGTGCCAAGCGAGCTTGTCGAGTGTTATGATTAAGCAAAAACGACACATTGCGCATTATGTCTAACTGAACAGAAACGTTCTGTGTTCTCTTAAATCAGTTACGAGCATTTGGCGCTTAGTCTTTCACTCAAAGAATACCCTTGGGCATTGTTTTCATGAATGTTAATTAGCATACTCCACCATATGAAGGGCTGGGGGCATAAACTGCCTATGTAGAGTTTTAGGTTTTTTGTTTTTTGCATACGTTATTTCTCGAAAACGAAAAAGAAATCGGTGAAAAAAAATACGGGACAATGTTTTTGAATCAAAATGCAGTTCACATGCAAAAATTTGGACAAATCCAAGCAAAATAAAAAAACGGCCGAAAATTCCACATAGGCAGTTTATGCCCCCAGCCCTTCAATTGCTATTACAATAAAGTCAACATAAGGTGATTATTTGCATTTTGTGTGACCTTTCCATTATGTAGACATTTCACTATAGACTAAGTGCAAATCAGATTTAATGTAATTATGTTTACATGTAGTAACATGTTTACTTATGTTTGCTGTAGGCAGCTGTTGCATCAGGGCTTCAGATACTCTCCACTCACCCTCCTCTACATTCCATGTTGGCCAAATGTGGTGGCATAAAAGCTCTGTGCAGGTAAGAAATGGTTACAACTACTAGCATGCAAGCAAAGAAAGGATGAAAACTGAAAGAGAACAAAGTGATAACTGGGAGTAGGAAATAGTGGAATGGGAACTGGGAGAGAGGGGGTTGGGAACTGGGAGAGGGGGATGGGAACTGGGAGAGAGGGGGATGGGAACTGGGAGAGAGGGGGATGGGAACTGGGAGAGAGGAAGATGAGAACTGGGAGAGAGGGGGATGGGAACTGGGAGAGAGGGGGATGGGAACTGGGAGAGAGGGGGATGGGAACTGGGAGAGAGGGGGATGGGAACTGGGAGAGAGGAAGATGAGAACTGGGAGAGAGGGGGATGGGAACTGGGAGAGAGGGGGATGGGAACTGGGAGAGAGGAAGATGAGAACTGGGAGAGAGGGGGATGGGAACTGGGAGAGAGGGGGATGGGAACTGGGAGAGAGGGGGATGGGAACTGGGAGAGAGGGGGGTGGGAACTGGGAGAGAGGAAGATGAGAACTGGGAGAGAGGGGGATGGGAACTGGGAGAGAGGGGGATGGAAACTGGGAGAGAGGAAGATGAGAACTGGGAGAGAGGGGTGTGGAAACTGGCAGATAAAGGTGGGAGATAAAGAAGAAGTTGATGGAACCAGGAAAGAAGGGGTGTTAACTGAGACAAAGGGTTGAGGAATGGGGAGAAAAAGGGGTAAAGCCGGTTACAGACGAGCAAGTTTCCCTTGACAAGTTTTGACTTGACAAATTTTATTTGCTGGTGTGTAAAGAAAAACTTGTCAAGTTTTTTCCTTGACAAGTGTAGCTAGTTTTTGAACAAGTGGACTTGTCAAGGAAAAACTTGACACATTGCAGAACTTGCTCGTCTGTACGGGTCAACAAGGAAAACTTGTCAAAAAAGTTGCCGTCCGCTGTGTAATTGAATTGCTGGCTACAGTGAATATTTGTCAAAGAAAATTTGTTCATTCGTTCACACCAGCAAATAAAACTTGTGAATGCAAAACTTGCCAAAGAAAACTTGTCATTCATAAACATGAGTCTGTAACCGGCTTTAGATCTAGAGTAAAACAAGATTTGAGGGTGAAAGAGTAGGATGTGGGAAAAATACAAAATTCTTTTGCAGAATTATGTAATTATTTTGTTGTAAACAAATGCATAGAGGTTGGAAACTGGGAAAGGAATGTAGAAACTGCTTAGATTCCTTGGCTTGTTTTGATTCAGCAAGGGTACCACATCAACTGGTAAAATAATATTTGAATTGCTGATATGGTTATAGTCGTTGTATGGAGTGGGTTTGGAGAGTGAAAAGTAGTCATGTGGATAACAACAACAATGTTATTATTATTATTATTATTATTATTATTATTATTATTATTATTATCAGTATTAGCACTGGTTTTGTTTGTGTGGTATAAAGCTTTTTGTTTGAATTTTATCTTGTAGCATACTTTCTTCTGTAAATGAGAGTCAAGAACAGACGCTGACTGATGGCATCAGTGCACTCATGATATTCTGTAAATCACCCGAATTGAAAGCACAAGGTCAGTTGAGTTTAGTTGTTTTGAATGCCAAAAACTAAATCTCAAAATGACTATTCAACCCTTTTAGTCTTAATAACAACATTTGCATTCTCCTCATCAATCTCCATATGTTTCTAAGGCCCAGTTTGAATGTTGCATTTTACATACATATACTTGACTGTACAAATTTTCAAAATTACAGCATTAGCTGATGGTGCGCTGAATCCTGTACTGACCGTCTGTGCAATGAAAGAAGCCATAGCCCTTCTCGCTCTGATGACGTTAAGTCATATAGTTGAACATGAAGGAAACCTAGCACCCCTTATAGAGGTAAAAACCTTTTTTCCTTCATATGCCACTTTAATTGATGATGTATTTGATATAAAATTCTTCCAAATGTTTTTTAATTGTTAAATTTGAGAATTTTCTCATAGGGGGTACCAAAATAATTCTTAACATGCTTTGTTTATTTTTGCAGAGTAATCGAAATGCACTGCCAAGAATTTTAGCTTTAACAAAGGCACAAGATGAGAAGGTATTATGCAGAAAATGTAACTTATTCAAGTAAGTTAGCTAAAGTTAACTTAAAAATAATACTTTTCTTGTGTCCTTAGATTCAGGAAATATCATTGAGGATTTTGGCACAGATGTCAGTTGGAACAGATTGGCAAAGGCATCGCATTGTTCAGGTAAAGATACCTGCTGCTTATGTATCGGTTAATTCCAAAAGCACCCCCCCCCCCCCTTCCCACGCAAACCCCTGGGCATTTCACTTTTGAAAAATTTAAATGGTAAAATGCTTGTGGTGAATGAATGAATGTTTGCACTCGAAAGACACGCTGAACCCTTTAGCTGGCGACCACCGGCCACTGTGTAGCCAATAGTCAAATGCCCCACAGTGCAGAACATGTCAGATCAAATACCTGGGGTATGCCTGGGGGGAATGGGTGCTCATGGAATTGACTGATACACATTACAAGGATTAGTATACATGTAGCTTAATTATGAGTAGGTACAGCTTATTATGTCAGTGCTGTATGTTTTATCATGCCCACGACATGCTCTATTCAGTACTGGTATTCATCATATACTACAGTATTTTAACCATTTAGTTGCAATATTTGTGCAAAATTAAGTTGTAGATGATTTATACAGTGTAGATGTTTCCTTTGAAAATAATATTTCCACTCTTTGCAGGAAGATTTCTCAGCTGGAAGATGTTTAGTGGAAGCTTTGACAAGAGGACCAAAAAACCTTCAGGTAGGTTGCATATTTTTTTATCAACAAAACCAATGAGCACTTTAATAATTAACTGCCCAATAAATAAAAGATCAAAAAATGGGTTGCTACAGAAAAATATATACCTCTTACTAACCGAGTTAGAGGTCCGTATTGTAAGTTACGGACCGAGTTTTTTCCTGTTGATTTATGGCCCAAGCGCGAAGCGCGCGGGCCATGAATTAATGGGAAAAAATGAGGATCCGTAACTTACAGTACGGACCGAGAAAACGAGGTTAGTAAGATATTTATTATATTTCTGAGGTTAATCCGGCGCGCGGGAAAGAAACCCTGTTGAAGTCAAGTGGGCCGTACTGTAGAATACGGCCCGCAAAATTGACCAATCACAGCGCGCGTACTAAGTGAGAGATATAATAATATTGCTTATGGTAAACATGGTAATTAAATTTATTGCTACACATTAATACATTGTACCATATTAATATTTTACAAGTTAAACCATGTTCCAGTTGCTTTTTCCTTGTAAATTTAATAAACATAACTGTAGGCCTGGACAACTATCTGAAGGCAAAATGCAAAGTGATGCTTTTGACACTGCAAAAGAATTGCAACAAAAAGTTGGTTACAGACAGTGAAAGAACCCATCAAAATATGCAATTACTGCTGCAGCTTAATATGCAAAAAAAAGATAAAAACTAATGCTGTCCAGAGTAATCATTATATACTATCATCATTATCAACGCAAAGTGACTATATATTAATTTATAAGCAGTAGTAAAAATAAAACCAGAAAAAAATTCAAATTAAATACTGTAAGCCCTTTTTTTCTCCAATAATCGCAAAATTAAATACTTGCGAAATATGCCTTGCGATTTTTCGTGAAAATTAGTGAATATTTAAAGTTAGTTGTTGTGTCCTGTTCAGTTATAACTAGATTTGTGAAATGTCTTTCTCAAGGTCCTTGTAAATGCTTCATGTCTGATTGCTAATCTTGCTACTGGAGATCAAGACCAGGTGAGTTTTATCCTGCAGTCAAGCAACTGAAAATATAATGCTAATTCCTTGTTATACCATATTTCCTCGAATAGGCACCCACACTGTAATAAGCATCCTCCACCAAATAAGTGCCACCCCCTTGGTCAAAATAAGCGCCCCATCCCCTCCCCCTCATCTTCTTGGATAGTGGGGATACAAGGAAAACCTGTTTCTATGGTCACTTATTTATAATCTTTTAAGCTTCAACTACACCGGCATCAGTGCATCTAGGAGAACAGTCTATTTTCCGTAACTCCCTTCAAGTTATTTCTATCGCCTTGTGCTTGCAGTGTTGGGAATTCGATAATTACTTGACAACACAATGATTTCTCGATAAATCTTGCGCTAAAAACACTCACTCACGATAGAAATTCGTTTATAAAACAGATACATTTCTCACACAATGTCCCTAGTTCGATTACGACACCCTCGATTTACTAGAACAAAAGACAAACAAACTGTACATTGCTTCCGTTTGATTGGCCACAGTTACTAATGATTACAGATTCAATGCCTCTCCTTTTCCAGTCGACTAAACAATCAACTTTAAACATGTTAAAAGTGTTTTGTTAATAGAAAGATTAAGTAAACAGACAATTTACTACAGCAGATTTCGTTTATGTGCATTAGCCAAAATAAAGTTAGAGTTTGTTTTAAGAAAAAAAACTTAATAAGCGCTCCCCCTTGATTAAGTGCCCTCCTTCGAGCAAGTGTCCCCTCTTTTAGCCTCCCACACAGTCGTTTTTAGGGGACTCGTATTTATAGTGGGGAGTGGGTATTTACTAGTGGGGAGGAGTTGAAATACGAGTCCCCTAAAAACGACTGCGTGGGAGGCTACCCCTCTTTTGGCCGAAATTTTAAATAAGCACCCGGGCGCTTATTCAAGGAAATATTAACTGTACTTACTAGCAAGGTAAATAACATACCCACTTAGAGCAGAATATTTAACAATTATCCTGCGAAAATCTCGTGTAATATTGCCTGATACTTAGCCGACGAGGCTGTAGGCTGAGTTGGCTAAAATCAGGCGATATTCCACAAGATTGAGCGGGATACTTGTTTTATTATTCAACACAGTGATGACAAAGCACAATTTTCTTTGTATGCAGAAATAGCTGGGAAATCGCGACACCCAAAATCACGTATATCGCAGTATATCTGTTGAATACGCACGACGAATAATGAGGGCGCTATGACGATGATTTGGACATTGTCTCAATGTGTTGAATAATGACTCAGATTATGATGAAGTGGACATTTTGCAGGCCATCTGTCAGCAATTTTACTGTTACTGGACTCCCTTTAAGATCGGTCCTGCAAGTTTCCATGAAGTTGCCATTATAAGCTTCCCAATATCCTCCCCCCGCCCCCCCCCTCCCCACCCAACTCAACTCCCCACCACCCGGGTTTCAGCCCAAGGATTTTGTTTTGAGTTGTGTTTATGGTCAATTACGGATCCAGTTTTGAAAAAAACAGGCCTCCCTGCTATCCAGGTCTCTAAATTGATGAAATACTGATACTGTATTTTAGGCCAAATTGTTCAAACACCATACCCTTTAGGTTGGCACATCCATCAAAGCACACATAAAATTTGACATAACAGTATTTCCTCCAGAAACCCTGACATTTGGGTAGTAAAGCCACTTGCGTCAAGGGCATCCGACATATAGCTCTGTTGGTTACTCGTACTAAACAGAGTGCAATTTCTTTATACTGCAGATGTCGCTCAGGGATTGTTTACAAGCCATGTGTTCACTGACGTCATCACAGTCTAGGCATAAAGATATCCAGGTATCAGATTGACTGCTATTTTTACTTGCCTTAAGATGAATTATGAAACATGCTTAACTGAATCGTCAAGTGTTGTAAAGAAAAATGTATATACACTCTACCTGCAACAGTGTCTTCTTACAATTAACTTTAACCATGCAGAGGCAGTAAGTAGAAAACGTATAGAGTTCGAAAAATGTCGTGAAAATTTAACTAATTTTGATTTCGCTTTTTTGGCAATTTCGTGTTGTATGGTTAAGTTGAGCCAGTTTTGTTTGCATTTCGTTGTTTTGATACCTTGCGATAATATTTGTATAGCAGTTAAGTTCTTGCTTTTTCCTACAGATACATGTATCTAGAGCTCTTGCTAACTTCGCAAAGTTTCATCAAAATTCTGCAATTCTGGTGAGGACAATGGCCTATGGCAGCATGTATTTTATCCTGAGATTTCATTAATCATTGTCATCATTCACTCACACTCCCTCCTTTCCTCCCTCCCTCCCTTCCTCTCCCTTCCTCCCTGCCTTCCTCCCTTCCTTCCTTCCTTCCTCCCTCCCTTCCTCCATTCCTTCCCTCCTACCTCCCTCCCTTCCTCCCTTCCTACCTTCCTTTCTTCCTCCCTTCCTCCCTCCTTCCCTCCCTCCGTTCCTTCCTTCCTCCCTTCCTCCCTTCCTTCCTCCCTCCCTCCCTTCCTCCATTCCTCCATTCCTTCCTACCTCCCTCCCTTCCTCCCTTCCCCCTCCTTCCCTTCCTTCCTTTCTTCCTTCCTTCCTCCCTCCCTCCATTCCTCCATTCCTCCTTCCTCCCTCCCCTCCCTCCCTCCCCCTCCCTCCCTTCCTTCCTTTCTTCCTTCCTCCCCCTTCCCTCCCTTCCTACCTTCCTTCCTTTCTTCCTTCCTCCCTCCCTCCCTTCCTACCTTCCTTCCTCCCTCCCTTCCTTTCTTCCTTCCTCCCTTCCTCCCTTCCTTTCTTCCTACCTTCCTCCCTTCCTCCCTCCCCTCCTTCCCTTCCTTCCTTTCTTCCTTCCTCCCTTCCTCCCTCCTTCCTCCCTCCCTTCCCACTCCCTCCCTTCCTTCCTTTCTTCCTTCCTTCCTCCCTTCCTACCTTCCTTCCTTCCTACCTCCCTCCCTTCCTCCATTCCTTCCTTCCTCCCTCCCCCTCCCTCCCTCCCTCCCCCTCCCTTCCTTCCTTTCTTCCTTCCTTCCTCCCTCCCTCCCTTCCTCCATTCCTTCCTTCCTCCCTCCCCCTCCCTCCCTCCCCCTCCCTCCCTTCCTTCCTTTCTTCCTTCCTCCCCCCTTCCCTCCCTTCCTACCTTCCTTCCTTTCTTCCTTCCTCCCTCCCTCCCTTCCTACCTTCCTTCCTCCCTCCCTTCCTTTCTTCCTTCCTCCCTTCCTACCTTCCTTTCTTCCTACCTTCCTCCCTTCCTCCCTCCCCCTCCTTCCCTTCCTTCCTTTCTTCCTTCCTCCCTTCCTCCCTCCTTCCTCCCTCCCTTCCCACTCCCTCCCTTCCTTCCTTTCTTCCTTCCTTCCTCCCTTCCTACCTTCCTTCCTTCCTACCTCCCTCCCTTCCTCCCTCCCCCCTCCTTCCCTTCCTTCCTTTCTTCACATACGTTTCCCAAAATTTTTGCTGCCACATTTGAACATGTTCTAGGTTGATTTTATCGATCAAATTTTGGCTGTGGTATGTATTCCGCATGGAGATTCATAAGACGCTTTAGTAAGCTTTCGTCATTCCTTAAGTAGCGTTTTTATTTCATTTTGGTTTTGAGCACTGTTCCCGTTTTTGCTTTGGGAACGTTCCCATCATGAACAATTGTTCCTATTTGGAGTGGTCCTTTTAGCATCAAAAGGAACAAACTGTTGTGCAAAATGGGAACAAATTGTTCACTTAGAGCTAAAAAGGACCTTTTGTTCCAAATGTTTTACATTGAAAGGAACGTTTTGTTCCTTAAATGAGTGGCTTAGGAACAAGTGTTCCCAACAGTATTGTTCCCCTTTTATCCATTTTGGTGCTTTTTGTGCAGTTGAGGAACAATTGTTCCTATTAATGCGTTCCCTTTTGGAATAGCTGTTCCTTTATGCTGACGTGAGGAACTTTAGTTCCCAAATACTTGCGTTCTTTTTTCTTGTAAAGGAACGTTTGTTCCTTCCTTTCGCCGTTCCTGCTTTGAAAATTGGTTCCTTTTCATTCATTTGAGGAACGATTGTTCCGATTAATGGTTCCGTTTTGAATGAAATGTTCCTATTTATTGGCACGTGGAACAGTTTGTTCCTAAACACCAGTTCCTATTTGTGCAAAATGGTTCCTATTTAGAAAACGGCAGTTCCTTTGTGCATGTTGTTCAACAGAAACATTCTTCTAGTCTTGCCAGCTATGTTTATGGCTTTTAAAATGGCAAAACCTTTGGTGTATGGTTTTAAGCTGGAAAGAACTCGAAACACAGTCAATAACACATTTTAAAAGACATTTCGAGGCCCGTATTGACTTGACCGGACAAAGTTGAACATAATCGCACCAACGTCATATGTCACCTAAGATTTGCAAGTTTAATTACGAATAGCACACACTGCCATGCCTGAGCAAGCGGGGGCAAGTTGGGGCAAGTTGCACAATGCAGCCATTCTTTTTGTTTCCGTCGCCTTTGTAGTTTGTTCACTATTTATGTAAGTGGAACAAACTGTGTGAATCAGACAGATGTCAGAGATGAACAAGAAAGGCAAGGTTGACTGGTCGAAAATTGATGGCTCATCACCGAAACCCAAACGGCTTCACTTGGAAAAGGACGAAACAGATAGCTTGTATCACTGTCCAATACAAGTGTGTGATCACGATGGATTTAAAAGTCAACACGGTTGCAGGAAACACGTGAACACCAAGCACAGTTGGTTCTTTTTCTTTGACGAAAAGCCCGACCAAGGAGGACTCGTTGCAAGTACCAAAGAACTTGCCGATGTTGATAAATCGAGTGAAATCGCAAAACCACCTTGCAGAGTATTGCCTTCATTTTCAGTTTCCAGCCCAATTGGCGAATCATTTACGAAATGGTTGACTGGAAGTGGTGGTGGATGGAAGAAAGATCGCGCAGCTCAGCAGCTAGTCAAGAGGTGTTTTAAATTTCTCAAATTTTGCTGCGAAGACGAGGAGGAATTGAGTTTTGCAGTGCTGGACTTTAGCCTGTGCTCTCACAGTCTGTTATTCAAGTTTATCGATCACTTGCAAGACGACTGCAAGCTAGGACACGGTGGACGATTGGGCTACGTTGATGCCATCTCTGAAATGATTGACTTCAGAAAAATAAATGGCGCCTCAGACACAGTCCTTCGAAACTTGTCATCGACAGAATTGTGCCTCAAAAGAGTTCGCAAGACAGTGGCAAAGATGATGAGATTGCAATGGACACAAGATCTAGACATCGAAACTCTGGATGCTAGGGGGCACTGGGCAACCATGGAAGAACTGTTAGAAGTGTTAACGTTTCATTTGCCTCGTTACGAAAACACCGTGAAGACGTGCAAGGCAGGTCAGGGTCAAGTCAACCCCTCAGACTTAACATTCGCCACGAAATTTGTGGCGGTGTATTTGTTCATCAAGGTGAAGGGGTCTCGCCCTATGACTTATCAGTACTTGACAGTCGACATGGTTAGAACAGCCAAGGAGAACGGGGGATTCATTGACCGGAAAAAGTTCAAGACTGCTGGCAAGTATGGATTCGACTCGTTGATTCTGACCGACGCAAGCATGCAGCTGCTCGATAGCTACATCAATTTCGTAAGGCCATTGCTCAAACCCCAGTGCGAGTTCGTTCTGGTCACGAGATACGGAGGCCAACACAGCAAATTGGGCGACGTCATGAGTAAACTAGTCTTTGACGCAATCGGAAAGTACATTCACCCGACGCGCTATCGCCAAATCGTCGAAACAGAAAGCCTCAATCAGCTCACTAGTAAAGAGCAAAGGATTTTGTCGGAAGATCAGAAACACAGCTCGGCCGTCGCCAAAGTTCACTATCAAAAGCAGAGGTCGCGCGAAGTTGCTGCGAAGGCTCACGAGTGCCTGCAAAAATTACAAGGTACTAAGGGCTCTGAAGTGGATAAGGAGGTGAACACGAGGTTTGGCGATTCAACTTCAAGTTCTGCGACACTGGCTGAAAGCACAGAATCGAAAAGCGTAGTGTACCCTGAGGGGTATGCCCCACCGACGAACCAATTGCGAATCCAAAGAAGTCAGCGTAGGGTGTTGAAATTTACAGCATACGAGGACGAGTTTCTAAAGGAAGGGATTGCTAAGCACGGATTTGGACAATGGACAGCGATTTTGAGAGATTCCGAGTACACATTACAAGACTTCGGAACAGCACACTCTCTAAAGAAAAGGGCTGGACTCAAATTTTATTAGCCAAAATAAACTATAACTAAGCCTTAAACGAGATCATTTTTGACTGAAAAAATACTTCGTTATAGTGTTCTGAGCCTTTCTGTGTCCGGGCTGACTGCTGGCGGGTCTCTTTCGCTTCCTAGTGGAACTCTCTCTGAGCATTGCTTCTGATAGTGCGCAGTCGTCGTTTTCGCGGAACTGTCTACAGTGGCCACTCGTAATCGGCACGGGGGTAATGAACACTGCTTCTTCGTCACTGTTCTTTTCAGCTTCAGGGGAAGCTGGCGAAGCTTCCTCTAGGGTACCTTGCGACGATTCTCCGAGATCTTGGATAGTCGGCAATGTCTGGACCAGATTGGTTACCAGACGTCTGTCTTCTTTCTTTAGCAGACCTTCAGCACAACACCATCGTCTCCTTGCTTCTAACGCAAACTCGCACTTTATGGTGCCCAAGTTTTCATGATGGTTCTTGAGTTTGTCTTGCAGCACCTCTCTGTATGCGTCCATCGACGCCCTAGTTTCTCGATCCAACACTGCTGAAAGGGTTAGGTTGCACTGGTATAGTTCCCTCTCGGTCGCTTGTAGCCACGGTGACTCAAACACCTTTTTCGCTCGCTCTCTCTTCGCCACCAGTTCTTCTCGCCGAGCCTGCGCGTTGGCTACCTCCAAGGCGCGCCGTATTGGCGTAGGCAGGGGATCTGAACTATCTCTGGAAAGCAATTCCACATGCTCCTCTGTGACGCCTCTGGACAAAAGGTTCTGCCGTCTGTCTTGATACATTCGCTCTTCAAACTCCTTCGCTGCCTGGACCTCCTTAAGCCGTGCCTGCAACATTTGAGATAATTGGCGGTAACGAAGAGACATTGGCGAGCACTGCTCGAGCGCTCTCTCCAACACAGCAACCATTTCATCCTGGTCTAAAGCGAGACATTCTTCTTGGGTGATCTCTCGTGGGACTTCTCTGTCTTCTCTCGTGGAGTTTTCGCCACCGTTTTCTTCACTGGTGCTTGCCAACGTATAAGCCAACAACAAACTTCTGAGGGCGTCTTTCTCAAGCTCTGGCAGTGAACCATCGAAATTAGCCGCTTGGTCTTCGTCACTGACCCCCGTGTCGTCTGATTCATCGTCATTATTTACCTGGCGCGCCTTTTCTGCCGCCCACACCACGCAGTGCATTGGATTTTTTCTCAACCATCCTGCAGCCTTTTTCTTTGGTTCTGGGAGGCTCTTAAATGTATAATGTCGAAGTCGTCTGTCCATGGCTGGTTGGTCTTCGGGCTTGAACTGCAATTTCTGTTGGGCAGTTAGTAACATGGGGCACCGGTTGATGAATGATTTGGCTGTCTGGTACTTTACATCGGCTGCTGTGTAGCCCCCCTGAGTCAATATTTTCCAGTCATCTATTTCCATAGTCGAGATGGATGCTTCGTCAATAAAAATGACTTCGGTGGTTTTATTGATCATTGCTTTGTTAAAAGCTCTCTGTTTCTTAACGGTTGCAATGTTGGAGTGGTGGATGAGTCCAAGGACTGGTTGAAAGAGACTAGTCTTCCCGCTATTGGCGTCCCCGATTAGACACGGAACTTTGTCTTTGTGACGTTTCTGATTAAAGTGTAGTAACTCTAGAAAGTCGTCGCAGAACTCACTGATGTCGCTGTCCGTTAGGCTGTTTTCTAGGATTTCCCTGAAGTACTTAGGATCTGCATTTCGTTGAGGATCGTACTTTGAGAAAGCACGTGGCGTGACCAGGCCAATTTTTTCTTCCGGAATGGGACTTTCCAAAAAGCGCTTTTCTTTAATGGACCAGCAGTGGCCAGCATTCACTTCAATGAGGTTGTAGTCGACCCTAATTGGACGTATGACTTCGCAATCTGGATCGGCAAGAATGTCGATTACTCTTCTCATGTTCTTTAACAACCTCCCCTTGAAAGATTCGTTCGACGCAAGGCAATTTACAAATGCACTGACCTCGCATTTGTAGCCGTATGTGTACTTCGCTTCGGATTTCTTCTTGTAAATCTTGCCTCGGAACAGTGCATACTCCAATTTCTTCATGGCGATACCAATGTCGTTTATTAGGACAGTCAAATGATCTAATAGTCGTGCGTCGTCATCTACTTTTGTAGTTCCCTGGCTTTCATCGTGAAATCCCAAAAGATCAATCGTTAGCTTTGCATTTAGAAGTTTGGCGATAGCTTCTTGTAGCGTGGAACTATAAGACGGATTTATGAGACAACATCTAACAACGTTCTCTGTACCGCAATCGCCGTCGAATTCAAAATCACCAAACAAACACTCCATTTCTCGCTGGAAGCATTTCTCATAGGAATCATTTACTAGCTCTTGAATCATAGGTTTCTTGTGATCTTTTAAGACTTGGAACAGTTCTTTCATGGCAGTAGCTTCTTTGCCTTCGTAGCATGGTACCTAGCAAAAACAAGTAGTAACTGATCAACTTGAGATTGTAGTACAGTTGATATGCTCCAGTCCAATTCGTATGATAGTTTCTCGGACTACTTTTAGCCAGAAGAGCCAAAAACTTGCCTAACGCTTCGAAGATATTTCATGTAATTTCAAAAGCACTGATTTTGTTTACTGCGGTAGAACTTACGCACGGTGTTGTCGAATTATGTAACACAGTGCTACACTTCTTATAGCCTGGCTGTTCAGTTGCCGACATGGATATCGTGTTCTGTTCATGGTGCCACCGATTTTACCTCAAGGAGCAAGCTGAATTTATACCAAATCGACTTGTGATATCTCGGGGAATATATTTGGCAAAAGAAAACAAGGTCAATGGTAAACTGAGGAAGTGTTGATTTGAAACACACTTAACCTTTGAGAAATGCTACACGCCAACAATTTGCAGTGACCTGTTTGTTTAACTATTTTCTATATCTGTGTACTGTTCATGGTGCCACTGATTCTGCCTTCAAAGGAACAAGCTGAATTTATATCAAATCGACTTGTGATATCTCGGAGAATATATTTGGCTAAAGAAAAAAAAGTTCAAGGGTAAACTGAAGAAGTGTTGATTTAAGATAAGAAATTGTACCACAATAAACCTTTGAGAATTGCTAACGAGACGCAAACAATTTGCACTGACTTGTTTGTTTAGCTGCTTTCTATATCTCGTTGTGATTTATTCAATTCTTCATTCTGAAGTGTAGAAGATTCTATAACAATGGAAATAGAACACATTAACATATGAGATATTTCCAGTTTTAACTAGAGGTTAAATAATGAAAACATCTCTGTTCTCCGTGATATCCGTCAAATCTGCCCAAAATAGAGATTTCTTACAAGACGTTGAACTTCCAGTTTGATGTGGAAGCTCGACTGTGGTCATTTTTTTCTTAAACACGGCGGTTATCACGGATTTGATGGTAACCAGTCAGTAAAGATTTACTTAATACTTCTTTTTGAAACTGTAAATATTTTTATAACAATGGAAATAGAATATATTATTATTTTAGATATTTACAGTATTAACTAGTGGAATTAAATTAATAGAACATCTCTGCTCTCCGTGATATCCGTCAAATCTGCCAAATATAGAGAATTCTTACAAGAGGTTGAACTTCCAGTTTGATGTGGAAGCTCGACTGTTGTTATTTTTTTCTTAAACACGGTGGTTATCGCGGATTTGATGGTAACCAGTCGGTAAAGATTTATTTAATACTTCTTTTTTAAACTGTTAATATTTTTATAACAATGGAAATAGAATATATTATTATATTAGATATTTACAGTTCTTACTGGAAGTATTTGTTAATTAAGATTTCTCTACTCTCCGTGATATCCATCAAATCTGGCCATCTAGAGATTTCTTACAACAGGTTGAACTTCCAGTTTGATGTGGAAGCTCGACTGTGTTCATTTTTTCTTGAACAAGGCGGATATCACGGCTTTGATGGCAATGAGCCAGGTCTGTCATTTTTGCACTTCTTTTTTTAAAGCTGGTCGACATTCAGCATTTCTTTCTTAACATAGCAGGTTTCACGGATTTAGTGCAGACTGAACAGAAAAGGAACGTTTGGGCCTGTTTTTTGTCGTTCCCTTAATTCAGGTGGCAAACCACACACTATCGCTCTTAAAAATAGATGCCAACTTCAATTTTCCTCGAAAAGTATCCAAACACCGTTTTTACCTTTTGCCTTATTAGACAACACCACTATAACGAGCATCAAACTTTCTTCTTCCCTCCCTCCCTTCCTCCCTTCCTCCCTCCCTCCCTCCCTCCCTCCCTTCCTCCCTCCTTTCCTCCTTCCTTCCTCCCTTCCTTCCTCCCTTCCTCCCTTCCTCCCTTCCTCCCTACCTCCCTCCCTCCCTCCCTCCTTTCCTCCCTGCCTCCCTCTCTTCCTCCCTCCCTCTCTCTCTTCCTCCCTTCCTTCCTCCCTTCCTCCCTCCCTTCTTTCCTTCCTTCCTCCCTTCCTCCCTCCTTCCCTTCCTCCCTCCCTCCCTTCCTCCCTCCCTTTCTTCCTCCCTTCTTTCCTCCCTCTCTCCCTTCCCCCTCCCTTCCTCCCTTTATTCCTTTCTCCTTCCCTCCATCCCTCCCTCCCTCCCTTCCTTCCTCCCTCCCTCCCTCCTTTCCTCCTTCACTCCCTTCCTTCCCTCCCTCCCTTCCTTCCTCCCTCCCACCTTCCCTTCCTTTTTCCTCCCTTCCTCCCTCCCTTCCTTCCTTCCTTCCTTCCTACCTTCCCCCTCCCTTCCTTCCTTCCCCCCTTCCCCCTAGCTCCCTGATCACAAGATTGAATTAACATACTTAAGGCTGAAAATCAAAATATAGGTAAATGTGAACTTTTACTTAAAAACAAGAGTTTCTTAACTCATAATATAATTAAATAACAAATTAGTCTATACACAGGCAAGTAAAAACTAATGATATAATGTTCCATCGTTTTGGCGACCTCTTGACGCCATTCTCAAGGAATGAATAATACAAGGGAGTTCAAAGGAGCTTGTATTACTCATTCCTTGAGAATGCTGTCATGAGGTCACCGAAATGTTTGAACATTACGTCGTTAGTTTTTACTTGCCTGTGTATTTGTAAAGCATTATTAATAAGAAATTAGTTTATTATCATGAAATGTAAAATTAACACTACTTTTTGTTATTTGAAGTCGTCACTTCCCCTGTGAGAGTACATGTACGTCACAATAAATATATACTGTTACTGTTACTGTTACTGTTACTGTCACTGTTTCTGCCACTACCACTGCCACTACCACTACCACTGCCACTGCCACTACTACTGCCACTGCCACTACCACTGCCACTGCCACTACCACTGCCACTACCACTGCCACTGCCACTGCCACTGCCACTACCACTGCCACTACCACTGCCACTGCCACTACCACTGCCACTACCACTGCCACTACCACTACCACTACCACTGCCACTACCACTGCCACTACCACTGCCACTACCACTACCACTGCCACTGCCACTGCCACTACCACTGCCACTACCACTGCCACTGCCACTACCACTGCCACTGCCACTGCCACTGCCACTACCACTGCCACTGCCACTGCCACTACCACTACCACTGCCACTACCACTGCCACTACCACTGCCACTGCCACTACCACTACCACTGCCACTGCCACTACCACTACCACTGCCACTACCACTACCACTACCACTGCCACTACCACTGCCACTGCCACTACCACTGCCACTGCCACTACCACTGCCACTACCACTGCCACTACCACTACCACTACCACTGCCACTACCACTGCCACTACCACTGCCACTACCACTACCACTGCCACTGCCACTGCCACTACCACTGCCACTACCACTGCCACTGCCACTACCACTGCCACTGCCACTGCCACTGCCACTACCACTGCCACTGCCACTGCCACTACCACTACCACTGCCACTACCACTACCACTGCCACTACCACTGCCACTGCCACTACCACTACCACTGCCACTGCCACTACCACTACCACTGCCACTACCACTACCACTACCACTGCCACTACCACTGCCACTGCCACTACCACTGCCACTGCCACTGCCACTGCCACTACCACTACCACTGCCACTACCACTGCCACTACCACTACCACTACCACTGCCACTGCCACTACCACTACCACTGCCACTGCCACTGCCACTGCCACTACCACTGCCACTACCACTACCACTGCCACTACCACTGCCACTGCCACTGCCACTGCCACTGCCACTACCACTGCCACTGCCACTACCACTACCACTGCCACTACCACTGCCACTACCACTGCCACTACCACTACCACTACCACTACCACTGCCACTGCCACTACCACTGCCACTGCCACTACCACTACCACTGCCACTACCACTGCCACTGCCACTGCCACTACCACTGCCACTACCACTACCACTGCCACTGCCACTACCACTGCCACTGCCACTACCACTACCACTGCCACTGCCACTACCACTGCCACTACCACTGCCACTAACACTGCCACTGCCACTACTACTGCCACTGCCACTACCACTGCCACTGCCACTACCACTGCCACTACCACTACCACTGCCACTGCCACTGCCACTGCCACTACCACTGCCACTAACACTGCCACTGCAACTGCTACTGCTACTGTTACCGTTACTCGCTTATGTATGGCATAGTAATTTAACTTTTTGTTTTGGTTTGCTAGATTGATTACCTTCCCACTGTTGTGGAGACACATCTTAAGGTAGATAGTGAACATTTTGCTTTATCAACCCATCCCAGTCTCCCAAATAATGATCTATTAATATAAGCATTTTTTTCTAGTCAACAGATAATACAATCAAGTGTCATGGCTTAAGAACAGTCATGTATCTTCTTTGTCACCAGCAGGAAAGAGCTGTTGATACATTAATAAGGTATGACCGTTTTTTTTAGTTGTTATTGTTACCATGTGAGTGTTTGGTGGCTCACAACTACTGGCACTCAACCTTTCACTGCACTTGATTACCGTATTTATTCGAATAAGCGCCCAACCTTGAATTAGCGCCCACCTCGAATAAGCGCCCATCCTAAAGGCAGAAAAAGTTAATAAGCGCCCACCCCAACCCCTCCCCCCTCCCCCCTCAGACCCACCAAATGAAGTGCACGAAAGTAGTAGATTATTATTTATTCATTGTCTACGAGGATTGAAATTGAATAAATACTAATAAGAGACTTCCCCGAAGACGGAGTTTTCTTCAGAGTATATTACAGAAACTTTGCTTTGTTACATTTTCACATTTTGTTACAATTTATTGTTTTGTTGCAAAATAAACATACTACACTTGCTGGAAATGGTGAAAATTTAATAAGCGCCCAGCCTCGAATAAGCGCCCACCTCGAATAAGTGCCCACTGTGCAGGTCCAAAAATTTAATAAGCGCCCAGGGCAGTTAATCGAACAAATACGGGTGTCTTCTTGTCAACAAGAAGGGGCTGTACATACATACATTCATTTGATAAGGTATTTTAGGTTTCACAATTGTGTTGCCTCCTTACTGATGAGTGGCCCACAACTTAACTGATGCTTAACTTAACACTGTACTTGATTGTATGCTTGCAACATTCATCGACAGATGTTTGCTTATCTTGTCTTTGCTCTTTAATTTTCAGGGAAGGAGCTCATGAAGTTCTTACATGCTTGGGTACTTTTCATGGTATTGTAGGTGCGATTCAAAATGGTTTGCTTAAAATTGTACCTACCCTGAGTGATTCTGCTGTTTCAAAGTGATAGTGGTGCTTGATGCCATAAGTTGTATATATTAATTAGTTAGTCATTATATTTTATTATTAATAATAATTTTACCATTATTGCAAGATGAAATTGTCTCATTGTTGGTTTAGCAAATCAGCAATTTTATTTTCCATGGTGGGCATTATTGCTCTTCAGGAAACATTTTCAATTTTCCCTCGAGTGGGGTAATCTGCTGGTATTTCTGTGCACAACAAAACATTCAAATGCAAGGTAACCTGTGCACATTTTACAGTTTTCTCGTAATGTCTTTAGTAAGTTAGGTGGGGATGGGTAAGGGTGTTCACATTCATACCTGCTGTGTAAAATGCCTGATTTGTTTTATATCAAAGCAATATTTTACATTATATATGACTGAATCTATTTTGTGAAATACCTGTATTAATTGCATGTCTCATAGAAAATATTGTGTCGGTTGTTAAAAGGAGAACCATAATGTGAAGCAGATTGTTGGCTTCTTTCAATATATCACCTCCCTGTTTTCTCCTTCTCATAGTCAGCTTAAATTGTCCTGGCTCACTCTTTATATCTTAAACAAATCAATGCACACGCTCTGATTGGTCAATCAGATATGATTTATTGTTCCAGTAAACTCTGGAAATTTTGCATGTCTTCTGAATTATTATATAAAAGCAATATGCCACAAGTTTCTGTGGTTTACAGACTGATAAACCACTTGGGATGTTGGAAGGACACTCAAAGAATCCATAAACCACATGCCTGCTGCTCGTGATTTACAAATTCTTCGAGTGTTCTTTCAACATCCTGTGTGGTTTATCAGCCTATAAACCATAGAAACTTGTGGTATATTGCTTAAATAACCAATTAAAAGTGATTTCATTGTTGTCATTTAAGTTGTTAGAGCTGGAGGAAAATAGAAAACAGCCTTGAATTTCCTTCATATACGAGGGTTGGCCTCATAAATGACTTTAGAGAGCTTCATTTTAAACAAAGGTGAACAAAAAGTCATATAAAATGTTGTACTTGCCATATTTTTACCACATATTACAGAGCTAAAATTAAATTTTATATCATCTCATGCATTTTGGAATGTTAGAACACTTTAAATGGTCCTACATGTAACTGTTGATAACCATTATAAAATTTTTAGGATATGATGGTAGTTAATGCATTAGTAAAAAGTGATTGTTGTTCTTTGCGGAGGTTTCTAATGTTTAAAAAAATATTTTTTCTGATATCGGGTTTCAACTACAATTGCTTGATTGACTAAAACAAATAAGAATAAAGAAATTATAGTTACTGTACTAATTCATTTATTCCACTGGAAGGGACACCAGTTTGGTAACATTTTAATGCATTGTTAAGCTGAAATGGGAGAGATAGATGCATGTTGCTGTCAATTTCTATGAATTTTTAATGAAATTGCTTCAGAATATAATACAAGCAAATCAATAAAGTGTTGTTGAGATCAATGATGTGATATACAGTATGTTCACAAACATTAGGTTCACTCAGCTACACTGCTAATATGACCTAAGAATCACGTAAGTCCTGTCCTGTTGTGAAATGTCACTGAAATGTCATGCAATCCATTGATACTGTATACATAGTTATTTAATTTAAAATGCTTTTGTGAAAGGTTGTAAGTGACAAGGGAAGCTAATTAAGTTAGGGCTGACTATATACTTTGCTTTTTTCTGCTAATTAAGTTAGCACTGACTATAAACTTTGACAAGGGAAGCTAATTAAGTTAGCACTGACTATATACTTTGCTTTTTTCTGCTAATTAAGTTAGCATCCACTATAAACTTTGACAAGGGAAGCTAATTAAGTTAGCACTGACTATATACTTTGCTTTTTTCTGCTAATTAAGTTAGCACTGACTATAAACTTTGACAAGGGAAGCTAATTAAGTTAGCAATGACTATATACTTTGCTTTTTTCTGCTAATTAAGTTAGCACTGACTATATACTTTGACAAGGGAAGCCAATTAAGTTAGCACTCACTCCCGTACGAAATCTTATGGCCTGACTGAACCAAAATAAGGCCTTAAAAAGGCCTTAAATGGAAGCATAGGGCAAAAGACCAACCAAAACTGACCCTAACAGCCTGAGCCAAAAAAATTTTGTTTGCTATTTTGTTTGCCGTGAACCAAAAACGACCAAAAGCAGGCAAAATATTTTAGGTCATAAATTTGGTTGACAGTAAATGAGCCAAATGTGAACCAAAATCACTTTGGGCTGTTATTTAGGCTCTCACATTGAGCTCCCTACGACCTTAAAGCAGGCAAAAAATTTTAAGTCGTAGATTAAGGTCGCTTTAGAAGCCGGAGGCCGACACGTTATATGTGAGTCGTTCGATCGATCGTTGATGGCCACCAGCCACCTGCCTGTTTCTCCGTACGAAAATGTCTCACTGATGTCTGGCCTGATAAAGCCTTATTCAGGCCTAAATCAAGCTGTCGCCTTACACAAACCAAACGAAAGCCTAACATCGAACTTGTTTGGTTAAAAACGTTAAACCGTAAAAAAATAAGGTTTCGTTAGGTTTAAAGTAACATAATAGAGTAATTTTTTCAGTGGGATTGAGTGCTGTTTAGCTGTGTCTCGGTAGCCTAATTATCGGCCTTACTGAAAGTTTGACATTTGTTCGGTCCTCAAAATAACTGGGATCAACCAAATTATAACCTAACTGGAAGCTAACGAAACCTAAGTATTTTATAATAAGTATTTTATAATACAAAGATCTCATTCTGTCAACTTAGCAGACGTAGCACGCCATCATAAAACACAACTAATGACCTATCACATACGGTACATGGATTCCTTTAGTTTGCCATTTAGCCCAAGTAAAGTCCATCCAACATCATGAGGATAAGTCCACTGCAAGGTCAACTTCATGTTTGAAGTTAATTTCATGCGGCAGTTCTCTGGAATGCATATGTCGTTCATCAAGATAGAAGATAACAAAAGCACGCTCCACGTGTTGAGCAACAAACTGAATCTTTCACGTTCCAAAAACACGAGGAGTCCTAATTCAATCCGCAATAAATATTCTTTATCGAGAAAAAGAAAATAGTAGACACAATTCTTTAGAAAGAAAATTACGATTGCGAATGGATAAGTTTCAATTTCTCGTAGCACGGAGTTGGAACGTGACGGTCCCAGTCCCATGGGACATTTGAGACGAGATCTGTATTGTTGCCGTTTTGTGACCATCTCGTGTTACAACCAGTGATTCAGTCGAACTTACTGTTGCTCAGTTTAAACTAAAAGCGCGCAAATTTTAAGTGGAGTGTCTTCATTTCGGGATGAAAGTGTGGAAATATACCTTGGATTTTGCCAGGACATTAATTAATACCATACGATTTGAAAGGAGCGATTTTCACGGCATCTTTGTCGGGGTTTCTCCGTGGAAGCAAGCAGCGTTCTGCATTGTTTTCGGCGGGAACTGCAAAATGTGAAAGATGCTTTTGGATGTCCCACTGTTTGCTGTAAAAGTGAACTGGTAACCTCCAGGAAACCTGCACCCATCTAATTTTATAGATTCCAAAGAAAGGGAAGTAGCAGACTGATCGAGACTGATGTACATGTAGGTGAGCAAATTTCACCGCTCTCTTTGTTGTAGAAATAGCGGCAAACCTAGCCTAGCTGGCAAACAAGCTAAGATTCAACCATGAAGCAAACTGTTCCGTGTTTCTTTGGTATTAATTCTGTAATTTGGCAGCTGGTGGCAATCAATTCTCTTACTTGAGATGATTGTCGTTGGTGCAATTCACTGGATTGTAATAGGTTGAAAATTTTTTGCGTGGTCATCAGCAAACTTGCATTCTCGGAGCTGAACAAAATTAAGCTTAACTTCTTAGCGATTAATACAAATGTATTTACCTTAACAGTTTAGCGTTATAATTTTATAATAGCTGTATCAATAAGCTGACAATATTAAAGAAAAAAACTTCCCTTACATTGCGTATATTGGTGTTTTATGTTATGATTTTATACAGACGTTAGCCTTTCAGATTATTTTGGTGCCTTGGTGGTCATCAACAACCGCCCCATCTCGAGTAAAGGCCAGTGTCGAGTTACTGTTGAGCGTAATCTTGACCCCAAAATGGCTGGATATCAGCCTCAACTACAGCGTAATTTTCGCCCAAATGTGGCCAAAGTTAGGTCGAACAGGATTACAGAAATATGCAGCATGTCGACACATCAGTATCGCGTTACCATTCAGCCAAAATGATGGCGTAGTTTAAGCCCAATTTTGGCCCAGTTTTGCATCACTCGAGTAAGGTTGCCATTTGGGTTCTATTTTGGTTTATTTTGTGGCTCAAACATTTACGTTTCAGTGAGGCTCGTTTTCGTTCACTTTTGGTTGAACTTTTTAGGCCTTATTTTGGTTGATTTCAGCCCAGTTTGGGCTGAAAAATTATGGCCCGATTTGTTTTCTGTTTACAGTGTTAATTTTCGTACGGGTGACTATATACTTTGCTTTTTTCTGCTTCAAGTACATGTAAAAGCAACAAGGAACAGTTTTGAATTATTGCCTTCATTACATGCTTTTTAATGAAATATGAAAATTCCAATATTTCACATGTAAGATTGGGTAGAAAGAGACCTTAGCTTACTCAAGTGTTATATAGTCTGAATTTTTATCAACATGTCTATGACTTGATGGAATGAAAATAATGAGCCTCTTGATATTTACCACTTTTGGGGGGTTTTTAATATCCGACAGCTATGCATGTAGTCATAATATTAACTGGTATTGGCATTTCATTTCTCAGACATGCAATACTATATATATTATAGGATCTGTTTTACTTTATAATTCTTAACATATCTGTACTTGAAAATTTTTGTCTTATTTTTAAATAATAATACTAATAAATGCAGTGTTGATTTTCTTGATTGGCAATATTAATTGCTAGGCCATGCTAATTATACCCATGTAAAGTAATGATATAAGGAGTTGTCTGACGGTTAATCTCTTTATAATGGTGTTGTGTAGAATGGTTGACATTACAAGTAGAGATTTCAGAGGTTTCAAATTCCAAGAACCAATATTAGTATTTTAGTATACAACTGCACACACATGTGCAGGCAGTTGGCTTGTTTTATCAGCCAGTCTGCAGTTTTGCAAACTCTCAATAAAACACAATTTTTATTGAACTTTACATGGTGAGAACAGCTAACTTTCTTTTATGTATATGATTTAATTCATGGTAATCTTTAAACTGAAAGCCCTGTTTTTCTGATGTGAAGGGGTTCCCTGTCGAGTGATCAATTTTTGTATGAACAACACCATTCCATTTAAAAATGGAAAAGTCCATTTAAAAATGGAATTTGAAAATATGGTCTTTGTTTGTTAGATATTCCACATGTGAACCAATCAGATTAAGTAATTATAATAATTGAAGGGCTCGGAGCATAACCATCCTATGTCGAATTTTGAGTCGTTTTTCGATTTTGCTTGGATTTGTCTGAATTTCTGCATGTGAACTGCAATTCGATGGAAACACATTGTATGGTATTTTTTTGACTGATTCATCCAGAATCCAGAAATGCATTTTTTCTTACGTACACCAAGAAACCAACCTTCCATGGGAGTGGTTTGCAAGTTGCATTACATCTTCTTTCAATCGAATTGCAGTTTACATGCAACAATTCGGGCAAATCCCGGCAAAATCGAAAAACAACCCAAAATTCGACATAGGATGGTTATGCACCGACGCCTTCAATTATTCCAGCTTCATTTGCGGCATTATCCTGAATATAGCCCAACCAGAAGGTTAAATTAACAACTTTATCGCTTGAAAATTGTCTTTACATCGCTTTAAATTTATAAGGGAAACTCTGTTGAATTGTTTGTGACAAACATAAATTAAGTGATACGAAAGTGATACGAAATGGCTTGACCCCAAAGTGTTCATTTATCATTCATTCATTCATTGCCCAAGATGCGGGATATCCCAGTTTATGGAATATCACATATCTTTGTCACAATCTCTTGGTTGGTAGAGATGCAGAATAATCCCGCACACAAAAATTCAATCAGAATGATTTATGCTGATTGGACTGCAAGCAGAATATCCCCCTAGTTTCAAGGTGATGAATGAAACATGACAGCCCTTTGCCTTTTCCTGATCAGAAAAGGAAAATGTTGAAATTCCAGCTGTTCACGAAAAGCGGACATTGCGACAAGAATTAAAATAAATTGATGTGCTCTCTGCAAGAGTGATTACTGTTAAAGCATTATCTGAGCAACAAAGCCAACATGAGGTCACAGAGGCTCCTTTGAAAACTGAAAGAAAAAATTCAACATAAAGATCCGGGTCCAAGAGCGTGTTTTGCAACATGCAAAAAAGTCGAAAAAATCAAGAGACTTGTGGATGACTCCGTGATAACACGCTTATGCTCTAGCTGAATTTAATACAAATGGTCAATAAGATTTAATTTTCATAAAAGAATCGAATGATGGTTGTAGAAGCTAATTCTCTTTCAGCGGAGAATTAGGAAAGCAGCAGAAATGCAACTGCAGTGGGTTTACTGTTGTCCTTTAGCCAAAGGATTGGAAGTAGGGTTATTGGTGTGAAGTGACAAGTATGAAGATAGCTTCCTCTTGATTGGCCGATATGCGGGATATACCGAGCTCTGAAAATATCTCATTTATTGTAACCATTTGGGATAATCCTGCGAATGAAACTAGAATTATAATTACTCAATCTGATTGGTTCACATGTGGAATATCTCGCAAACAAAGACCATATTTTCAAATTCCATTTTTAAATAGACGTTTCCATTTTTAAATGGAATGGTGTTGAACAGTATTCTCACTATTCAAGAGGATGAACGCAGCAGATGTGTTCAAAGGTATTAAACCATAATAATTTTTATAATTACACCATTTAGTATAAGCATCCTTTCTTATCATAACTTGATTCTTTCAAATGTACAGATCCCAGCAGTGTGCAGGTTGCTATATGTCACATGTTACTTGTCTTCTTTGCGCGTTTTGGCAGATATCGCCATCACAGTTAGAGCATTTCCACCTTTCCTGTTCAGTTGTTACTGTACAGCCCTCACCTCACTGTTGGCTTGCCCCCACCCCCTCCTCAATGGGGCCTTTCCTGTTTTGAGCGCTAATGCCATGATGTGGCCTGACTAAAATTTAAAAAATTGCTCTGCTTCTGGTTTCTGTAATACCGTAATCCTGGTTTTATGGGAGAACCCTCAGTCAAACCCCCAACCTTGAGGACCAGGGAATCGTGCTTTGCCTTTTCTCTACCCTTTGACCTATTCATCATGGGTGTTCCTACCAGGGCCCAGTTGCTCAAAGCATGGTTAGTGCTAACCCATGTTAAATACCATGACAACCTATAGGTTTTAATACATCTTAATCAATGGTTAGCACAAACGATGCTTCGAGGAACTCAGCCCAGGAGTACAACGCTCCAGCTGAGGGATCATGGAGATGCACAAACCAGCCCACCACAATAAGGTGGTGATCCCTTCAAAGGAGATATCTTACATTTGAACCTGCCATGTACCTGTCTGCATACATGACAAAAAAGAACTCTTGCTGTTTAATGCTCTGAATGAATACAAAATCTGTTAATTCAGGGAAAGGTACACGTGTTTGTCACAAAAATATACAAACAACAAGTTATTGGTTTGTTATGAAATAAAATTCACACAGCACATGCAACATTTTGTTTTAAATTCACACAACATTTCTTGTTTTTAATATACAACCATGTAACATTCATCTGCCATGGGCAGGAAATAAATTAACCCTCCAATGTATTATAAACTATATTCATTATTTCTTATGATAATAAAATATTCAAATAATTAATAATAATTAAACAATTTTATTTTCAAGTAACCATAATCTTTTCACTGAGATAAATTCATCTGCCATAGTGTTATTAGATTTTGCTATACTACACCATGCATTTAACCTCTCAATTATTGAATAGTGGGTCTCTCTAAATTTGCTCTTCTTTGCCATACAGACTGGTTATGGTATCAGAAATGAAGTTCTGCACTGTGATTTAAGGGCCTGGATTCAGCAAATTAGCATACGACTTTTGCCTAAAACTGAACCAATTCAAAACAAAAGAAATTAACCGTGCATCAGATCCTTTTGTTTCTACTTCTTGAGTTTTTGGAAAAAGTCATAAGCTAATTCTTTGGATCCTATGCTTTCTAAATGCAAAATTAGTCAGAACTTCATTTCTGACACCTTTTCCAATCTACATGCAAAAGTAGAGCGAGTTTAGATATAAACGCCCTTTTTGTGGAATACCCTTCAACTGTGCCTGTGGAGAAATTTGGGGTAAATTATTTCATTTGTTGTGGTTCAAAGTTGTTCATGTTTGCATAAATGTTTTTAAAACAATTTTCTTTAATTTAATGTAGTCCTTTGTCTCAGATAGATCACTATAACTTGGAGGAAAGGAAATATGAATGAAATTAGTTTGAAAATTTTCAAACCAAACCCAAACAAAAAAAAGGTGTATGTACAGTAAAGCAAAATGTTTTGTGCAAAACTAACCATACCAAACCTACAAGTATTTCTGAGTTGCTCCTCTCTTAATCTCCTGACATTTTGAGTCAAAATTAATCACCAGCTGCTTGGATAGAAAAACACCATATTGACCGCACCATGAATGCTGGGAAAAGTTTCAAAATTTTGATCATATTATTCGTGTTGTTTACTTTAGGGTGCCCATTAACAGGGTTCAATTCCATCTCTTTGTACAACACGTTTACGAATTCTCTCTTTTCTGGTACTTATTTTCTTTTTGGATTATTCAGTTTATGTGAATATGGTTTTCAGTATTTAATATCACCTTGTTCTCTGTGGTTCTTATACAATAAAAACAAAACCCAAGACAAAAAAACAAAAAAACTGACAGTCATTTAGAATTTTTGGATTCACTAGCCATTCACTCTCACTTGCATTAATAGGTATGAAAATGTGTACTTTTCACTAAAATGCTGTTAATAGAGAAACCAATCATAATACAATAAAATTTTCTGAATAGATGCCCTTGGGTTGTATTCATCAAAAAATCATCATGATCACCACCACCATCATCATCACCATCATCACTAACATCATCACCACCATCTTCACCACCATCATCACCATCACCATCACCACCACCATCATCATCACCATCACCACCACCATCATCATCACCATCGCCATCATCATCACCATCACCACCACCACCATCATCACTAACATCATCACCACCATCACCATCATCATCTTCACCACCATTATCATCACCATTACCACCATCATCATCTTCTCCATCATCATCACCATCATCACTATCATTATCATCAGTCCTTGCTTGACAAGTGTCACAATGTATAGGGGTTCATTTAATGATGATGCATCTACCTAATAAATTATGCTAGCTATGAAAATGTGTACTTTTCACTAAATGCTGTGAATGGAGAAACCAATCATGATACAATAAAATTTTCTGATTTGAAGCCCTGGTGTTACATTCAAGTCATCATCATCATTGTCATCATAATCATCATCACCAATACCACCAACACCACCACCAACATCATCGTCATTATCAGTCCTTTCTTGACAGGTGTCACATAAGGTGCAATGATTTGAACTTTTATAGGGGTTCACTTTTAGGACTGCTTATCATCAAACAAATTTTGTCTTGCAAATTGGTTTGTTTTGACCATTCAAACCACAGGTTTTAAGGAAGGAGGGAACTGATATTCACAGGGGGGACTTACATTCAGAATTTTATAGCAATAAGGCATTAATTGACCCAACAATTAAGCATTGTTACGTTTTCTTCTTACTAACTTCATTGTTCTTTGATGCCTGGAGTTGTTGGATCCAGTCTGTTTCTTTCTCATCAAAAATCTTTCTGCCAAAAGCTAAAAGACCAAGCTGTGAATGCGATGCTTCAGACTTCACTTTGCTCTTGATGCAGGCTAAAAATTGTGCCTGAGTTAAATTGCGACTACAGTATTTTGAGTGCCAGGTGTGAAAGACCCCCCTGTCGGCGGCTCTTATGACAACTAAGTCACTAGCAAGGTAGTTGCGGTACAGCTTCACATCTTCCATTCCCCATCCTTTGATTGACAGGTCAAACCCCCCAATCTTTAAGAAGTCATTCTTGTATTGGCAAGTCATTCCAAAGCCGAAATCTCGCCAGTAACCAGTGTCGCGGTTAATGCGGTATTGGTTTGTAATGGGAGGGGGTGAGCCGCCATATACAATCACAGGGTTGTATAAACTGAATACTACTGGGTAATAGACTTTCATCCCAGGGGTAGAGTAGAGTCTACAGCGGTTCAAAAAAGCCGCTGTGAAATACACGTCCACGTCACAAAAGAACAATAGTACATTACCCTTCTCCCAGGATACAGCCCCCTGTTGCAGACCATACCCCCTGGAAAATGGTTCGTCTGCAAAGATCAGTTTATAATCTGTGAAATTCTCCGCTTTGGAGACGTTTGTTATTATGGATTTCAGCTCTTCTTTACCTTCCTGGCCGAAAAAAACGACAGTGAGAAATACTTGCTGGTCCCATTTCACGCAGACATCCACAAAATTGTCCATGAATGTTCTAAATTTATCCAGACGCCCTGACAACGGAAGGATCAAGTTAATTAGCTCCTTATTTGTGTCTATTGTCTCTATACTGCCCGCCAAAGACAAGGGGCTGAACGAGCGTTTAATTTTCACTCGGTGAAAAATCTTATTGTTTGCTGTTCTGAAATAGAAGTCGTACTGAGATCCGTGAATTCGATCCACTCTCATAATTCCATCGACAAGATCCATCGCCGTGACATGGAATTGCTTTCCTTCGTAGTCTTGGTTCAGTGAATCCAGAGCGAATTTCATAACCTCTAAATATTCCTTTCCTTTGTAGCCGTAGGGCCTTTCAGCTGGGTTACCAGACAGACCGTGATAAACTTGATAAATCGCGTTGAAAGCCACCCCATCAAACGGAACAACCTCAAACTCTGTCCTCACCGGATCGCCTTTCAAAAACTCTCCATTCGCAACTTTGCTCTTTTCGCGGCTCAGTTCTTGAGCGATCGTGATTTTCTCCAATTTTTTTAACCTACTTAGCTCCTTGGAGATTTCCTCATTATGAGCTGATAAATCGCGGATTACGTTGCTTAGTGCAGAATTTTCACGTTTGAGTTTTCCAACGTCGAGTTTGAGACGTCGAATCTTCTCTGTCAATAATGAAAGTTTCGCCGAAGAATTCTCTGTCGCCTGTACGCGAGATTTCACGTTTAGTTCTTCGTCTGATAATCCACGGCATCGTGGAAGAGTAAACAGCAAAATCTGTCCCAATAATATAAACAACACCAACACCAAAGTAGCTCGAAACACGACCACGGTCGAGATTCTTGGCATGGCACATTTCACCCCGGCGTTTCGTTTCTAAGCCGTTAATTTTTCCTTTCAAAATTATCCTCGCAATATTTGGCGCGGTTAATAAATTATATATTCATTCTGCGATTCTTGAGAAAGTGATCGCCATTGAATGACCAGCTATTGTCGCGATTACAACTCGTGCATTTATCAGCTGTGTTACATGTGTAAATATCACCACATGTCTGTCAGTGTTATGGCTTCACAGCTCGACATGTCACGCACTCCTTGGGCTGCTATTGGGCGGTTGAGCGTAACAATAACTATTTGAATTTTCGAGTTAATTTATATGTAAATTTTCTGTGAAATTTCTCTCTCTAGCAATACTGTGTAAAGACAGCAGGCAAATTTGAAGTTTGTGTTTTTATTTCTTCTCAGGAAGAATAGCAAACTGGCAACACAAGCGGAGGGTTTTATATTTCTTGTAATTTTTTCTGCCGGTTTTTTCATTCGTGACACGTTTATTAACCCTTGTGTATTTCTTTACATAATTATTGTTAACTATCCGTGATAACTCGATAATTAAGTATAAAGTTCCGTATTATTCGCTAGCCACTCTGACTGAAGCAAGTGAAGCTGATCCTTCTGGTATTTCAAAAAACGCGAGATGAAATTTAAAAAATCCTAATTTTGAAAAATTCAAGCAAAATGATGGGCGCGATCTATTTGGTCAAAAATTTCGGAATTTTCGGTTCAGAGGTAAATGGAACGGTAATTTCCGGAAAGTTCATCTCAAAAATTTTGGTCAACCTCTCGAGGTTGTCCATTTTCCCGAAATTTCGGAATTACCGGGAAATTTTCTGTTCCATTTGGCATTTCATTTCGGTGAGACACTCGGCTCCCCAGTTTCCTTTGCTGTCAGATTACGAAGGCAAGATGGCGGAATCTTCGTTATGCCAATGGAACGAGACCGGTTTACTGAAGTGGAAAAAACCGTTCCATTTGACACCTGAGTATTTCGGAAATTCGAACCGAAATTTTTGCCCAAATGGATCGCGCCCGATGTATCTTTAGTACTTCAAAAATGCCATTTATTTTTATCTTAGAGTGTGAATGATTTATGTACCCATGCATATACTTTTTTTATCTTAATTGGTTCCTCGCAGCTGTAGATTTTTCCCCCGCTATTTTGTTACCATGGATTTTTGTTTCTTAAATTTCATAGCCTCAAAAGCCGAAAACAAAAGCCGAACGCTTCATGGTGTTAACGATTAGCTAATAGTTTGGAAGTTTTGAAAAGAGAAGGGCTTCATTTAAATGTTTGAATTCTAAAAATTGCGTTGCAATTTAAACTAAAACAATCTCCTTTTCTTTTTTTTTTTCTTGCCACTCACAGCCAAGTGGTTTAAAAGCCGATTATCTTAAATCCAGGATTAAAAATAACTCAAGCTGCGTATCGCCCTTTAACTCCCATAGAATATTACTTTAAAAGCTAATTAGTAAAAGTCAAAGTGAGGAACAAGTACGTGATTGAGGATAATTACCCTGGATTCAAAGTTCACTGTAAGCTTGGGTTACGCCAACGGTGCTTTGATCAACTGAGCCCAGGTTTACAAATATAGGTGACACTGGAATTATCGGCACGCTGATCAGATGTTGGGCGGTCATATTTTTTTATACCTTTGGCGAATGAGAAATACGGTAATATTGCAATTTAACATAGTTCTATCAAATAAGCTTAACAAAACGAATAACATGGAAGTTCCTTCTCATATATGCTCAGATCCCCGCACCAGGGAAGTTCTATGCCTGTTCGTAACCGAATATTTGAGGTTTGCTGATGTCTGAGATCGTAAGAGTGTTTTGTTGGTTCCAATAACCAACGTCAGCATGGGTGATCGGCGGGGTCTAAAATACGCTTAAATTTCTTCTTGTTTGAAAAGTCACGCCTCGGTACAAACGGATCCAGTTCACTCCTGTGTATAGCATTTATATCCAGGCACCTGTCCTGAATATACCTGTGATTTATGATCAGTCCAGTATCCTTGGGGAGGTTTATGCACTTGTCATTGGCTTACCCGTGGGTTCGACCCCTGGGCTAACCAGGGGGATTGTAAAAACAGTCGAGCAAACTTGAGGAATTTCCCCGGGGGTTGGGAAATCTTGCAAGAAAAAGTCCCTTGGGTGCAGCGCCTCTCAGCGGAAACTTCCCTTGATATTCTTTACAAAATTTTGAATCCCCCCCCCCCCCCCCCCAATCTTTGATCGTAAAGCAATGTCGAGATTTTCCCCTACCCTCGGGCAAAGAATCCAATCCGTCTTCTCATATTCCCACACATATCTCCCTGGTTGGCCCGGGGGTCGACCCCACGGGGACTGAGTCGATGACATGTGCATTACCATTACATTTTCAAGTGATACTTCCTCTTGCTAGCCTTACTAGCTACACTGGAGGCGAACTTCATATTGGGTGTGCTGTGATAAATTGCTGGGTGCTTTCCTCTTGCTAGCCTTACTAGCTACACTGGAGGCGAACTTCATATTGGGTGTGCTGTGATAAATTGCTGGGTGCTTTGTGATGGCATCACATTCTGGGATTGGGTGGTAATACTCCAGCACTTGATGATTGGTATCCTGTGACGGATTAGCATCCCCTCAAGTAGGAGAAGTAATGCTCACTTCACTTCTTGCTGGGTGACCTGTGGTAAAATAGTTTTTCCACCCAGCGGGAAGAGGTGATACTCGTAGTCCTGTTTATCCTTTGGATGACTAGCATCTTATCCAGGGTGTGTAGTGTGGAGAAATTCTTCGAGTGACTTCGTGCTATACAGAATACCTGTAAAGATTTTGCACATGACAATAAATTTGGGCTTTTTGACTCTTACCTGAGCATTAGTGCTGTGTTTCACGAAAATAAGGTCTGCTCTGGCGCGCGCAAGGCTAAATCAGCGCACGCATTCTTGAAATGACGTCTCAATAGCTCTTTGCAACCGTGCGAACCAATCACGAATGAGTGCGAAATGCGCGAACCAATCACGAAGAACTACGGATTGCGCAAGCACAAACCGTCAACAATAGGAAGACAGTGGATTTAGCGCGGAAAGAAGACAAATCACCCGGCAAAGACAGAGATTCTCGTGATCAGCCGAGCTGTTTTGCTCAGTGAAAATTCGAAGAATAAGCTTGTGTGTTCAACGGAATGGAACGTGAACAGGATGAAAGCAAAGGAAAATCGTTGGAGTTCAGCATGAGTGAAGTAACACCGGTGATTGATAGTGAGTGCAAGAAAGTAAGTGAAGTAGTACCTTCAGCCGATCCTAATGATTCGCTCAGTGAAATTTGCGAAGATTTATTCGAGTCTGGAATGAGTGAAACTTTTGAAATGGAGAAAGAGGCACTGAGCGAGGAATCGCAGCGATTGGCGGGCGAAAGTGATTCGTGCGTAGTTGAAAGCAGAAGCCTTGAAAATCTGCAGAGTGTCTTCTCGGATAAAGACACTGAAGGACAAAGTGATGGATGCAAGACCTCAAATTCTACAGGCGTTTCGCTGAGGACAGAAAAACAAGGAACGGAAATGAAAATACAAAATGTGGAAAACCAAACCTCACTCTCTGACGAGGAAAATGTTTTATCGAAGGCGGGAAAGCGAGGAGCGCAAATTGAACTTCAAACCTCTAACACCAAAGAAGAAATTGTTTCACTGAAGACAGGAAAGCAAGGGAAAGAAATGAAACCACAAGCGCACAAGACCAAAGACCCAACTTCTAAAGAAGAAGTTGTTTCTAAGAAGGCAGAAAAGAAAGATCGAACGAAAATGCAAAGTGGTGAAAGCTTTTCTAATCAAGGAAATGCAAGATGTAAGCAAGGTGAAAATGCAAGTCCAGCTAAAGAACTAACGAAAGACCAGTGTTGTCAAACGAATTGTTCGTCAGATAACGCGAGAAACGACGAATTGAAAGCGCTCAAGGAAAAACTGGCGATAAGTAAGAAAGACACAGAAACGATGCAGAGGTTATTGGAAGACGTCCGTAAAGATTACGAGGACTTGCAGAAAAGCTTTGAAAAACGGGAAACAGAGACTAAGACTGACAAAGCATTTGTAGAACAGTTGATGAAGGAGAATGACGAAATGAAAAAGGAGAAAGCTGAATTAAGCCGAAAAACATCGAAAAGAGAAAGCAAAGTTTCAAGTGCATCGGACGAAAAAGCGAGGCCGAAGTCATCGGAAAGGAAAAAGGCGAGTCTCGAAAGAGGCTCTTTTTATAGTCGTGAAAGACCGGTCGATTCTAATGACTTAACGTGTCCTTGTTTTGCGCAAAGCCTGCGTAAAATCATCACTGATGTTACAGAAGATTTCAAAGACGCCATCTCGGTGGTCAAACTAAATTCTGTGAAGCAAAGTGAAAGCCTTGGGAACGAAATTGCCTCGTTGAAAGATGAATATAGTTGTTCTTTGGAGAGGAAAGATTTTGAAATTCGTGCACTTGAAGAAACTATCAGAGGCTTACAAGCAAGGATTCGTGAAGGAGAAAGAGAGGAAGCTGATTATAGGAACGTCATTTCATCAGCTTTCGAAGAAAAGAAGAAGTTATTTGATGATATTCATGGTTTAAAAGAGGAGCTTGCGAAAGCACAAGATGAAAATGAAACAAAGCGCGCGGATTTTGAGAGGATAAAACTTGGATTGAAGAAATATTGTACCGCTGAAGAATATGAAGAGTTGAAACGGTTGAATTTCAAATTCAGTGACGGTAGAAGCGCCGATGGAGCTCCAGCGCGACAAAGTGATAGCAGCGAAGATATAAGCGAACTTCGAAACAAAGAGACGAAGTCTTATCCAGTGTTGAAGAAAGCTAAAAAGGAAATTAGCAAGCTGAAGAAAAAGAAGGAAGACGTTGAAAATCGTTTACAGGCTAAAATTTCTCAAGCGGGGGAGAGGGAAAAGCATTTTAGCAAGAAGTTAAGCCAGGCTTTGAGTGATCTGAACGAAAGTGAATCCAAAAGAGCCGAACTAACGGAGAGTTTAGAACAGTCGGTAGATGAAAATGCCAAGCTTAATGTCAAGATTGAAAAACTTGTACAACAAACAGAAGACTTATACACAAAGAATTCCTTAGAGTTAAGAACAGCAAACGAAAAGTTGAAACTTTCTGATGCAAGTCTTAAGCTTCAGCAAGTGAAATATGATGAACTGCAAGAAGACTATGAAAGGTTACGAAACGGGTACAACGATTTGAAGAAGTTTTTGGAGGATATGTCAGCCAGGGAAAGGAAGAAAATTTTTGACGATTACTCTGACAGCGAAGACACAACGGAACATATATTGAAGGTAACTTTAGCTCAAGCTCAGTTTATAAATCGCATTTATTTTAGAGAGGTTTTCAACTGTCTTGACCCCAAAACAAAGCAATTACTCTGACCAATCAGAACAGACGTGAACGGCACAACGGGCCAATCAACATTAAAACAATTTCTTGCAGCCGGCGAAAAGCGCTGGAAAATCTGCGCGTGCAAAACGTGATTGGTTTTGGGTTTGCTTCTCACTAGTTGGAAAAGTCGGGGCGAGTTTTGCTGGCCAATCACAGGGCGAAGCAATGCAAAACCAAAGCATAGTCAATTTACTTTCGATGTTCAATTGAAAACCGCTCTATTTGATAAGGTTCCGTGGCCAGAATATTTTGTCAGCCATGATTCTCTTAAAAGTTAAGTTTATTGGCGTTACATTGACTTTTTCATATCACTTAAACACGATGTGTTCCCTCCCGCCACCGTCAGTAAACTGAAGAAAACCTCATGCTAAACAGCGTTGATCTTTCAACGACTGTCGAAAAATGTCTCTCCTTTGCTCAGGAGTGGGTATAACCTTTCTACGCAACAGTTGTGCAGTTCCGAGGATGGCCGACGACTGTACACTTCCAAAGATGTCAGGTAGATCTAGCTTCCCATACCAGGTCTTTGCGTTTTTCGAGATGCTTCCAAGTGCACCAATCACAATAGGTATTACTGTGACTTCCGAGGCTTCATGAATCCTGATTTTGAATGCTAGGTCCTGGTACCTTTCCACTGTATCCTTCTGAGTCCTGATGATGTTCTGGCCGACTGGCACAGCGATATTAAGTGTCTATTCCTGTGTGTCTTTATGCACTAGAGTAATATCTGGCCGATGCTGCTACATCACCTTTTCTGTGTAGATAGTCATGTCCCAGGCAATCCTCACCTCTCCATTCTCTGTGACTGGCAAGGGTTGATGATCATACCACTTGTCAGTACACTCTATCCCATACTTACTGCACATCTCCCAGTGTACCCGCAGGGCCACCTTGTCATGGCGCTCCTATACTCAATCTGGGCAAGCTTTTTACATCCACTGACAATATCTCGTACTGTTTCAGTAGATTATCCACACAATCTACACAGTGGTGTCTCTGAGGTCTTATCTGTGCTGTATTTGATCGAGTTTGTTCTTAAAGCTTGTTCCTGAGCTGCTAGAATCAAACCTTCTGTCTCCTTCTTTAAGAATCCATTCCTAAGCCATCTCCAGGACTACTCTCCAGCTACATCTGATATTTGTTGGACAAACTCTCCATGTAGGGCTTTCTCCTTCCAGTTCCTTACTTCCTCTTCTTTCCTCGTCCTCTCATAGTCCTGCAGACTCTCTTCTTCAACAATGACCTCCATCAAAGCAGCTTGAAGCGACCACTCTGTGCTCTCTCTTAGGTAGCCATGCAGGGATTTGCTCTCCCTCCTTACACACTCCTAAATGCCATTCAATCCTCTCCCCCTTCCTTCCTCGGCAGGTACAGCCTCGCAACATTAGTCCTGGTGTGCAAACAGCCATTCATTGCCAAGATCTTCCTAGTTCTTCTATCCATGCCGGCCACCTCTTCCATTGTCCAATCCACAATCCCTACATTGTAACGTACTACGCCTACAGCCCAGGTAATGATACCACTAATCAAATTTCCTCCATTCGGTTTTGATCTACACAACTTCTTGACTCTTCTGATATACTCCGCTGTTATGTTACCTTTCATCTTGAAAAGGTGTTGAGAGTCTCTTCCAGCTGCAAAATGTCAAGGTATTTGTAGCCTTCTTCCTGTATTTATCCGTTGTGCTGGTCGTCGGGTAGGTCTACTCCGCTGCTACCAGCTTGTCTTCTCCTTCTCATTCATCATCATCATCTTCATCGTCGTCGTCGTCGTCGTCGTCATTATAATTATTCTATTATTATCATCATTATTTTAAAAATTTAAAAGTAACCAACTTTATTGGATTCTCTCATCTAAATTGCAATAATAATAATCATTATCATCATCATCATAATGTTTTCAGAGCGATTCTTCACTACGGAAACAGCTAAAAGCAGAGCAGGAAAAGAACGAAACATTTTACAGAGAAATCGAAAGTCTGAGAAAGGATATTAACATCTGGAAAGAAATAGCAGCTAACGAGGAGAAGTCAACTGAAGTTCATGGATACTTGCAGATTGAAAATGAAGATTTGAAAGAGGAAATGCGAGACAATCGGTACGTTTTGAAAAAATTCAGTTATCTAAGCGCTTCAAGACTGGACCATGAATTCCCATGGCTGTAGTAGACCCAAAAGGGCCATTCGCAATTTAACTTTCGCTGAACCTCCGAAATAAACAGCATCACAGGAAAGAACTGCTCAGTAGCTTTCATTTGAATGGTCACACTTTAGGATTTCATCCGCAGACTCAAAAGTTAGAACCACCTTGTACAGCATAATAAACAGAACCACAGGAAAGTACTGCTCAGTAGCTTTAATTTGAATGGTCACATTTTAGAATTTCATCCACGGACTCAAAAGTTAGAACGACGTTGTGCGGCATGATAAACAGCACCTCACTTAAACTAAAGCATTGGTTTTATGTGATAATCGACGGTGTTGCTGTGCTTTGCATTTCAAATCGTATTTCATTCTTTCTTTCTCGATCTATTGTAGGGCCTTCATCAAACAGCTGGTCATGAAGAAAAAAGAGCATGCTGAAATCATCAAAAAGTTGTACGCGGAAAACAAATCTCTGAAGGTGTGAGAAACTTTATTGCATCGTTATTTATTTGTCTTTTTCGTCCAGTGGCTGGAATGCTCCTTTTCAGTGGCTGGCCATTTCAGTGTTATCCAAATAGATGTTTATATTACCATTTGTATTAGAGCAGTTTTCATCGTAAAACCAAAAGCAATGCAATTGCTCCAGCCAATCACAACAGACCGAAACAGTGCAATGACCCAATCAGAATTCGAAGCAATTTCACGTAACCGGCGCGATTGGTTTTGGTTCCCATTGTTTGAGAAGGCACGAGAAAGTGGCGCAAGTTTCTTCTGGCCAATCACATAGGGAAGGAATGCAAAACCATAGGAAATGCAATTCACTTTCGATGCTCAATTGAAAACCGTTCTATGTGGTGGCTTGATATATTTTATTACAACCTTATAAGGCAATGGGAAACACATTCGCAACAATTAAGTGGTTCTTTTAAACGTAGCGGTTTTCACGCCACCCTTTTGGAAAGGTTATACCATATTCACGACATACTCAGTGAAAAAGGTCCTACTTGTCGCAAACAGTTCTCGTATCATCATTTTACTTTGAAAGTATCTCACCAAGTGTTGTTTGCTCAATGTTTAGTGAAAAAAGCAAATTAAAGGAATGTTTTATCAAGTCTAAAACACGAGGCGCAACTGAGTGTTTTAGGGTTTGATAAAACGCGAATTGCAATTGAACGACCTTACGCGTTTTTCTGTTATTTATCCTTTCTTGGCATAGAAAATCGGACATAAAATTTAAGGGCCGAGACACACTAGGCGACAAGTCGCTGCAACACGTGGCGGGGACAAGTCGCCGCGACAATTCGCCTCGTCTGACGCGGTGATTTTTTGTGAAATTGTTGTCGCTGTGGCAGAATTTTGTCGCTGCGATCGGCTGCACAAATTCAAACCAGATTCAATTTGTGCGACTGGTCGCAGCGACAAAATTCTGCCGCAGCGACTACGATTTTCACAAAAATTCACCGCGTCAGACGAGGCGAATTGTTGCGGCGACTTGTCCAGCGACGTGTCGCAGCGACTTGTTTTGCAAGCAGTACACACGGAGCGACTTGTCGCAAAGACCTGTCGCTGCGACTTGTCGCCTAGTGTGTCTCGACTTTTAATAGCCGTGTCTATATCAGATATAAAGACACTCATGGAAATTCATTTGTATTTTCCTTCATGCATTACTTAATGAGTTTTTGAAGTTGCGTTCTGTGTTACTGTGGACGTAAGTTTTTGCTCTTTTCGTCTACTTAACGCCCATTCTCTTTGTAGCTTCACCTGAGCAAAGCATCAGAGGGGCCTGCTACGTGTCCATTTGATTCTGACGATGAACGTGACTGCCCGGAGTCTAGGAATGATTACACAACGACTCAGGAACATCGAGTGAGATTTGACAAGAATGGAAAAAAGGAGAACGTTAACCAAGTTAGTAGTTTATTTTCTGTTGGTTTATGAAAGGCATCTTTATTGTATTTAGTGGGAAGTTAAGGTTGGATTGTAGTTTTTAAGTGAGGATCGAAAGTAAATTGTGTTTGTTTTGGTTTTGCATTGCTTCGCTCTGTGATTGGCCGGCAAAACTCGTGCCACTTTCTCAACCAATGAGAATCAAAACCGAGACAAATCGGCACTTGCACACCCGCATTTTCCCGCGCTTTGTGCTGGTTACTTGTAATTGCTTTGAATTCTGATTGGCTCATTTCGCGTTGTGTCTCTGCGTGGCCTCTATGCGGTGATTGGCTGGAGTAATTGCTTTGGTTTTGGTTTTACGAAACTCAATTGAAAACTGCTCTATAGACCACGCTTACCAGTAGCGTTAAACAATGTGAATTGTCCTATTCCGGCTCCTCTTCAATGAATAATTGTATTATAATTAAATAATAATTATGGATAGAGCGGTTTTCAATAGACCGTTTTAGCTTATAGATTTTATTTTCCCAATGCAGACCACGTGATCTTCGAAAGTAATTTGCTTCGTATTCTGATTGGCTCATTGCGCTGCTTACTTCTGTTGTGATTGGTCAAAGTAATTGCTTTGGTTTTGGTTTTACGATACTCAACTGAAAAGCGCTCTAATAAACTTTTCTTTTCATAGTATGAGTTTTCTGACGAGGAGGAAGATTCTTTATGTGTTCACTTCTCGGACGACAACAACGATGTTCTCCAAGATGTCAACACACTGCGGAGTTCCTTAAATATAACATAAGCGTGAGCGAAAAGGTACGAGTGATGAAAGTCTTATTTGTCCTCAAAACATGTAAAGATTGTTGAACAACTGAGTTAAAAGAACCTTGCTAACGATCAACTAGGCGATACCCTCTTTATGTGGTACCAAGATTTAGAGATCAAACTCTCGCAATTTCTTGCACTATCGATATATTTTCGTACAAAAAATGAGAATCAAAGCACTTATTAGCTACTGTCTAAATACCGCGCCGACTGTTAGTAAACAGTATTCATTTTCTAATGCCATTTTCAATTGATCTCTGGTAACAGCATGTTGTCTTGATGTACCTCTAAATCCAATTGATCGAAATCTAGTTCCTCTTTACAGTGTCGATATATTATCGATTAGACAGGTTTTGAGAACATTGCAAAACGTCAATTAGTTGATAACTGCCTTAATGTACCAGCTGTAGCACTATGTTCATCCTTTTTACAAAAGAACCACCCTATGCCAGTTGTTGAAGAGAATTGCCACGTCACGGGCTTGGCGGGCCGCGCACGATTTCCCGCCAAAAGTCTCCCAAAAAGAAACAAGCGCATATTCTGCGTATTCCTCCTCCCCCTCCTCTCCCCCCCCCCCCCCTTCCCCAAGGAAAACACAGTCCAATATAGTTCTAAATAGTCCCAAATATGTGCCCTCTGTAATCCTCTAAACCTTTACTACGGAGAAAGAAAGATATTAGAGCCAAGGCTCGGCTCTTTTCTTTCCAGGGCAAAAAAGTTCGCTGAGCAATCTCCGTTGATTCGATTTTAATCACAAGTTTGCACAATACGCCTGGGTGTCTTCGCAAACAAGTTGGTTCCTAACTCTGAAAATCGCGCAGAAAAATGCGCACGCAATCGGTAAAAATATATCGAAATTACTATGGCGAAAACATAGGAGTTACGTTGCTTTGTCTATTTTTCTCTTAGGAATAATGCAAGAAACACAGGGAGACCAATGCAAATTTTTCTTTTTTTAACACAATAACTCTTTACAACATACGTCATTCTAAGATATGACTGAGTAAAGGTTAAATAAAAGAACTCATCTCGTAATAGAACATCCTGACTTGTGAATTACTGGTTGAATAAATTCTCAGTACTTTCTATTTTAGGTTTTTTTTATCTCTTGGATGTCTTGATCATGTACAGCAGCCGAAAATTGAAAACTAAGGTGATGTTTTTCAACAGCTCCCGAATACTGTGCTTATTTTTAAGAACCAAGGTCTACTAACAGAAACGGCGATTTTCGCTCTGAAGCGACTGCCCAAATTGTAGGCTCTAAAACATACTTTTTCTGAATGCACTGGAATGCAGTTCCAGTTTTGGCAGAAACAGTTTGAAAATTACCATTTTTTTCAATTTTCTCATTTGCTACAACATAAGTGATAAAAGAAATGTTTTATATCTTGATTTACTTTGTTTTAAATCGAAGGAGCGGGCAAGAAAATGGCGCCTAAAACTGGTGTATAATCTGTTATTGCTTCGATGCCACCAAACGTTAAGGTGACGTTACACAAGCCGATTTTTAACGCCGATAGTTAACGCAACATTGTTGGGTTAAGACTTGTCTCGTGTAACATGGATTTAAAATCGGCATTAAATATGGGCGTTAAAAATCGGCTTGTGTAACATCACCGTAAAGGTGATGTTACACAAGCCAGTTTTTAACGCCGATTTTTATTCCATGTTACACGAGACATCATTTAACGTAACTTCTGTTGCGGCAACGGTATGTTACACGAGACGATTTTTAACGCAACATTGTCCGCATTGTTTGAGCCCAGGCTCCTGCTCGACAAATATGGCGGACAATGAGTGTATTCTGGTGCATTCTGGGACGCTGTTGCGTTAAAAGTCAACGGCGGGGATGTTACACGCACCAACTCCAACGAAATACAGGCAACAATGTTGCAGGTTTTTGAATCGCTTTCAAAACCTGGAATATGTTGCCACAAAAAATGTTGCGCTAAGAATCGCTCTGTGCGCCTTGTTACACGAGACAACTTTTAATGCAGCAATAGGGCCGTTTATACGAGAGAAAATAAGCCGCGGCTTACTCTGGCAGCGGCTTAGATAAGACGCGAACACTCCGCATAAATGGTACAAAATCTACGTTCACGGCTTTCTCAAGCTGCGGCTTATCCTGGCCTAGGAGTTTTACTCGTATAAATGGTTCCTTTCGCGTCTTATGTAAGCCGCGGCTTATTTTCTCTCGTATAAACGGCCCTAATGTTGCGTTAAAAAATCGGCTCGTGTAACATCAACTTTAGCGTTTGGCTCAGTATTAGGTCGGTTGCTTGGGTTAAGGTTATAATTAGAGAGGCTATCATTTGAGTGTCGACAGTAATTATGGTTTAACTTTGGTTTTGCTTTACTTCACTCTGTGATTGGCCAGGAAAACTCGCGCCACTTTCTCAACCAATGAGAACCAAAACCAAAATCAATCACGACTTGTACGCGTGTATTTTCCTGCGCTTCGCACCGGATACATGTAATTGCTTCTTTTTGCGCTTGTGCTTCGTATTCTGATTGGTTCATTGCCCCATCAAGGGTAGGGTCAGAATTAGGTATAAGGTTAGGTTAAGTTAGAGTCTGAATCAGGTTTGTGGTTTTTTAGAGCGATTTTTAATCGAGTGTCGTAAAACCAAAACCAAAGCCATTACTCTGACCAATCACAACAGGAGGAAAGAGGGCAATGAGCCAATCAGAATTCGAAGCAATTACATGTAATTGGCGCAAAGCGCGAGAAAATGCGCGCGTACAAGTCGCGATTGGTTTTGGTTTTGCTTCCCATTGGTTGAAAAAGCGGCGCGAGTTTTGTCAACCAATCACAGAGCAAAGAAATGCAAAACTAGAGCAAACGAGAATTACTTTCGACACTCAATTGAAAACCATCTAAGCTTTCAAGTTAACGTTAGTTGGCGGTTAGGGTAGGAGTCAGAATTAGGTCACTGGGTAGGCTAAGGCACCCTATTAGGTCTTTGATTCGGGGTAACATTTGGGATACGTACCAGCACTAGACCTTTATTTCAGATTGGGTGATACGCTTACATGGGTTGATTGCCCTTTAACGTCCTTGGATAAACATAGGTCTGAATACGCGGAGCTAAGCGTTTCAGGCATTGTTGAACTACGAAATGTTTTAAAAATGTCGTACAACGAAACTAGAATAGTCGGGACTTTTGAAGAAGCTGTTACGCTTGGAAATATTTTGTGCAACTTGTCTCGCAATGTTGCGCGGTTTGGAGACAAGTTGCGCGAAACGTTGATTGGTTTAACACCCCTACGCAATGCTAGAAAAATTCGTTTTAGCGCTGCGAGAAGCGTTACGAAAAGTAGAATCAACTTCTACTTTTCGCAACGATCGCTGCAACGAAAAACGTTGCAAGACATCTTCATTTCAGGCTATGTTATACTTGGCAAATTTTTGCACAGCGTGGCATCAAAATTGCGAGACATGTCGCACGCCAGAAATTGCGGAGTGTATCAGCGCTTTTAATGGTTTTGATTCCTGATGGGATAAGATTTTCGCGCACTCACGCTTGCCTTTTCGCTCTTACTACATCAAATTAACTCTCACTAAGTCGAACAACACTTGTGTTTAATTCGATATTTCTTACAAAGGGATCAAGAATTGTGTGTTTCTTGAAACTTCTGAAAAATTCCTTGGTAGTAATTGTGTTATCATAATACTCTCAAACTTAATCTTTAAAAGCACTTCAGGTCGACGCTGGTTCGCGGTTCATCTTTCGCTTATTTAGTCCTAACGTTATCTTCTTAAAGAAAGTTCTAGGGTATCGGTTAACATTTAATATTATGGTTAATAAATAGGTATAAATGGCTATATACAGTTGAAGTTACATGAAATATTGGAGTAAATAATTTTTATCAAGCTATGTAAGTATACTAGACTTGTATGGACAATTTTTGTTTCCTTTTATATCCGCGCTAAGATACACGGAACAAATTCTTGCACATTATTTTAAGAATCCTACAGCAACGGTATTAAGTCAAAAGACGCTTTTGCCCAGAAAATTAAAGATTGTAACTTTTGGTAACAAAACACAAAAAGCAGGCAAGCAGTTTTGTTTGACACAACACGTCTACACAAAATTTAATTTTTTACTTGATCGCAATTTTGTATCAGTTTCTGCCATCACCGTTCTGTCCTTCTCACTAGCCGTTGTTTGCCAAATTTTTGCCAAATCTCTGAGCTATTTTTGCACAAACCAGTTTGCTTTTGCAAACAAACTCTAGTTTACCAAAGGAATACAGCTTAAGAATTTCTATCTCTTTTTGTTTCAAAAGACGCCAGCATTCCGTGATTTTTAAATTAATTAAGCTATCATTTTTTCCATTCAGATTTGTCTCCATCAACGTATAGGCTAACATTAACATATCTCCTTCCCGTTGCCTTGACCAATCAGAGCAAACTTGCTAATTTTTTATCCCATCAGGTGCAAAGTTGCAACCAATGGTTAGTTGCTCGTTAGAAAATTTCCCGGCTTTTCGCGATACTGTTTACTTGTGGCTAATTTGCAGACACGTGCAATGCAACCAGGCAAAATGCAATCCAGTTGCATTACTGGTGCCGGGCGCAAAATGCTCAAACGACATCTACTTGCAACTCGTGCGTCTCGTCATGGTTACAATACAAGTTGCAGGGCAGACAGGTTTCGTTTAACAGCACCTTTTTGGACTACATGTTCACACCAGGAGAACTGTTTTTGCGCTTATATTGCGTACAAAATCATCGCAACATTACTATAAGATAAGGCTTGTGCTTGGTTTTTGCAGTGTCCGAAGTCACGCCGGTTGGCAAATTTAGGATATAAAAAATTTAAGACCTTTTAACAACGGTATCATCTCATACGGATTGCAAAACATTCATTTACTTATGTTGTCATCGCGACTAAAACTGACCTAAAATACTCCTCCGTACATATATGATTTCTATCTCTGGGTTTCCATTTTCTTGTGACTACTGTAGTGTTAATGACAAGCGAGTTTTATTTCCGCTTCATTCAGTGCATCTATGATATAATGGATCGTGATTAAATCCTGTTTAGGTTGCAGAGGTCTTCAATCGACTATCGTTAAACCAAACACAAAGTACTTACTCTGGGAAATTTTCGCAAGTGAATACAACTTTGATGAAGAAATCAGAATTCTCAGCAAATACACGTCACCGGCGCCAAACGCGGGAAAATGCGCGCGTGCAAGTCAGGATTAGTTTCTGTTTTCTCATCGGTTGAAAAAGTGGCGCGAGTTTTACCAGTCAATCACAGAGCATAGTAATGCTGGACCAAAACCGGCAAAAAATGAATGCTTTCAACACTCAATTGAAAACCTCTCTATCTACGAAAACCTGGATAAATCAAAATTTGACTTTTGAGTAAATATTTTCTAGAGGATTTTTCTCTGGTTCAACTTTAACCTAAGTAGGCGTTTCTTTTTTCGGGATATAACAGTTTGACCTCATTCGCTCTTTCCCGTCACTTGTATTCCCGAGTTCCGCCTTCCCCCCTCCCCTTGGGCTCCCCAACCAATTTCCCCCGTTGACTGTTTTTATGCCGTACCAGGACAGCAGTGCTCTGAACGCTTAATTTCAGTCGAATCGAAGCTTCAGAAAATCTAACAAAACATTCACAGAAAAACTTAGAAGTTGAAAAGGGTTGATATGTAACTTGACTAGTGTTCATGACGACTGAATCCAAGGCATTAATTAAGCCTGACTAATGTTGGGGACTTTACAGTCTGATTTCCTAAAATCACCTTTAAAATGTCAACAGCTCTCGTGCACGTGATCACAACATGATCGCACACGTGATCATGTGACCCACAACGTGTCCAATGATTCGCTCAGTTCATTCGTGCATTCTTCGCTTAGTTTGATTGACAGCGTCTCATCGGCAAACCTAACGTTCTTTCAACTGGCTTTGGTGTGTTACATGTCTTTAGCAAAGAATGGTGATCCCTTCCATTTGATTCCCGTATTTCTGTACAGTATATCGACCATGCTTGTTCCTTTTGTCGGTAGAGCGGTTCTGTCCTTCAGCTGGTACAAAGCTGTGTCCTTGTTTTCATACCAGAAACGATCCCCGTCTCGTAGCACGCGATACTGAAGAGCGATAATACGAGCAAAAGTTTCCCCCACACATCCCCCCTCAACATGCGGCTCTGCCAGCCCACCGATCCATAGGTCAACATCATCGATGCTTGTATACACTTTCTGTAGCTTCTCTTGTACTTTCTCGTCAGAAGTGATTTCTGCGAATGACTTGCGCTTTGGTAACCCAACACCTTCTCGTACGGTATTATAATCTGGAAGGCCATGATCCCTGCCTCTCTGAATGTTTATAGCCACCAGGTCTAATCCCATCGTATTGGTTCCAAAGAGAAAGTTGCGCACAGAGTCTGAAAACTGCACGTCAACTTTCTGAGCCTTCTGCACCATCATACCTCTGATCAGAGGTTCGATGCCACCCTCGTGGAGCACGCGCCCTGGGTTGAAGTAAGCATCACGGAGAGATAAATGACCGCTGCCAATCATGGTCCAATTCTCGTCCAATCGCGGCATGATATTTCCAACTTGGCTGTGGCCAAATCTGAAAGCTGCTGTAGCAAACTCGTTAAAGATGCCGACCTGGATAGACGAGTTGTAACCTTTGTAATCTCCAAGATTCTTGTACTCCTCAAGCCCGATGACCGTGGGGAGAAACTCGGTCCACACAATCTTCTGCCATTTAGCGCGTGCCAGAGTGCGAGCGTGATTGAACAAAGTTTCGTCATCCAAATTCTCGAACCCAGGCTGCTGAAGAAGTTCATCGCAGATGAGGTTGTGTTCACGTGACCATAGCGTGTGCAACGCGATGAGGCCAGGTTGCACATTCACTCGGTTGTCACCTGACACAAGCATTTTGTCACGTGGTCCGTTAAGGAGGTTTAGATTGGTTAGTTCCTTGGTATTGAAATCGAGGCAGTCGCATGATTGATGTTTGAGCTTTCCGTTCTTCATTGTTCGCAGAGCTTGCGCTCGGCCTTCATCGCAGCCGTACACAAGTGACAAATCGATGAAAGCTGTAACCTTGTTCACCTAACGATAAAAAATGTAAAGTTATAGTGGCTTAAAGAAAAGAAGAATACAATATAATAGAAAATAATTCTATATTCTGAGCTATCATAATCACAATCCGGCAAAAACAGAAAATAATGTCTTTTTTCCCATGCCTGGCGCCGGTTGTGTGTTTTCGCGCGCTTTCCGCTTTTTCCCACTCCTTTTTGGGTTCGAGTTCTGACTAATAAATCGGAAAATCACGGAACTGTGACTGTCAAAATCATAACGGCAAAATAGCATTATTTGATAAAAAAATTCTCTTTAGATCAGTCCAAGAAATAGCTAGTAACCTTTCAAAAGAAATAAGGAATAATATGACATCGAAACATGTGACCAACATTACCTGTTCACGTGGTCTGCCATGTAGTTTACCGCTGGTTTGTATTATCCCTGATCGCCTGAAACGCATGATCTCTTTGCCCGAACTGTGTGGGTCAAACCACGGGTCTCCCTCGGGAATCGGGATGCCTAGGTTATCTGTAGTCAGGAAATTTGCATACGGTGTAGCAAAGTCGGTATCATGAGCCAACATCTGGCCAAAGTGCATGTGAAAATCATTCAGGCCAGCCTTGCTAAACACATCAGTCCGCTGATCGCAAACAACGTTAGAAATAAGTCGTGGGCTCGATCTGTTTGAGCCCGCGGGTGCATCGAAGCCGTCATCGTATGCTGAAGGGAGCAGGCGTAGTAGCGGCATGAATGGTTTGCCCCAGTCGGGGTGGGCAGGGTTGTTGTTGACAGCATCCAAGCGAGGAAACTTCTCTGATAACTCTTCTTTAGAAGCCGCTGGAGTTTCCACTTTTGTGACCTGTTGTAACGGAGAAATTAAATTTGTAAAATTAGCACTAAAAATTTAAGTTACAGTCATTGTAGCACTTCCTTTTGTAAAAAAAAAAAGCTGTATTTCCTTCCGAGCATAATGAAACAAAATTGTCTTTCCTGTTAGTCTCAGAGGTGTTTATCATCTAATATTTCGTTACAATTCTCAATACAACATGACGAACACAGGTAACTAGAATAAAGATACTCTTAAGCTATTTGATTGCTTTTAGTAGTTTCAATTTATCTCTTATGTTTTGATCATGAAACCAGTTCACTGGATCTCGAACCTGTCACGTTTGTGCTACTTCTGAAAATTTTCGACCCAGCGTTCTAATCAACGCATATATAGCACGGACTTCCTTATTCCCTTGATTCCCAGAATTCTAATGCTAAAAGATGTGGTGTTATTCCATTTCTCTGATACGGAATTCTAGTAAAAATGTCGGCTTTATTACAAACGCACGTTTTAAAACTGTTCTTAGGTTAGTAGCCAGTAGCTGGATTCATGACTACCATATTTCAGCGGAGGTATAAATCTATGCCTATGAACTTTTAGTAGGTAATCGAAAATCAGCACAGTAGTTTGCACATGGATGCAGTGGTGTCCCATTTTCTTACCTTGACGTTAACAGTAGCAATAGCTGAACCCACTCCATCGCTCACTGCATAATTGAAGCTATCTTCACCGGCAAAGTCTGCATCCGGGTAATACGTGACGTGCTTAGCTCCAACAACCACTTGGCCATGCGCTGGCGCCCGGGACACCTCCTTCACTAACAGCCGAGTGCAGCTTGGAACAGACTCAATTGGAGACTTGGTTTCTTCAACGGCATTGCGATGTCCCCAGATATCCCGAACAGTAATCGAGGAACGCCGAGGAACGTTGTAGATGATGCGCGTGTTGTTGGTAACTGGCCAGTAGACACGGATTCGGAATGTGTCTTCGGTTTCCGAACCTAACCCGAAGTGTGCGATGAATTCACCCTGCGCTGAGAACCCGGATGCACCTCGAACCTCCCGCATTATTTCTCTCTCGAGTCGAGGGGAATACAGATAAACCATAGCACCAATGCTTTCTCTATCGACGCTAGCCTCAAGGACTTTTACGCGAACGTAATCTTTTCTGTTGCCACCGATGTTGCGGTAAAAAACAGGGCGGTTGCCATTATTTGAAATAAAAACGTCCAAGTCGCCATCTTCTTCGTAGTCGAACACAAACATACCCCGTCCATCAAAAACATCTGTGATGCCTTTGTTAAAACCAGTTTCCACAAACCGGGCAGACCCGTCATTGCCATCAAAAAACATGTTGTCATAGAGACGTGTTGGTGTGTGGTGAAGGAAATCCGTGTCTGTGACATCCGGGTCATCAAAGCCGTTCGTGTGAATCAGATCCAAGTCTCCGTCGTTGTCGTAATCCAAGAACGCAGCGCCCCAGGCCCAGTTTCCGTACCGAACCCCTGCCTCATCCGTCCGGTCAGAAAATTTGCGTTTACCTTCATTCCTGCGAAAAAGATAAACAAATTCAGCACCGTCTGAAGTAGTTTTGCCCGTTTATCAACGTTTTGTAATTGAAATCAAATGAAGAATGATCCTCGCAGTTGTGAACGCAATTTATGCAACTGCGAAAAGAAGCCTGAAAAAAATTCAGGACTTCAACGGGGTTTGAACCCGTGACCTCACCATTACCGGTGCGATGCTCTAACCAACTGAGCTATGAAGCCGCTGACGTTGGGAGCAGGTCAATTGTGGGTTCATATGTTCCCGTGAAAGAAATGGTGTGAATATATTATTCACAGGTTTTGTAATTGATTAACAAACTCCAACCACTTTGACGACCTTTAGGACTACTATCATACTTATTTTAACTGGTTATATTTTAGACGAAGTTTCTTTGTCAATAACTTCGTCTAGCTGGATTGAATGCGTCAACTTATGTGCGTGATTAATGTGTATACACTTAAGTATTAGAGTCGTTTTCAACTAAGTGTAGAAAGTAATTCGTTTTAGCTTTCGTCATACTTTGCAAGCATAACCCGCGCCTTTTCCTTAACCAGTGAGAGGCAAAACTTGAACCAATTTTAACTTGTTCCCAGCCAGCGTTTTCTCGCGCTTGGAGCCGGTCACGTGTAATTGCTTGGAATTCTGATTGGTCCACTGCGCTGTCTGCGTTTGTAGTCACTGGCCGGAGTATTTCTTTTGATTTGCCTAACGAATCTTAGTCAGTAACGCTTTATTATTATATGACAGGCTCTTTCAGGGGTCAAGATGAATCAATTCTCCTGCTGTGACTGGCTACCCACGAGGTCAAGATGGAGCCATCTTGACCGCTCGGGATAGCCCGTTCGTCCCGCGTTTTACTATCTTTTAATTGTGTCCTTTGAGTCATATAATAAATCCTTTATTGACCACGCTTGTTCGGTCAAGATGGCGGGATATTGGCCTCGTTCTTTTTTTGCGTGTTTATGGACCTCGACTTCGTCTCGGTCTATAAACACGCAAAAAAAGAACTTGGCCAATATCCCGCCATCTTGACCTCACGCTTGGCCAATAACCCATATATATATATATATATATATATATATATATATCACTATCTGTTTGTGACTGATGCTTGAGAGCAGGGTAGGCGCAGTGGTGAGAGCGCTCGCCTTCCACCAATGTGTCCCGAGTTCGATTCCCGGAGTCGGCGTCACAAGTGGGCTGAGTTTTTTGGTTCTCTACTCTGCTCCGAGAGGTTTTTCTCCGGGTACTCCGGTTTTCCCCTCTCGCCAAAAACCAACATTTGATTTGATTTGATTTAGCGTTTATTTGATTTAGTCTCCCCAATTAGTAGAGCATCTGTGCTCAGCTAGAGAGATTTGAGACTTAAATAAAGTTATTATTATTATTATTATTATTATTCCCGGAGTTACTCCTTAGAAATTCCTCTACAAACCTGAAAAGCCTGTTTCCTGTGTTGCCGAAAATGATGCCTCCACCTAGGTATACTTCTCTGAAAGGCTCCATCTGTTCCTTAGACATGTAAATGCTGCCCACAAACCAGTCCTGTAGTCCATCCATATCATAGTCCGCCACTGTACATCCCATGCCATTCTCGTCCGTGCCCAGATTACTCTCCTTAGTCCCCTGTGTGAACGTTCCGTCGCCATTATTCCAGTAGACGTCGCTTGTTCTGAAATCTCCGTTGACCACAAGGTCCTGGTGACCTAAAGAAATAGTTAAAGCAATAGAAAATGAAGGGAGAGAGTTAGTCCCATAGATGGATCTCTTTTAAGATATTTTCCTGATCAGCCAGTTTTTGAGTGATGACATGCGATTTTGTTTGGAGGATCAGAAAGAAATAGCTCCGTAGAATGACGCGAAATACAAATAATTAAAATAGTTTTTACAAAATTATCACGGCGCACGGGGATTACTTTCCCCAATCATGCCGATCTCTTTTGTGATCTCCAGTTCCTTTTCGCCAATACTTACCTGATTTAAAGCATTGACTTAGGTTAATTTTGATCAGGCTCAAATGGCATACATTCCTTTTTGCTATAAAGTCATTTTGCTACGAAGTCGTTTTGTTTCAACGTTGACAAAAAATGTGATTGCTTCTCATTCCTGGTAAATTTTTGAAATTTTCACTTGGTAGCCTCCCCTTACTCCTTCTTTACCCCTCCCCCTCAATACAGATCTTTGTGCACATCTTCCATGATTGAAAACTTACTGAGGAAAAGATGCGAATGGATATGATCGGTCGACCTAAAAGGTGTTTCTCCTTTTTTAAAAGATAAGTCATCGATTTCTTACCGTCGCCGTCTAAATCAGTAAACATGGCGGCCAACTTGAAAGGCCCTGGAATGATATCCTTGAGCAACCCGGTGTTCATGACGCCATAGTACCTAACGTCGACGCCCCCAAACCTGTCTGCATCAACGGTCGGTTCTGTAGTCTTTCCCAGTCCCGCGCGCTCCGTTACGTCTTCAAAGTATCCCGGTTTACCTTGCGCGCCGAGGTTTCTAAGCAACTTGCAGTTTGAGTTTGAGGCATTGTTGTAGTCAAAGCTGAGATCCAGATGAGGTAACCACTCAGTTGTATAGAGGTCTAGCCAGCCATCTTTGTCATAGTCCCCAACAGCAATGGTCATGGTGCTTGTTTTGTAGGGTGATATAACAGGGCTTAACGCGAGGCCCCTCTCAACGGCTGCCTCAGAATAATGCCCCATGCCATCGTTGATGTACAGATAAAACCTGGTTTCTGCCATGGTACCGACGTATATGTCCATGTCACCGTCGTTATCAATATCCAAAAAGACTACAGCAGATGAGCGATGGAAAGCAGTCGAGCTCAGGTTAGCTTCGGCCGTAAAGTCCTGGTAAGTCCCGTTGCCAAGGTTACGCCACAGCTGGTCAGGACCATCCATTCGTGCGTAGTAAATATCCATGAGCCCGTCGCCGTCATAGTCAGCGGTTGCTGCGGCGCCCGAGCTGAGCTCGACAATGCAAAATGATCCAGGAATCCAGACTTTCAGGTTAGGATCAAACTGGTCAAACAGGCAATCTGGTGCTTTGGGTGGCTTCTGTTGAATCGCTGTCATGCCAAGCTCCACTGCTATGTCTTCAAACATCAGCTGCTGAACGAAAATAACATTGTATGTATTTAGCTTACCGTTATGCTTCCAATTACTTACTCTGATGCAAGGAAGTACTAGTATAAAGCCCTAACAGAAAGAGAGTGTCGGGACGACCTAAAACAAACTGGAGGAAGATCATGAAAACAGGGAGAGGGACAAGTAAGATGGCAAGATTGGATTGTCAGGAGAACAATGAACATGGAAGATCAAAAACAAACTATAACCCCATTTGTCGTTTGGTGCTGTGAGACGTAATGATGCTGGTGTTGGTGATAAGGCTGTGGATAAGAAAGAAGATGACAATGGTTATGATGGCAGTGGTGGTGATGGCGGTAATGTTTAATGATGATGAGGATGAGGATGTGAATGACGAAGGGGATGGAAATGATGATGATAGTCATAAGGAAGATGGTGATAGTGATAGTGATGGTGATGATGATGATGGTGGTGGTTGTGGTGGAAGTCGTGATGATGATGGTGATGATGATGGTGTGGTGGTGGTGGTGGTGGAGGTGGTGGTGGTGGTGATGATGATGATAATGATGATGGTGGTGGTGATGATGGTAGTGATGGCAGAAGTGGTAGTGATGATGATGATGATGGTGATGATGTTGATGATGGTTGTGGTGGAGGTGGTGGTGATGATGTTGATGATGGTGGTGTGATGGTGATGATGATGGTGATGTTGATGATGGTGGTGGCGGTGATGATGATGATGATGTTGATGATGGTGGTGGCGGATGATGATGATGATGATAATGAAGAAGGAGGAAAATGTTGATGGTCATGGAGGTGGTGATGATGGTGGTGATGGCGATAATGATGGGGAATGAAAATGGTGGTGCTAATGGTATCAATGACGGTGATGGTGATGATGATTAATGTGTTGATGATGCCGTCTTCTATGAAGATGCTTTATAATACTTCCACATACTCAAAGATTGTTGCCATCTAAAAGAGCTCCTGTTTTCCATAAAGTGCACTATGTTAAATGAGTCGACCTTTTATAGTTAATAACAAGTACCTGGTTTCCGTCAGAGAGACGTTTGTCTTCTTTAGTTATGCAAACTGCTGACCCATCCTTACTGTAGTCATTGTTCAGCACTGGAATATGCACGTGGCCATCATTCGTTGTCATGCTGACTTCATCAGATTGCGCCACGATAGAATCTGGCTTCGGTCGAACGATGATTCGAGCTTGGAGCTTGCCGTCTGAAGTCGTCGTAAGGTTTTCATAAAGGTACGAATACGCGAAGACATCTTCGCCTGAGAAATCCTCGTTTGGTATATACGTTGCTTGAGCATTGCACATTTCGTTTTGTATGTTGAGATTTCCATCAGGAGAACTCGTGAACGCTCCGTACTTTGGCTGTTCAACAATGACAACCTCTGGAGCAAGCTTGTCAGAACCCTTGTTGTATTTTAGGAAGTCGAACATTACTGGTTCGTCTTCATCTGTTGTGATTGTAAAAGAATCTTCCAAACCTAGAAATAATAATAAGAGATTAACTTTTCTGTTTCATTCCATTGGCTAAATTCAAATATACTGAACTGTTCAGTGGCTTTCATTTCAATGATCACACTTACAAATTTCATCCACAGACTCAAAAGCTAGAACCACCTTGTACAGCCTATAATGAACAGCACCACAGGAAAGTACTGCTCAGTAGCAATCATTTGAATTTTCACACTTTGGTATTTCATCCACAGATTCAAATGTTAGAACCACCTTGTACATCATATAATAAACAGCACCACAGGAAATTACTGTTCAGTAGCTTTAATTTGAATGGTCACACTTTAGGAATTCATCCACAGACTCAAAAGTTAGAATCACCTTGTACAGCATAATAAACAGCACCACAGGAAAGTACTGCTCAGTAGCTTTCATTTGAATGGTCACACTTTAGGATTTCATCCACAGACTCAAAAGCTAGAACCACCTTGTACAGCATAATAAACAGCACCGCAGGAAAGTACTGCTCAGTAGCTTTCATTTGAATGGTCACACTTTAAGATTTCATCCACAGATTCAAAAGTTAGAACCACCTTGTACAGCATATAATAAACAGCACCACAGGAAAGTACTGTTCAGTAGCTTTAATTTGAATGGTCATACTTTAGGATATTATCCACAGACTCAAAAGTTAGAATCACCTTGTACAGCCCTATAGTTAATTATTTATCGTTGAATTGCATTGAAATGGTTCCATTTAAAGATTTTTTCCATGGACGCAAAAGCACCGGACAGTCAAATTCCATGAGCTCCACGCCTTCAAGGCATTTTACATACGTAAAAGTAAGGTGCGGCTGATTAAAGGTGGCCTTGAAATATACCATAACGCGTCCATATTGTTCAAGTCCAAACTTTTTTAACCTTGGCTTAAAGGTGCAGTTGATAAGGACTTATCGTTTACATCAAATGTTGCAATACGGCAGGAAATTAGCAAGCAAGCACTAAAAAGATGGGGAAATTTCCATCTTAATTATAGAAAAGGTACAAAAACAAGTTAGTTTGTGCAATATCGAGCTATTTACTGTTATTTAATAACGACTAACGAAGGAATATTATTCAGAAAACTGGAATGATGCGAGTTCGCGTCGACGCATCAACATCATCAAGTTCTCCTCACGCTCTAGAGATGGAACTTTTAATTGTTGTCTTATCTAGCCTTGCTTATCGCCTTCCTTTACGCGTAAAATCTTGAGCCCTTAAAATGTCTAGTTCCCAGTTCTGCTAGTTGGATCGATAGCGCAGTTTTGCAGAGAGCTGCGCTGAAATCGCAGAGGTCATAACCCCCGAAGACTAATTTTTTAAGGCTCCCTACATAACTTCTTCGACCTTTCTATATTTAAAACTGCAAAAAATAGCGCAGCATACTTGTCGTTTTAAAGAAATTCCGAGATTACTGGGGTTTTTTATCACTAGAATTTATTGACGCCATTGTCGTGTAGTCGACATACATTTGAAAATGCACGCGCAAGCATATTGTTAAGGCTAAAGTGTTCTTTCCTTGCACTTCTGCTGGCGTTATGTTTTGGGGGAACTTGTGGTGCGGACTTATGAAATTGTTGTGAATAATAGGGAAATGAAACCTAGTGATTTGATTGGTTGAAAACAAAGTCACCTTCGTTCTCACTGGTTAGCGTTTGCACGCTGCACGAGCACGTGCACGAATTTCACCGCCACAGAAAGAGCGCAATAAACGCAAAAAATATAAAAATTGCTTTTTCCCACATCTTTTCTCGGACTTCATGGGAGGTAGCGGATTACACTTTCAGGACGGAAATTGTACTTATTATAAATCAAAAGGTTAAAAGTTAGAATATTAAAGGGGCGTACCCGGCTAACCACAATAATCTTCCTGTTTATCTCAAACTGCGCTGCTTGGAAAATTTAACTGTTGCAAAGTTAAGTATACACTTTAGGAGGCAAAAATGAGCTTGAGCGCTGCAGTAGGAGACCGAGGACCAAAAAACGACGAAATTAAGGTTATTTATTCCACCCGGCAAAACAAGAGGTTCTGTGACAGTGTGTGAACTATCCCATTATTTAAGAGCAAGATTTGCAACAAAAGTTAATTAGCTATTATAAGGGAGTAAACGCACTGGCATAAGATTGAACGTACTAGTGGAAATGGAGCTGTTTATTCGCTTCTAATTTTCACAGCAGCGTAAACACTTGTCAATGTTGGATAATCCATCTTCGCGCTGCACTATTTAAAACCGTGGGATAAGGCAGATTTATCCCTGGAATAGATTTATTACACCTTTCAGGAACCGGCCTGAATTGTTAAATTAAGCGCCGACGAGTTTTCGAGCATTCTCCTAGGCGTAAGAAATGTATTAGATTCAAACTTTTTCAAAGCAAATTGGTCGGGTTTTCGTTTTTATTTGTTTCGTTTTTTCATTCCGAAAGCAGCTAAGGACGACCTTGTTTTGTTACTGGTTCATTTTAAGCACAATACAAAACCTTGATGCTATTTCCGGTGACCAGAACTGTAAAATACCGACATAATATTTTAACACTCTTAAATAAGCATTGAAGCCGTGGGAGTCGCTATAAATTTCTTTACAAAAGCTGCAACTATAGCGTAACTTGGAAATCCGCGAAAAAGCAGCTGAAATTATGATGATATATTTCATCAAAAACTTTTCCGATGGTGATTTTCGGGGGAAATAGCAATAGTATTGAAAGAGCCAGTGACATTACATGGCTCCCTTGATAAACATGTTGCTATAGAAATTGCTTGCAACTTGGTCGGATTACCCTTAAAATATGTTTTTCATAATTAATTGCTGACAGTGTTTAGTAAGAAAACTCTCCCGCCAGCGAAATCCTTATAGCAATTCGACTGAATAAGTAAAATGATACAGAAAAAAAGATAAAAAATGCATTTGCAATAGCAACCATGATGAAGCCCTCTCCTGCTTGAAAGATTTCCTCGTGTTTTGCGTTAGTTGCGAAGACAATTCGGCCCCAGCGAACGTTCTTCGATACGTACTGCGAGTTGAATTTACTCAGTCGAAACTATGGAGGAAAAACTATGAAAATGCATTTCAGTACAGTTGCGACCCAAATTTTCACCTGAGATTCAGCCCTCTACCCAAGAAATATTTCTTTGTTTAATTTAAAATTTATGCATCTTAAAGTGATCGAGTTCGGAAAACGAAAACCAGCTTTTCTTGAGTCTAAACTATCGCTTTCATTTGAACAACATCTCATGCGCTTTGAGCGAATTTTGTTCGTTCACGAAGAGTTTGGATCTGTTCACATTTTAAAATCAGACGAAATGGGAGTCAAAACTCTTCTGAAAATTGGTCGCTCTCAATTTATGGGCTCTTGCCTGCTCTCGAAGAGAATTGCATTTGTGTCGTAAAATCTATGGAAGTTGATTTTACAAACTCTTGCTGCAGTTTCTGGTATCATATGTTTTCGTAAAATCGGTGAAAGTTGACTTTTTTCATGCTCTAGTTCGACAATCTTCAGTTCTCAAGAATACTAGTTGCGTTCGTTCGATAAAACTAAGGAATGTTGCACAACAAGGCTTTATTTTGCCATGTTTCACAGGAAAAGAATATGATTTCCATATGTTGTGTGACACTTCTTGTATTAATATTCTGTATTTCGCTAACTGCTTAACATTGGTTCTATATCGCCGAGCCATAATACAACGTAATTTTGTTAAGAAAGCGTAATCAGGTTATATGAGCAACTCCTGAAGAATATTATGTCCGTTACAAAGCACTTAGTCGTATGTGTGGCTTTACGCGGAAAGGCAGTAAATCTGCATATAAGCCTGAAAACGTTTTCAAGGGACCATGTGCTAATTACCCTCGTGTTCATTTATAGACATCATGTCTCGAGACCCACTCGGAAAACTCTCGAAAGAGGAACAGATATTTTAAAGCTATGAACGTGTAATTTTATTCTGTTTACGTCCGTAAATACCTCATATGTTTACAACGAGAGATGAACACCATCAAAAATAATGTAGAGTGCCATTACAGTTTTGTTTGGGCTCTCCTCAAAAACTTGATACATTTTAGAGTTTTGAGTGGCTTTCCGTGTTTCTCCATGCACTAAAATCCTTTTCTTTTTGCTTGCGTTTGGAAATTCCACTCAATTTTTTCATTCTTTCACTTTGAAAACGCATCACACGCGTTTGGCAGCGAATTAACACACGGCAAAAAAATATCGAGAATACCTAGCAACGCAAATTTTCTCAGTTATATCCGGCTTAGAAAAATCACTAAAATCAAACATCGAGTGAAATTATTCCTTACCAAACTCAAAAGAAAAATCAGTGAAATATTTGTTGTAGCCATGAAACTAAAAATAATAACTAGTCATGTATTGTCCGGTTTCCTTTAACCGAGAAATAATACAATTCAATATCTGGGTCAGTAACCATGTACCGTTTGTCAAGATTTATGTTTTTTTAACATTGCTGTGGCTTCGCAACTTCTAAAACAAATGTTCGACTTGTTGAAAATCAGTGTGGATACGATCGAGATTCTTATTGGTTTTGTGGTTGATAAAACATTACTTTTTAAAAGCCAAGCCGAATCAACGAGTACCTCTTAAGTGAGAACACACCCCGTCTTAATTGGTTTCGGCGGAAACTCAGTGAAGGAAACGGAAAGGATAAAATGGTTTTAAAGAGTTCATCGCTAGCTTGGTTTCTTTGTATTCAAATTCACCGCGCACCGCACTATATACACGCTGTCGGTGTTTGAATAACACTGTTTTCTTTCGCAGTGACATCTGCTAGCCTTTTTGTGTTTTCACACACTGCTCCTTGTTCACTTTGTAAACATTCCTATGTATCTACAATGCTAAATGTTACGACTGAGGCACAGGCCGAGCGTTGGAAACTGTTACAAAGCTTTGTCAATTAATCTTATCAATTAACCAGGTTTTTTTTTGTTCAGTTGAAAATATCGAGTTCAATACATAGTCGAGAGTTATATTTCGCTTAAAGAACCTGAGAAGCCAATATGGCCTGGAATTCAAGGTTTATATATGTTTTCTTTTGTAAATTGCCCGTCGAATATCGCCAAAAAGATTCAAATTCCTGAGGCGATAAAAGATAAATTTAGCTGGAATTCCAACTCTTCTGCCAGTATTTTGCTTTGTGGCTTTAAAAGCCTCTGCCCCGAAGGCAAAATGCAAAACTGTAAGTCACAAAAATCCATTTAAATCAATACGAACTTGCCCACGTCTTGTCAAGCGGGTTTAAACCCCAAGATCCTATAGCGGCACCATTGAAAGTATTTCATTTACACATAAAATCTACTTTGTTGTTTAAACAAAACTTAAAATGATTTTCAGTGGATACAACTAGAGAAGCGAATGAGTGTTTCGTTGTTTTGGACAAGAAATATCGATGGTCAATATTGCGACAGACGTGCCGAAGCAGTATATGAATTTCAGCGTTCCTATGCTCGTGAATTATTTACTTGTAATTGTGTGTATGATTTACTTTTCGTTGAGAATGCGTTATAGCGAACAGTTCCTAGTTTTCGACCCTTGCCCCGTATTCAGATGTTCCTATTCAAGCTATCGATGTGTGATCTCTCGGAAATAGGAACTTTGAATATAGTTAGCGAGTTTTTCTTTGTAAAAGTGCATTCTTTTAAATACTCCTTTTCATCGGTGAGTTTTAATTTGCAACCGCTTTATCCTTAATTTGAGGTCGCAAAACGGAATAGGTTTATAATAAGAAGTTAATTTGGAGGGCAGTGTCGAACAAAGATAAAAATTAAAGTCGGCAATTAAGCGCCCTTCAGGAATAACTCAGTGACAAGTTTGGTGGAGTCTCAAGCTTTGGTCCAAAACCCGCGATTTTCGTAAAAACTGAAACGAGTCGCTTACCGTAAGTTGTCCGTGCAGCAAGGAGGATGGCGAAAATTATAAGCCGCATTTTCAAGATTCAAATCCAGAGGGGTTAAAGACTGCTGGTTCGCCCGTGTTGTTCAGTCGTCAGCCTCGGAGACCAAACTGCCAGCCTGTAATCAGCTTATATGAATAAGCCAATTCGCGCCCTTATATCTGCTGGCTCAATGGCAATTACTCCGCCCAATTTCCAGCTGACTTCACACCGCATTGAAATTCATCCCGGCGCTGTCCACGTAAATTTCCAGGCGTACAACAATCAAGGTTTTTGTTTCTTTGTTTGTGTGGGTCTGCGTCATTCACAAACACAGTTTATTATTATCATTTTTTTTTGCGAGTACCTTGTCTCGCAGCCAAGTCTGTGCTTCGCTATTCGCTTTTGCAAACCCTTCCCCGGCTCAGTGGGTGCGTGGGATAATAAACAGTTTATTTGCATACCCGTCCCCCTGGGTGATTAAGTGCTGAGGCAGTGCGCAGTGCCAAGTATCTCAATGATGTTTCCTTGTCTTTGTTTGGGCGCACCTGGCTTGAATGTACGTCAGAAAGCTGTGCAGACAGCGCAATTTAGTGCGTCAATTTGGTTTGGCACCTTGAGGTCTAAAAAAAGCCCTAACCCATCTAGCATCGAGCCATTTCCGATTGCACTTAATGCAAACCTGATCGTAAATCAGGGACATGTCAGCTCGCTTGTAAGCAGGATAAATCCCTTATTCCCAGTATGACGCTAATAGGAGACGAGGCTAGTGTTGTTTGGGTTGACTTAGCTCATTAACGCGTAATTTCTTGTCACCACCTAAATGGTTTCACGGGAAGAGTAACTGTGTCTCGAGCAAATTACTGGCCAGTGGCGCTATGAAAGGCCAAATATTGGATTGTCTATGCGTCAAAGAAGAAAAAGGAATTTCGAGTTAAAGTTAGCCTGTGTTGACGTTTGTCTCTCAAGTTTAGTTCCTTTATTGTAAATCTTTAATAAAGTTGAAAGCAAGATTATCAACGGATCCGTTTGCCCCCCATAAAGATTCAACTAAGCTCTTAGTTACTCGCTCAGAAGCTTCTAAATACCGGATATTGCTCGACGAGTTTAAAAAACTCTCCAGCAACGAATTGCCCAAATACACAGCATTTTTAGCAGGAAACCATTGAAAATGCCCCTATAAAACTTACAACAACGGCGAATGAGGTTTAGCCCACCTCACAACAAACAAACGAGCAATTCATGTCCAAAAGAAGCAGCCTTGTCCAAAAGTGCATTATTGAGATCTTTCCTATTGAGACTTCTTGACGCCACAAATTTTATATTTTCGAGTGTTTTTATGACATCGTCCTTAATATTTCGATCATTGTAATGCCTCTAAATGTTTATTTCTTTTCCGTTTAACGTTATACGTAGCCATGAATCATTTTAAAAGCGAGGTATTAAGCACACACCATATGGCATAATTCAGACTGTATACAATCTATATTGCCCTGGAAAACCGCCTTGTACTGCTTTCCCATAATTAACTTGACTCTATTTTTGCCCCATGTACGCAAATGTTTCTTTGTATATCTTCCTTTCAATTGTAAAGTTTTGTTCTGCTATTTTTTTTGTTCATAGCTCAGAAGGCCTTTCAAGGGCATACATTTCCAGGCGGGAAACAACTTCCGGAATTTATTTGCGCCTTTATAAAAGCAAAAATTAATCTTCATTTTTTTTATTGCTCTCTCCATCACGCTGCGATCAGCTCCGCAGTTATTTCCTGAAACTACGACGTTGGTTGAAGGGCTGCTGAAACTGGCCATATCATGTCAAAGAATTTCCAAACAATAAGAGCAATTTAAATTAAAACTGACAGCAATTAAGATTCAATTACTGGGCACTGAAAGTCTTTCAGAGGAATTACAGTTGGATGGTTTCAAGAGCTTTTCAACATTTGACATTTTGAAGAAGTTAGCAAGGAAATTTGTTTCTTTTAGTAAATAGTTTTGAAACGATAAAATATAGCCGACGCACATTTGCTACAGAAGTCAGTTCTGAGATTTAGCACGTATTACGACTTCGGTTAAAGGTGAAACCTGGTATATTAGCTCACGTCAAAAGATGTTTTCACAACTTGTTAAAGAACTCTGGATTTTTTTAGTTATGTTGTAATAGGACTAATTTAGAATAAACGGAATGAATTTAAAGAGCAATTCAGTTGTTAAACAGTACATAAATATCCCAATTTTTGTTGACCCGATATTGACCTGTTACGATTTGAATCTACAACTACAACCTTTGAAGACCTCTCGAGTGTTCTCTACTTGTAACCCACTTGTGGCTTGCGCCAAATTTTTTGCTGCCAATCAATTAATGGCTTGTTGCCAGGCGGAAAAGCGACCGGCTGAAACGATATACAATATTAACACCGCGGCGTTTTCTTAGCATTTTCGCCGGCGACAAGAACGAAAACGCCGCAAAATAAAATGCTTGACGGCCAAACGAGCGAGTGTAATATATCGTAAGACATTTGTAAAAAAATCTCTTCGAAACACAACGTGAAGTGACCAAACTGTCGACCGCATGGAAGACAAATTTTTCCGCTGTATTTTCCTTTATAGTTCTTAATGTTGTCGTTAGCAGCGGCAACATATTTCTCATACCGACAGGTGAACTTTGGATCAAATGTAGGCATGTAGAGAAACATGTTAGCTCGGTGAAAGATGCCCTTCTTTCGATTCTGTGTTCATGGTTTTATAGGGGCCTATACAAGATCATAAAACGCAACCACGTTGGCGATGGAAAGGAGAGAGTCAAAAAAGGTATATTAAGTGAAGCAAACCTTCTGTCTGTGCGCTTTTGGCAAATTTCTTTACACCGCTCTGTGCAAAACTACGACTCTGAAGGTTTTGTGCTGATACGAAAGATTTTCCGCTTCCTTTCTGACTTAAGGTAACTGAAGGACGCCCTCTAAACGAATTCAGCTCTTGGTTAATCAACAGGTCGACATATTCGCTAAGTAGCTTAAAGCACGACATTATATCACTTTCTAAGAGTTTCTTAAGTGAATTTTCTAAGCCTTTCTTTTTGTGTTTGGTTACTTGTAAAGTCTCGGTAGGTTTCGAGCACGGCTAAGGAGCGAAATTGTTTTTACGAAACGGAAATCGGCAGTTCAGATAATTTAGATACACTTCACTTGTTCCTTGTAAAATAAAATGTTTCAGCTACATTTTGTAAAAAGTAACAATTTCTAACGTGATGCGAATTAAGAGAAAATTTTTGCCATGTTCTCTGGCAAAGGACCGCGGCAAAGCAGGGCAAATGTCTTGTTTTTAAATTTTTTTTGGCTATGTTTTTTAAGCAAACGCATTTGTGGTTGTAAAAGAAACGGATAAACCTATTTTCAAATTAGGTTCCTTGCATTCTGGACGTTTCTATTTTTTTTCTCTACGAGTGCTCGTTTCTCGCTTCGACTTTGGGCCACATGCACAGTCGCGACCAAAACCTTCATCTTCTTGAGCGTTGACAATTGTTGACACTCAACATATGAACGGATATTCCCGGCGAAATTTTAAGTGGGTAGCGGATACGGAAGAAGAAGGGTGAAACTTCAAAGCGAAAAAGAGCAGCAGGTTTCTCGCAAAAGTTTCCGCCGTTAAGTTAAGTGGGCGGTGAAACTTGAAACAAGGTCAAGGGTTTTGCCGATCTAAATAATTCGCGACTTTACTTTCACCTGGCGTCTGAAAACCTTTTGCTGGTCATTACCAGAAAATATACTTTCAGTTACGCAGGTATCAGGTTCATTAATGCCAAAATACAATCAAAAAACGAATCGCCATTCATTTGAATTGTAACGTTGTTTTCAAATTCATTAAGCATTTTGGCATATTCATAAACATTCATTAACACTTATAGGCAACCATTTACACTATGGGACATTCTGTAGCGCTAATAGTTCTTAAGTTCAATAAGGAGAATAAAATTTCAATAACAAATGGATTTTTCACACAAAATCGGGGAAGATAGCTGCGTTATTGAAAATATATTTCTGGTAATGACCAGAGAAAGGTGTACTGCATTCATTTAAGTGTTTGTTTTAACTTGACGCAAAATGAGCTCTATTCGCAGGCGACTCTTGTCTAGCTCTATGCCGCAATTAATTGGTAGAGTTTGTATTGGAACTGTTTGGTTTGTTTGCTCAGAAATGCCTAGAAAATCGGCGAGGCTCGCTTCCGAGCCAGGACAACTATGTTTCCTTTGTGGTCTCTTGAACAACTAAAAACGCTCGAGCTTAGAAAACCATACGTGCTTTCTAAATTAGTATCTATTTTCTGCTCTTTCCTTTTGAAACAATTAAGCTTTTTGATTTCTTTAAGTTGGTTTGAGCTGAACTAAAAGGATTACCTCCAGCCTTTTAGATTTGTAAAACCAATAGAACAAAGACTTCAATTAAAAAGCACTTGTCGTTTCCTGTTCTTCGCCCATGCAGATGAACTTCATTACCGGGAAATAGTATAAATGTCCCTAATTTCACACTCTTAACCGTGTTGAAAAGCAGTTACAAGCGCAGCACTCTCCTCCTGAAAAATGTCAACATACGCGTTTACTTTAAACTTTACTCGTAGCATAACGGCCTTAAAAGCAAGCTACTAAGTGATTGAAGTAAATCAAGCTGCTTTTAATCTGCATTAAATGGAATAATGCGTAATATCAGGAGCCCCATGAATATCAGCAATAAAAGTACTGCTCAGTAGCTTTCATTTGACTGGTCACACTTTAGGATTTCATCCACAGACTCAAAAGTTAGAAGCACCTTGTACAGCATAATAAACAGCGCCACAGGAAAGTGCTGCTCAGTAGCTTTCATTTGAATGGTCACACTTTAGGATTTCGTCCTGAAGTTGGAAAGACGTTTCACAACATAAAAATCACCACAATCAGGAATTTATTGAGGCAACTTCTACGCAGTTAAATCCACAAAAAGCGAGAGCCAAACCGTGGATATCATTGAGTGCTAGTGAAATAGAAAACTATTAAGGTTAAATAAAAAATGCAGCAGTGCAACTCTAATAACTATAAAATGCATGAAGAGTGTTCAAATTCATTGAACTCCATGAGGTCAAGGCTACACACATAAACATATACAAGGTGCCGCGGCTGATTAAAGGTGGCCTTGGAAAGGCCTTAACATGTCAGTATTGTTCAGATCTATTTTTTAACCGTGCATTGGCAAAATTTCCAGTCCACATCTGTAAACCTGGAAGTACAACAAAGACCTCGTCGGTCGACCATAAATAAATTAACGACTTTTATTTCAATGCTTACGTTTTATGATTTTATTGCGACTATACTGTTGAAACCACTTAATGCAAAGTTACTTAACTTATAACGAGAAAGTACCACTGGCTCGAAGCTTTCATCACAGTAAAAGCTGTTGATCAAATAAGACAAAACTTTGCTGAAGATTTCAAATGAAAAAGAAAAAAGCTCTCCCATGTTATTTCTCAAGACGAGAAGTGCTTGAGTTATATTCAAAGATCACTGAAGCAAGACAAGTTTATATTTTCTTTATTCCCTGGTTTAGGGCAACAACACGTAAGATTCATAAGAATTTTATCAGTCAGTGGTCTGGCAATCCACGAATGTTTGTGGTGCCCTCGCAAATTCTTGCTTACCCTTTTAAAATCCCGATAAATTTATGGCATGAGTATGTTGTCATTGATCATAACAAGACTTAATGATCAAATTTAGCGACCCCGCTGTCCTGTACAACTGAAAAATGCGGCTAGCCACTTAGTAATACAAGTTTTCCATTTATTGAACCAAAACTATGATACATTAAAATATTGTTACGTAACAAGCCGCAACTTCGATTTTCTCAAGGAGGAATTCAGACCTTTGCGATATCGAAACAGCTTTAAAAATATCACTATGTTATTTTACTAAGCGGCAACCTAGTATAGTATAAAATGAATTTCCTGGTTTGTGAGCGGATCGGAAATGAACACAAGCGCCTTAAAAGGTGCGGGATTTCTTTGCGGAAATTGAGCGAAATTTCTGTTTTAAAAATATTGATTTGCCGGGAAACCGCGAACTTCAAGTAAACGCCAATTTGGCGATTTAAGAATGCTCTGTTTTTAATTCGTATTGTCCAAATGAGATTTCTATTTGTGTTTCTCGTCTGCCCTCAAATTGGATGATATCTTTGTTAAGATCCTTCGCGAATTTTGATATTCCAGTAATGCACATGTCATCGGCTTCCCCGTGGGGTCGACCCCCGGGCTAACCAGGGGGATTGTAAAATCAGTCAAGCAAACTTGAGTAATTTCCCCGGGGTTCGGGGAATCTCTGAAGACAAAGTCCCCTGGGCAAGTTGTCTCTCAGCTGAAAATTCCCGTGATATCCTTTTCAAACTAGTGAATTCCCCACCCGCTAATCTTTGATCGTAGAACAATGTCACGATTTTCCCCTACCCTCGGGCAAAGAATCCCGTCCATCTCTTTGTATTCTCCCACATATCTCCCTGGTAGGCCCGGGGGTCGACCCCGCGGGAAGCCGATGACATGTGCATAAAGTGTTCTTTTCGTATAAGATAACAGATCTGTTCTAGATATATCCTTCAAGCGCTGCTAGTATAACAAAACCAAAAACGGATTCTTTGAACTTTTTGTAGATAACTAAATACATCAGTGGAATTTTATCAATAGAACATCGGATTCGCTTGACGACTTTAATGTACTTAAACTTGTCATTCGCTAAGTGTCTGAGATTATTAAGTAGAAATACAAATATATTTAATATTATTATACAGCATTGGTGATCGAGGACTTGATGAATTCGCTTAGAGTTTAACATGAAATTTGTTATTCAAATTTCGGTTGGTGGTGAGTCTCGCAATAAATGCCTCGTTGCTTACTGCATAAAGTTGTGCTGTCGACGGACAGAAAAAACTAGAAACGATGCAACAGATCAAAAACTACTTAAAACTGGTTGTAAATAGGTACTTTCAAAGAAAACTTTGTATTCTAGAAAAAAAATTCTGCAACGAAGATCTGCAACAGTAACACTATTAAGGGGCGATATTGCTTTTCAAAGCAAATAGTTACAACTGCCAATGTTTTTTATCTAAGTGACTTTTATTTGGGCGCCAAATGGGCGCCCTCGAGGCATCAGATTATTCAAGAAACAGAAAATATTTTTCTTGTTTCCATAGCAGCAAGAGTGGACGTTTGATAATTTTTTCCTTTCCCTTTTCCCGCAGATTTATAGATATACAGGTTTGCACAGGTCTGTCGTGGAGCGCACTCACTAAAAAGATGTTTCATGACTTTCTATGAATGTCCTGAAAATGCGCTCTTCGTGACATCATTGAAGTAGGACTGGGGATAGCTGCAGAAGCGGTGTGCGCCAAATGTGCGCCACGCTGTGTTCAACAGGGGAGCGGGGAGGGGTGGGGTGGACAGAGGGGGGAGGGGAGGGGAGCAGGTAGAGTGGGCTGAAAAAACAAGACAAATATTCCGTTGAATGGTTACGTTTTAGAGCGAATAGTTTTAAACAGAATGTATTTTTTCGTTCTTGATCAAGTAAAAACGTAGTAAGGGGATCAACCACACAAGAAGTCGTAAATATGAAGTGCGAAATTACACATAATTTTTTGACTGCTTTTAGCTGCATTTGTTTTTAACTGAAAACTGCAAAGTACTACACTTTAAGCAGATTATTCTTCGTTCATCCCATATCGAGGCGATGTCTGCACAAAGGTAATAAAGTGCAATTCAAAAGAGAAATATATTTTTTAGATTTTTGCAGTGAATATTTTAACTCAGCTTACGCTATATGTTGCATAATACACTACGTGACTACTTGAGGGGTAGATTTTCTTAATACTTTTCATTAAAGCGATATTGTACAAACCCATCCATAGCGGAAGAATCCCTTAAGAGAAATTCAATTAGTAGTTAATGGTGCAATTTGTAAGTATTTTGGTTAACGCACTTACGCATTTCCGTTCGATATTCGTGTCAGGGCAAAAACCACCTTGGACATACTAAATCACCTTCAATCTTTTGTATGAGAAATAAAACCATATAGTTATGACTTTCAGATATTGTACGCTACTGGAAAACGAAACGTGAGAAATGGCATATACCCTGAAAAATTGTCCCAGAATAGTTTGCTGTGATATTTCAACCACGTGGAACGATGGGCCTCCACCTGGACTGGAATATGTCTTCCGGAACATTTATACTTCTGTAAATTACAAATCTCTAGTGTACTTACTTGAAAAAATAACTGCTTTTATTGTACATAGCTGTTACCATGGGAACACTCCAGATCCCCTTTAGCAATTGTTCACAAAACGCGCAACATTAAAAATAGGTATAATCTGGAGACTGAACAATCTTCAAAAAATCATTGTCATACCGAGGTATCACTTATCGGGACTTTTTGAGTAATAATAATAGGGCAGAAAAAACTGTGTAAGTCAGTTTCACCCTTTGCATCCTAACCACGCAAAAAAAAAAAAAAATACCGCTTTCGCTTTTATGATTTATTTCTTGTTTAATTTTTTTTCAGAACGTCATCATAATGTGTGAATAGCACCAACTTTTTTTTTCAACTATTACAGCCAAAAATACCGACTACAATACCCGATTTTTGCTGCATAGCACCGTTTGTTTGGCAACAAACCCCAAAATTCCAGTCTTTTGACCAAAGAACAGGACTAAAAATTACGCATTTTCGTGGTCAACTTTTTAATAAAAATAACATCGCCCAAAAATCAAAATTCTACATTTACAGCAAACCTTAAGGCCAGACCTTGGTATCTGGATGGAAATTTTCCTCTCACTTTTTCCGCGGGCCACGCTTTAGCCATTTTATTGGAGCCAATTGCCATGTTCACGCCCCAAAAGAATTCTGGGAAAGTCAGCTATTCCACGAACATAGAACCCTTCCATTTCCTATTTCAAAGTCGGGCCACCCAGTACTACCCGGAAAATATGACCTCGACTGAACTTTATACCAGTCAAAACTAGCCCAAATTGCCGTGGTAGGTCCTGGAATCCTTCCACAAAGTTAGCAGAGAGACAGCTTCGGCTATCCACCGCCATATTGGCTACGAAGCATATTTGGCGTCTAATTCAGCAAGAAACCGTCTCTCACCTCTGGCTTCTTTCAACGGCTTGCCTTTACCCACATTCCAGCTTAATGATGCTAGCCTGGGGGCCTTTGTGGAGGAAAATCGCTCGAAAAACACTTAAACGCGGCAAATTTACCACAATCAAGTTTGTTGACTCGGTAAACGAACAATGGCCGCTAATGTACGTAACGTCGTCACACCTTATTTCGAGCCCACAGTGTCACAAGCCTGCAGTTATTTTCATCACAACTCCTTATATGAAGAAGATTAGGGCTCCAGACTAATTATCACCAAAAATTTACAAAAAAAATTGCAGTAACTCAGGATTCAAGGGGTTAAAAGTAATTAAATTTAGTATAATGTACTAGACGACTTTCCTTCGTTCAATGAGACTGTTGTAATTTTAATTTAAGGATCAGTATATAGTTTAAAATTTTTATATATAATTCTCTTTTACACCACTTCAGCTTTGTTGCTCTTGATTAATCGTGTAAAGAAATGTTTTTGTTATTGGAAAATAAGGTGAAAAAGTCACAGCACGACAAGCTAATTTTGGGCATCTGCTCTTCTGTTTTTGCGCAAGTGTGGTTGTGTTGAGGTTAACTTGTTGGACTGTAAAACTTAATTTACGACGAGTATTTTCAACATTCCAAGTTTCTCGATCGGCTGAAAGCATAGAGAGCGACAACTCGACGGGCATATAACCATTGCATAAATTATAAGGATTTATGTGGATAAACTTTAGTTCCAATGGCCTCTACTTCTGAGCTGAGGTTGATAATCATAATAAAGGAGACATTGGAAGTAAACTGCTAGGAATCGCATCAAATCAACCCAAAATAAAGAAAAAGGGTACAAAAGGACCAAGAAAAGAGTACAGGTGAGAAATTTTTATTGACGTAACTTTCGTAATTTTATCTTGTTCTGGTATAAATCCTTATAATTTTCGTTACACGGTACGCAATGATTATACTATATTGCCGTCGAGCTTGGGCTACCTGTGCCATAAGTCACGGCGTCCAAAGGAACCGAATGCGAGCTAATTATTTTAGCATAAGCCATCGATCGATCTGTTCAAGGGATAAAGTTGGTAGTAGAGGTTTATTTCTAGTCACCTGGTTTGCAGTTAGGCAATTTTCCTTTCGCAACCCCCCAAGTCGTCTATCGAAAATTAGCATAACTAACGGACCGACTATTAGGCTAAGTCGAAATCTTATTGGCTAAACAAAAAAGCGGTCTGATTATTGATAGCTCACTTCGAAGCGTTCCAGTAATATTACTGAATTTACAAACCAACTAGCTAGAAATGAATCTCTTCTCCCGAGTTTCTTTATTGAATAGCTAAGTCACTGGATTATATTCTATCAGCGAAGCTGATAAATAGAATCAACGGTAAAATAATAACAGCCTGGTTTCCGTTTCTGTCGATCTCACCCCTCATCAACTATCAACCTATAGCAATCTCTAGCTTGCTGTCTAATTGTCAATTATCACGCCGCTTGCTTAGCCAATAAGATCGAGAGATTGCCTTATTGGTCACCGGGCTTTCCAACTCGACGCCAATTGATCCAATCGATGGTGTTGAAACACTGAAGGCCATGCCACGCCCTCTCAGGAAAAATGGCTACAAAACCGCGAGGCCCTCAAACGCTACTTAGCGAAACCGGCCGAGATAGAATATTGAACTTTTGAATCTAAAAGCTTAAAAGAGTTGGATTCCACCCTTGCAGCTGTGCTATGACCTCAAACACTATACTCACTACTAACCGCATTTCTCTGAGATATTATCAGCAGGTAAAAATTTACGTACATTTTAGGGTTTTTTTCATCTGCATAGCCATAATTACTTAAATGGTCTTCATTGAGAAAGACAACTAATTCTACTCAAATCCATCATCGCTTATACAAGCTGATGAAACGCCGTTAAACTAACGAAAACCTGTTTGGATATTGTTGAGGAGCGCGCGTTTTGCGAGAGAACTAGCGTTCGCATCCCATTGAACGCGCGTGTGGGGTTTCCTGTGGTTTTACGTTGCTTTTTCAGTAAACCTGTAAACAGGGCAGAATAATGTGGCTGTCTTCCTTGGATTTCCGATGCACCCAAACATACAGATGCAAAGTTTCAGTTTTCCACCATACCCCTCAAATCTACACGAATATAGATGCAGAATCACGCTGGTGCGCCGTGACATAATTTACCATTCGTGCATACTCCGTTGTTTTTCTGTTTGTTCTTGATCCATAAAGGAAAATACTGTTTCAGTTAGGTTCCTTTGACATTCCCTTTCTCAAGAAAGTGGTTGTAGAGATATTGTGCATCAAAAAACAGACAATCGCTGATGGAAACAGACATCCCCCCAAATGAAGTAAAGTTAAAACTTCTCAATTTATTAAAGCAACGGAATCAAATTTTCTCCGAACCCTAAAACATTACAGAGGTAGACTTAAATCGGAAGCACAAAAATACAGGTTCTAGAGGAGTGGTGACTTAATACTGATACTAATTAATAGAACTAGAGGCATGCTAGCTAACTAATATTGAAATAGAAAGTTCACGTTGAAATGTCTCAAAAACTGCCGGATTAACTCAATTGAACGAAGCTGGAAAATGATTTCTGCCGTGGGAATGTTTTTTGCCCAATGTTTCGCCGGTTTGCGTCAAAGTAAGACTAGTTGTGCTATTCTGTCCAAAACGGTATAAATGGAGATGATGAAACGTTCAGCGGTCACGAGCATTCTTTGCTGTTTAATACATGTGCAATACCTCAAACGCTTGAATGTAGCGGCGTTTTATGACTTTGAGATAGTGATGTTGCTCACTGGAGTGCTAAAAAATGTCCAAAACTCCAAAAAAGTTGCTACCTAAATTTCTAGATATTTTAATACAAACGGCGTTAATTAAAAGCTTCATTTTTAGTCTATTTTTCTTCCTTCTCAATAACTGCTAATATCGGTCAAGAAAAAAATAGAGAGAATTGCTCTCGCGCGAATACTGTTTATATGGGCCAAATTTAAGAATACTCTTCAGTCTGAACGGAACAAGACATATGGTTCATTTGATGTCTTGATGAAAGATATCAGAAACTTGAACAAAAATAACTCTACCGATTGCCCCCAGTAATGCTAACATGGCTAAAACTCCCTAATTCCCATCAGTGACTCCACTTTCTCGGAGTCTAAAACCAGTACGAAGTCAAACTGAACGACCCCTTTAAACTGTTATGTTGAAGTATGACGGAGGCTACAAGGTCGTCTTGAAGGGCAGACTCTTGCTGCGAGCCAAATGCATTGGTCAGAAGACTAATATGCAGAGGCAGAGCTTCGCGAATGAATCAATAGGAGTCTGAGGGGTATTTTAACGAGGGAAGGTGTCTGTGATTTGCCCAGCAAAAAAGGCCTTTTTTTGAGCGTGTAATTTTAGCTGATTATCCGTTATAATATATATATTTAGCCAAGCCTAAAAGCGGAGCTCCAAAAGCATTCTTTTTCTACTGGCATTTACATATAGTCTGCTTGTCATATCACCCATCTGACCTCACTCAAGCTACAGACCCAATGCTATAGAAAATAGTATGGAAAGGTGATCTGAGCCAGTGGCACAGTGGATTTGGACCCCACGTGGATTTGCGCCCTCCAGTCCAGATCTGCTTGTGGATCAGATTTGGACCCCCTAGTCCAGAACTGCTAGCAGATATGAATCCCCTTTTACGAATTTGGACCCCCACCCCTCCTAAAAACAAGCGTTCTATTGAGTAAGGTAATAAAAATTCCTTTCCAAACTGAGTTTGGAGATGTTAAAAAAGCAAAATAAAAATATTGAGGTAGGTTTTTTTAAAGATAATCTTTAATACCTTGTGTAAAAAAGAACCTGCAAAGCTAGTTTTCATCTATAAATTTTTAAAACAAAACATTTCTTAACATCTTAGAGCAATACCTAAGGACAGGTCTGTTTCCCCGTTCAACTGTAGGCAACTTAGTTACATACTTAGCTACTCAGGTATGGTTTAGAGCCACTAGAAATTGGTGAAGCCTGGTGATTGCTCCTTGGAATCAGTATCACATCAGATATATAGTGATTCAGATCATCACTTCATAATGAATGCAATTTCAATTATCCACAGCCTCCCATGAGACAGTCAGAAATCGGAAATTGTGTATCCTCTGGATATATATATGCCTCACAAAAATTATGAAAGAACGATACATGGAAATCAATAAAAATATTTAGATGCCATGAATTAAGACCAAGATATTTATTTTGATCAATTACTTCTTGACCTTACTATCACAAAAAAAACTGCTTGCTAACATTAAGCTCATCACTCAATGCACCTACGGTGTTTTCAAAAAGAAATCCAGCTGCTCTTCTGGCCAGTTAAGTGCAAGACCAAACAACTTGATAATAATATATTGGGCATTTGGTTGATAGCACTATCAAGGTGATTCATCAAAGCAAAAGTGCTGGAAATCCGTTAGCCATCTTAACTTGATCTTAACATACTTCATCAAACATCAGAGATTCCATTAAACATTAATGCCAAATGTCATCCAAACATCCCACAAGATTGGTGTGACCAGCTACTAATAAAATTAATTGAAAGACTGTATGCAGGAGGAGGAAGTCCAAAGGATGTGTAAATTGATGAGAAAGAGCTTACTTTAAGTTTAATTTTAAGTTTTAAGTTTAATAATACTTTGTCATGTGAATACAACTAAGTTGATACAAAACAAAAAAGTGCATGACTGGAGAATAATTGGGAGAAACTAAATTCCCATACAAAGAATATTATCTAATATTACACATTCTAAAAACTAAGAGGTGAAATTTAAACGTGGCCCAAAGCTAACCTAATCAAATTAAATCAAATACTTGTCTCTTACAAGTCACCCCTGATTTGAGATTGAGACTAAAAATCATGAAGTAATCCAAAGCAAACCTAATTAAATTACATACTTGTCACTCACAAGCTACATCTGATTTAAAATTGACACTAATAATGTAATAGATAGGACTTAAAACTGCTTAAAGAAGGTGCATGCATGATGTTCGATGGAACACCATTCCAGTCTGTTATGTAGCGATTAAAAAAAGGAAAGCTGAAGGCCATATATATATTTAGCCATGCCAAGCCTAGAATCGGAGCTGCACACTCTCACCGAGCAACTTCGCAAGAGTTTATTTGGGCCAGTTTAATTTGTGTCCAAAACAATTGAGCAGCAGCAGGGAAAACGAAGAGTTTTCGATAGTAAACGTTTGCAAAAAAGAAAAAAAAAAAGACGGACATTCTTGAGTCTAACTACTTTGAGATGAAAGCGTAAAGGGATTCAAAGCGGATCAAAAAAAAAAAACAAAACAAAACAAAAACACTGCAAGCGAACAAAGTACGATGCCGGCGAGTGTTTGCTCGAAGAAGGAGAAGGTGGAGAAATTAAACAAGACTAGCTAGTAATTAAAATAGCTTGTAATGATAAAGCTAGGAAAATCGGTATTTATTTTGACATAAATGCCCCTAGAAAAAAAAAAAGGGTATAAACTCTTCGTTTACAGCAGTCAACAGGAATTGACCGCGGTTCAGAAACAATATAACAACAAACATAAGACTTATTACAAGAAAACAAAGCACAATATGAATAATATTTCTTCGAAGATTCTTGGAGAAGGTGCAGAAATTGGACAGGTAACAAAACTATCTTGTATTAAGCTAGAAAATTTCCTTAGCAGATTTGACATAAATGTCCGTAGAAAAGACAAAAAAGAGGTCCGTACCTGATCGTTTAGAGCAGTCAACAGGAATCACTGAGACAGCAATCACTCGGAATGCGACAGAGCTGAATAATAGAGCCATTTCCCACAACATCTTTCCTTGGCTTACACAAAACACTTAAGTGCTTTGATGGTTTTACTGTTACTTCCCATGTCTTCCGAAGAACCTTCTTCAATTAATGATTCTCAGTGGCAAAACATCATCCAGATAACGAAGAAAGCGCTTGCCAAACCAAACGAGCATTTCTCTCGCAGACCCGTCCACTTTAAAATTTATCAAAACCAGCCAGCCAGTCAACCCATTTCGCTGTTTTTAACATCCAAACGCTGATTCTTACCGGTTCAAACAAACGATATGTTTAAAGACGGCGAAACTTAATTGTTGTTTACAGGCTGCTTTCGATGAAGATCTCTTAAAGACTTGACGAAGTGAGGCGCGCTGGGTTTTGACTGTTTTGGCAGCATTTTGACAACTTAATGTCAGATTTTGAGAAGTGCACATGCACATGCATTTGATCGGATTTTTTATTTTTACTCGAGCTCGAGTCTCCCCCTTTAATGCTTAATTTTACGAGGACTCATTGCGATTACGTGTTGATAAGATAAGGGCAAAAGTTTCTTAACGCTACTGTGAGGAACCAAGGTCGAAAAACAGTCAGCCAAGCCGAGTAAAAACACTCGTTCGCTTGCAAAGAAAACAACGTAACAAAACAAACAAACAATTTAACTACTTCTTTGCGTCCAAAACGAGTACAGATGATTGTTATTTATATCCATTCGAGAGAAAAATACAAGTTTCATTCCGAACAAAAGTAACAACGATTAAACCAAATGTTAAGCTTCTATTTATTTAATTTACCTCACTGTCCTGTGTTGTAGAGGTTTCTACCACTTGAAAATACGTAAGCTTCAGTAAAGTAAAAACAAGAATCCGCAAAAATAGCAAACGGTTTGTCCAAAGAAAGAGCTTCTTCCACAGAGTTTGAACTACTCATTCCTCCCATTAATACCGGTGAACTGTTAAGTGACTTTTCTTGGTGAGATGCAAGATGCCGCGGTGAAGTGAAAGCCCTTGAAGCGTTGAATTATACTGTTTTCAACCGCACAATCTTTGAAGCTTTTCCTGAGAAAAATCTTCCGTCCTTCCTTTCATCACTTGAAAATTCACCTTCCGGAGTATCTTTTGACAAGTTCTTGATCTTTATGCTTTTTACGCGAAAGACAAACTTCGATCGAAGAAGATGAAGTTGTTTTTGCTCAAAATAAAGAAACCAACTGAATGTGAAATTACCAGCCGCAGAAAGCGCGCGAAAAATTTTAACGGCCTCGATTTGGTTTGGGTGTCCCACACTTGGCTTGAGCCTGCGATCCAATCGAAAGCAAGTACCTGGTCAGCGGTCAACTTAAAAAAAAACAGCTGACCTCGATGAGGTCTTAACTTGAGCCCGCGATATGGTCACGTTACACTGGTCAGCGGATACCTTGTTTTGACAGGTGTCAATTGGCTATAAGATGGATGTCCAGTATCAAAGATGTACGCTGTAAAGTAGCTGGTCAGCTGGGCCAGGTGGAGTATGGCCGCCATGTTGGATTATTATGATTATTATTAGGATATTATTAATTATTGGGCGACTCCGTCGTCGTCGTCGTGCGTACGCGCCCACGAGCAATACCGCTAGCCATTTTTACCATGAGAAAAGCAGTTGACCGGTTTCTATAGGTATGGTGCTCCGCTTGACGGCCCTTCGGGCCATCGGAGCTCCGCTACTATTAGATGAAGATGGCAATAGGCCTGCGAAAACGTTATGAGACGGGTTTATTTGTTCAAAACTTTGATAAACATTCAAGAAATTAGAATAAGTTGAAGGTTCCCAAACAGTTTGCAGTCTCGTTATTAGGTGACATCTACGCCACACCACACAAGGTAAGTACGTACCCTACGCAACAATATATGAAAGCAAGTTGACAATAACCGCAGGCTCAGACGTACATGTAACCCAGGCGCCAAATTTTGCAAATTCCAAAATGGAGGATGAAAGAGACACCAATCTTGACGCAAGTTTCCAAGATTCTACCAGCTCTGAAGCCGGCTTAGGGATGGCAAAACGATTTCTTTGTCTAACTTTAGGTGGGTATTCTCGGTAACAGAAACACTGGAATTCGATTCCTTTTACAAAAACAGTTTATTGGAATTTCAATTTGAACACAATGTTCACACGCTGCTTACATCCAACTTTACACAGTCATATCTAACATGAAATCAATATTTAAGACAACCTTGTAATATATATTATTTCACCAAACAAAAGTTGGAAACTCGCAGTGGTTATTTCATAATTCAAACTTGATAAACGTTCCAAAAGATCTATATATTATTTTACTGTAACATAACAAAACTCATCTCAGTTAATTTTTATTTTACTGCAACATAACAAAACTCATCTCAGTTAATTTTCCATCACCGATTACCTACGATGACCTACATGTACATGAAGTCAATTTTGCAAACCTTTGATTGCAGATAGAAATAAAAACATATTAAACTAAGGACTCCTTTAGTAGGACGTATTCTCTGGTTGTTCCTTATAGCAAGCTCAATCTAGTCCAACAATAATTAGCTTAAAATTTAACGTCAATGGAACTTTCTACGATTGAGTACCCTTTAATGAATATCTTGTTGTCAACTCTGTCATTATTGATGATGTCCATAGGCCCATGCACACCTTCTTTTGACTCATCACACAATCTCGAGATGTCACGCAATCTTGAGATTGTGTGATTAACCAAAAGAAGGTCTGTGGAGGAGGCTACAGGTTGAACTGAACACAACATAAGTAGTATAGTGTTTGGGGGTACGAAATCATTTTATCTCGTTTTCCCCAAACTACTACTGCCTTCTGATCTCGTATTCTGGAAATGGAATATATAGTTATTTAATTTGATGGAATATATAGTTATTTAATTTGATGGAATATATAGTTATTTAATTTGATGGAATATATAGTTATTTAATTTGATGGAATATATAGTTATTTAATTTGATGGAATATATAGTTATTTAATTTGATGTAATCTATAGTTGTTCAATCTGATGGAACCAAGGTCAGCACACTTCATAAAATGCGTGACATTCTCGGAAAAATCACCAAGCGTGACATTCTCGGAAAACAGGGAATGAGTCATCGCCTATCATGTGTTAGCTGCATAAAGAAATAATATCTCATATAATATAGATGAGTTGTAATTCAGTAATCCACAATGAATTAAAGAATATGGGAGAATTGTCATGTTCTTTTTGTGATCAGCTATTGGTCAAAGTTGTTAAAAGTGTGAAAGCACCTTGCTGTGATAATCAGAAAATGTTTAACGATGATGGTGAAAATGTTTGTCTAAATTGTGGTTCAGTTCATGGTTATGACTATTGTAAAGAGTACGTTGACTTTCATAATAATATGTATAAAATACAGCGAAAATCTGTATATCATCGGAAGTACCATATTGAAAATGTGATAAATGGTATATGTTGTAAGAATGGACTTCAAATTTCTGTAAAAGATAAAGGCAAAATATTGAAAATATTCCAAGAGATAGACACTGTCCTTCCTTTGGTGAATAAGAATCGTAAAAGGATGATAAGTACGAAATTTATGCTTAAGCAAATATTTTTAATGCTTGATCTTCCATTTGATAAAATAATAGTTACTAGATCAAAAAAGACGCTTGGATTTTATGATCGATATTGGGTTGAGATTCTATTGTTGAGATTTGATAAGATTATTAGTATTATCAAGCAGTGAATTTTTCATCATATTTCAGTAGGTACTTATCAATAATTGGACTATTGTCAGTCACATAATCATCGATATTCTTCATTGAGATTTGTATACTTGAAGCATTAAAATCACCACTTCTCAACTTGTCTTTTATTGAATTGAGTAGATGTTGATAGCTTTGATAAGCATATGTGCAATTCTGGATTTTCAAATCTAGGTTTTTATGCTTCATCCACCCTTGTATCAAAAGTGCTGCTGTACTGATGGCTACCAAACTAACACCACCTGTTGCCACACTTGTGGCGAGACCCCCGGTTGCAAAGATGATAGACAATGAGTTCCCCAGTAATTTCCATTTTTTAAACTGTTTCACCGCCTGTTTGTGAGCCCAACACTTTCTGTGATATGTGTGGTAATATGATTTTAATTCCTTAATCTGGTCTTCTGTTAATTCACCTGAAATATGGTTCCAGCTGAATATGCTTTTTCGATTGTCTGTCATATATATCATTTATATTATAATTCTTTTGCAAATACAATAAATTAATCCAGAGATTTGACCACATAATGGAGATCTCTTCATTAGTTTTGATGTTGCATTTTTTGGTATGGCATAACAATATCCCCGGTCTAATGAATAACGATTATAGAATCTTCCATAAGCATCATGGAGAATACTATGTGAGTGTATTACATCAATACAACCAAGTGCTCTTTCAAAAAATCGTGTAATACGACCATTTCCTGGACCAATAAGTCCTATATCATTATGAATATATAAAATGTTGTCAATTGAAAGTATTGTTTTGAAATGCTTATAATACAAATATTGGTATACAAGACACGATTTCAATATTGTGTCATCAACATAAATATGTTGTTGTTTGGTTTGATTAAAAAGACAGCTAACGTATTTGATTATATCTTCTATCATATATTATATCGTTGGATTAAAATTTGATGATGATCTAAAATTGTTTTTTCATCTAATATAAAATCTAAGTATACACAGAAAAAAATAATACTACCATCTAAAGGTGCAATGGAATTTGGATTTAAATCACCAAAAGTCATTTGTTGACTACCAGTTCTATGAGCAGATGTAAAACTTCCAATATGTTTTTTGTTCCAATAGATCTTACTTTTGTCAGTATTTGGAGAAGATAAATTATCCCAATGAACAGATAAACAATGCCAAACATCAATTTTACCCAAATCATTTACGGAATAATCAGCTATTTTTTTGAAATTTTGTATGGATACGGCTGGACCAAAATACACACAATTTGATTCATCAACACCGCTTATTGCTAAATTTGAACCATTATAATATTAATTTAGATTAATTCATGAAGACTATTATACTAGTTAATAATAAATTCAAGCAAAAGGGACAAATCAAAAGCATTTGAATTGGGGTGTGAATAGTCAATGTAAAAGAAGCCTTGATTTAATCGTCGATTAATATTGACAGTTGTGATATTGGAATTTTTACTAAATGTATTGCGAATTATTGCTGGCCTACCTGACTGTCCTTCTCTTTTGTTTGAAAATACAAGTGTTCCAGCATGGGCGTTTTGAATTATGTGAAAACGTTTGAAATAAAAATTGTTTAAAATAATCATCTGTTTTCCCCCATCAATTAAAACCGACTTTAAAACATTCTTATTATGTCCTTGACTGGCTTCAACGAAGGCATTTATGAAAAGTGTTTGGCCGATTATTCTATTCCCATTCAAATCTAAATTACCACCTAATTTCGGTCTGTAAAGAGCAAATCCACCCAAATCGAAAGCCGTTTCCATAATTACACCTGCAACGCTTGAACGAAATAGATTTAAAGCACCATTATGAATTCTATGGCCATTTAGATTTAAATCACCACCAAGTTTAGCCTCTTTTATTAGAAACGTGTTCATATTAATATCATTTAGCATTGTCAATTCACCGTTTTGACCATCGAATAAGTTTGATGAATTATCAATCAAGGCATGTCCATTCAAATCTAAATCAGTTTGTAATTGTATTTTTTCATTCACGATTTTATAAGCTTCTGCGAAGTCGTAAACACTTGATGGAACGTCTACAGCTTCAAAATCAATACCATATGCAACACAATAAACTTTGTACTTATTTGGATAAGTTGGGTTAGCATTAATATGAATCGTACAATATAAATATTCAGGTGGTGAACTTGCTGATGGTTTTTCAATCCATAATAAATATCTCGAATGATCTTCATTTCTGTTATCAAATTTTCTACCTACAGTTTTATGAATTGTAATTCCACCAGTTGCACTGAATGTTACACTACTAAGACTCATTCCTTCATAATCAGGAAATAGCCATTCAAGAATGAAAGTGTATTTTCCATCATTTATTGTGTACATATTAAATCCAATTCTAGCTCTGTAAATATGATTAGCTTCTTTATTCAAGTCTATATCAATGACCTTTTTTAAAATCAAATGTGGTGAGCGAGGTAAATTGACATATCCATTAACTGTCAAGCCATATTCAGTGCTAATTTCATCGATATCATTCATCAAATATTTGAAAACATTCTTTGGATGAGAAGCAGATGAAATATGACTTTTTTCTAATTGATCTAAATTTACGGCATCGGTTTTATTTGTTCCTTCTTTTAAGTTTGCGAGTGTGTTATCACCCATGTCAATATCACCAGCCATTTGACCTCCGACAAGTTTAAGAAAAGGGGCCTGGTCAACATATCTTTTGTTGGCAGCATCTGTGTTAGCAGTTGGTGTTGCACAGTTGATCACTTTGTTACCAGCAAGATTTAAATTAGCAGTCATTTCTTGTGTTCCATCTCGAAGTAGAGTTTGACCGATACTGCTTTTTGATGCGAGATTAGTGTCAATATATGATTTATTCACAAGATCTGCTGGTTGGTTTCCTATCCCATGGCCTCTAATAATAAACCCCCAAAATCCTGATTGCCGGTCATTATAATACTTCCATCTTTTTTAAGAAATTGAGAAACATCAATACCAGCAATTTCAGCATCAACATACTTTTTGTTTACAGCATCTTGGGGGTTTGAGGGGTTATCCTGCAGGTTGAGGATTTTGTTTAATTTCATGTCAACATTACTACCAAACGCAACATGACCGTTTTCAATTTCATAAGCTGGGTCATGGAGAAAGTAAGACAAATTGGTATGATAGCCATAGGCCCCATAAACGATGATATGTGTTTTGGTGTTAGACGCAGGAGCTGTGCTGGAAAGTTCCGCCTGCATTATCGCTTGACCACCACTTCTTTTTTCTATCTGGAAAAGAATTTTAATATAACCATCAACGTGTGGAGTTCTAGTAAAAGCTTTTTGAAATGACAGTCCAGCGTCACGCATATTAATTGTTGGAAGGGTTAAACTGATTGCAGCACTTCTTGGATCTGATGGTGAGTAAAACTCAGTAACAAATGTGTACCGTCCATTACTCAATGATGAAACATCAAAACGAATTTTAGATGTAAAGTTGCCTCTTCGTTTGATGAAAAAAGACAATGACGACTTGTTTATGTGGTATGGTGATCTGTCAAAATTCTCAATTTGAAGGTTTTCCACACCACTGACTGCAGAAGACTTGGATATGTCTTTTAACAGAAAAGCGAATGGGTTGCGTTGGGTACCTGATGCTGATAAAACAAGGTCATCAACATACTTTTTGTTGGCAGAATCTTTATCAGAGTTTGGAGATCCAACATTTGTTATTTTATTGTCACCCATGTCAAAATCTCCAGTCATTGCAACACTTCCATCTTTTTTAAGAAATGGTGAAACATCAATGCCAGTAATTCCAGCAATTTCAGTATCAACATACCCTTTGTGGCTGAATCATTGTTTGCTGTTGGCGCTGCTATATTAGTCAATTTGTTACCTCCAAGATTCAAATCAGAAGTCATCGCAACACTTCCATTTAGTTTCAAAAAATTATTGTTCACATAGTTTCTATTTACAGCTGAATAACCAAATCTTGGGTTATCTGGTATGCCAAACAGATCATTTCTATTCATGCTAACAGGTGCATAAATCACACCACCAGTGTTTATATTAAGGAAATCAGCTGTTTTATTATCAACGTAAGATTTGTTTACAGCGTCTTGTGGGTTTGAGGGGTTATCCTGCAGGTTGATGATTTTGTTTAATTTCATGTCAATTTTACCATCGAATGCAACATTACCGTTTTCAATTTCAAAAACAGGATCGTGAATATGTGATAAAATGATATTAGAAAATCCATAAACACCATAAACTATGACATGATGTTTGGCATTATTTTGTAAATATGGTGAAATCAACAATAACTCCATTGATGTGGAACCATGACTTGTTTTTTCAAGGAAGAATATTCTTTTGAGATAACCATCAACAAGATGAGTCTTTGGAAATGCTCTTTTTATTGAATCCTTTCTTTCAATTAAATTAGATGACAGATTGTCGTCATCGACTGTTGCATTATTTGGGCTACCATCAGTATAAAACTCAACAACTAAAGTGTACTTTGAAACTTCCAATTGTGTCAGATCAAAACGAAGAACAGTTGTAAGACCAGCAGTAGGAATAACAAAAGACAAGGCTATTTTATTAAATGAGTAAGGGCTTTTGTCAAAATCTTCCAATTGCAGATTATTCGCATTTCTAAGAATAGTTGTTTTTGATGTATCTTCAAGAAGAAATTTGAATGGATTAACACGTGTTCCTTCAATTGATAAAACAGCATCATTAACATATCCCAAGTTAGCAGAATCATAATGATTTACTGGATCACCAACATTTGTCAAACGTTTATTTTCAATATCATAATTACCATCTTGTGTTAATCTAAATCCATTACCTGTTTCACCTTTATTACCTTTGAAACCAAATGGACCTCTATCACCTTTATCACCTTTTGGACCTCTTTCACCTCTATCACCTTTTTCACCTTTGGGACCAATTGGACCAACTGGGCCTCTTTCACCAGTTCCAGTTTTAATTTTATCTTGATCTAGTGGAGAATTAAAAACTCCCATATAATATTAGATTAGATAACACAGAAAGTTGCCATATAATATTAGATTAGATTAAACAGCACCATAAAAATTTCTCTTGATTGTTTTCATCGGCTTGTCAACATAACAGAAGGAATATGGTTTCTTGGTTGCTTCAATGTATTTCTTCTTGTCGATTCCAAGCTCCTGTGCAATCAAGTTCCTTTCTCTTGAGGATGGGAAATCATAAAGGCAGAAGTGACTGCAATTCAATCTGATTGATTTTGGACAGCCATAGAATGATTGTGTGAGATATATGACTGAACAGTTCTTGTGTCTCCCCTGAATGAAATAGCTGATTATCTGATCTTGTTTCTTGTCAGTCACGAAATCATCAAAAACAACCAATCGCTGCAAATTTGTGTCTTTTATTTGTTCAACTGGCAATATCTCTTCTTGACTGCAAACCAAGGCAGGATATCCTATGTGACTGCTTATTTCATCCATTACTTTCCGAAGATATTTGTACTTGTCTTGATCTAAATTTTTTGCATAAAGATGTATCTGATCATAATAAACCAATGGTTCCATAATCAGATGCATGAACAATGTTGTCTTTCCAGATCCAGAATTACCAGCCAGCAGCATCCTGAAAGTGTCTTTTGGCATATACGGATACAACTGTCTGAATGAATTCTTTAAACCCTGAATATCATAATTAGGGATTTCCATATGTAAATAGTTTAGATTAGTCTAACACAATTGTATATGGATATAGAACGAATGAAAAAGCTTCTTAAAAGTGGAATTGAAGCCGGAAATAAAACTAGAGAAGTTCGTGATGTTATCAAGACTTATGAATACAGAAAACAGGATGCTTATGATACAACATCAGAATTACTGAAACCCTCTATTGATGTCCAGAAGAGTGTGAAAGAAAGTGTCGACAAAAAACAGGATGAAGTCATTGAACAGTTGAAAAAAAATCAACAGGCTTTAACACAAGGACTTGATGATGTTATTGAAGCTAATCGCAGAGCAATTACAATGGGAACGGAACTTCCTTTGACAATTGAAGCACCTGAAAAAGAGGATCAGACACCCAACATATTATCGATCGATAACTATTTCGATAGAGATGATAGAATTATATTAAAAAATAACAGGCTTTTGAAACCAAGCGATTTGACTCAAGTCGCCCCACAAAAACTTGTCGAGGAAAAGAAAAAAGCTAAAGAAATAGCCCAGAATATGGGAAGAAGAAAAAAAAAATCATTCACTCCAGAAGAAAATGAATCTCATAAAGAGAAATACAAACTTTGAAGAAATACAGAGAAACGATTGATGATGTATTAGCTTCTTACAAATACAAAACAGGGAAAGGAATGGGTTCAAGGGGTGCATTTTTGGGTGACATGCTTTCACGTTTACAGTTGCTTGGTGGATCTATTTCAGCCGGCAACAACAGCAAAAATGTTCAAAATGAATTCACAAAAATATTGCATACATTGAACAGACTGGGAATCCTGAAAACCGGTGAGTTGAATAAAATAATGATGAAATATCTAATGTAAAAGTATATGACAGAAATTTCATTACGATTCAACAGTAAAAACAGAGACAAAATTGGTGTCAGCAAGAGTCATGATTTTGAAAAAAGATTCAATTCACCTCTTAAATTAACGAATGATTTAAAATATGAAATGGCTGTGAATGTCATCAATATGACATACAGTTGGTATAATATCAGAGATATTTTTGGGAATAATCAAATGAAATACAGCTATGACAAAGGTGTAAACTGGGAAACAATAACATTCGTTAACGGGATGTATTCATACGACGATATCAATAGTTACATTCATGAGTATATGAGAAAAAATAGCCATGTACTGAATCCATCTGAAACAGACAAATCAAAATTCAAGTATGGTATTAACATGTATTTCGTTTTGTCAACATATCGCATTTTGATTGAACTCAATGAAAATTATCGTGTGGATCTGAGGAATCTTGATTTCAGAAAACTTATCGGTTTCGATTCAAAATTAGTTCCAGCCACAGAATATGGAACAAATCTACCTGATATTACAAGAGGAGTAGATGAAATTTATATCAATTGTGATTTGGTGACAGATAGCATTGTTGATGGAAATAGCACAAATACAATCGCTGTTATTCCTGTCACAGATCTCGTTAGAAGTTTACCTTTCACTTACAAACCTCGTTTTCTTTCATGGAATCCAGTCTCAACACATAATATCAGCTCAATACGCTTTTATGTCACAGACTCTTCTAGAGCTCCAGTCGATTTAAATGGGATAGATTGGTATATTGAGTTGTTCTTGAGAAGTGTGGAATTATAAAACCTAATAGTATATGAAACGGTTTGAGTTTAAAAAATATGAACAACATGGTGAAGGCATTGTGACTGATATGATCAAAACAGCTGGAAAAAAAGCAGCAACAACAATTGGTGAACATGCTGGCAAAAAAGCTGGCGACAAAATCATAGAACTTTTGAAAAAGAGAAAAAGTGGAACTGAGAGTGTGAGCCAGACTGGTGGTTTAATCAAAAGAAAGAGAGGTCGACCACGTAAAATAAAATAACTTTTATCTAACACAATAATATATGTCAAACTATCGTGACTCAAAATATATCGAAAGATATGAAGATGTAGTGTTCGAACTAGAGACAGCACTTAATACTGTAGTAGCAAACAATGCTCATCAGAGTAAAACAGGCTACCGATTCGTTGTTGATAACAGTGGAGAGACTACACCATTTGATTGGTACAATTCCCGTTTTAATGTCGATTTCATTGTAAAGAAGCTTGCAGATGGAGGCCACATAGCTGCTGCAGATCAAAATGGTATTGTTAATTCAGTTCACGCTCTTATTAACACAATTAATGTAAAAATGAATGGTCTTGATGTTTATGAGTGCAGAGATGCCAACCAAGCCACAAATATTAAGTCATTGCTTGAGTATTCACAGGGTTATGCTGTAAGTCAGGGAACCAATGAGTTCTTCTATCTTGACACAAATAGGAATGCTGATGATAGAGCGGCTGAGGCTACTTATAACAAAGGTTTCGCAGCTCGCAAAGCACTGTTGAATGGTGCAGCCGGTAAAGTAAATGCAGAGATAGCATTGAACAGATACGGTTTTTTCAAGAGCTTTTGGGATGAACTCATGCCTAACTCAAAAGTAGAGGTGAAATTGACACTTGAGAGTGATGCCAATTTGATTTGGCAAGCTGCTGATGATTGCCGTGTGGTACTAACTAAATTCCAGCTAATAGTTCCTCGCATTGTTTTTAATTCTGCGGGAAAGTCCTTATACATGAGCAAGTATCTTGACAACAGAAAGTGGACTTACATGAGAGAACTGATTGAGAGAGGCAATTCAACAAGACAGCAGACAGCCAATTTCCGTATTTCCACAGGAATAAACAAACCCAGGCATGTCTTTGTATTCATCATCAATGATGCAAGTGATGCATCTCAGACAGCCAATAAATTCTTATACAACACATTCTCAGTTGCAAATAACCGAACTTTGACTGATTGTTATCTTGAAGTTGGCAACGGAAATGATTATCCAGAGCTTCGTTATAAACCATCAACAGAACCAACAAGAGTATTTAGAGATGTTTTGAAATATGTTCAAGCTGTAAACGATTTTAGTGAAAGTACCCTTCTCAACAGGGGCAATTTCGGTACAATATTCCCTTTTGTTTATTTCGATCTGACAAAACAGAAACAGGATATTAAAGATGGAATGACAAAACTGACTTTCAAATACACTTTGAGTGCTGCAACAAATGCTGATTACAGTGTGTATGCACTGGTCCTATATGAGCAGGATATTGAGATGAGAAAGACTGATGGAAAATTAATTCTGAGATCAATGTAAATGGAAATAATTAAATAAAAATAATTAAATAAATTAAATAAATAAATTAAATAAATTAAATTAAATGATTGTTTGTATTAAATACAATTTAGTATAAACATATATTATATGACTACTTATCATCCTCATGGAGTAAGACTTTCAAACAGTCAGAAGCAAAGGCTTGCAAAAGCTATACAAACAAATTCACCGGTAACATTGAGACTCGCACATGGAGATCTCACTGGAGGTGATCAAATGATGTTGACAAAAACACAGATAAAAAAATTAGCCAAATCACAGAGAAATGGAACAGGTGCTGATGTAAAGATATCCAAAGCACAGATCAGAAAATCAGTCCAAGAAGGAGGTTCTCTTTGGTCCAGTCTTTTTTCACTTGGAACAAGACTATTGCCTTATGCAGGTAAAGCAGTAGCTAAAGCGGCTCCAGCATTGGCTACAGGTGCTCTTTCTTCATTAGCAAGTCTCGGCATTGATAAACTATTTGGAAAGAAACAAAAAGGAGGATTTCTTATTCCTAATGCCAATTTATCCCAATTATTGAATGTAGGAAATTTATTGAATACGAGACAGATGGCTGATGTTATCCAAAAATGCAGTATGGTGGAGACGTTGTTATAAAACCAACAAAAGCGCAGACTGGAAAGGGTATTGGAACAATACTCGCCAGCATTGGAATTCCTTTGGCTATAGAAGCAATCAGAAAATTAACTGGAAAAGGTTTGCATGTTGAAAGCAGCCGTCCAAGACGGTCAATACCTGTTCATGTTCCAGATGACATTGTACCCAGAAAGAAAGGTGGGAAACATGCTATGATTCCATGGCAATCCCCTCCTGTTTTTGGTACATGGGATAACCCAATAGGCATGGGAATGAAAAAAAAAAAAAAACCAAAGGAAAAGGACTTCTACTGGGCAAAAACAGTCCATTCAATTCAATCCCCATACTAGGAACCATTTTGTAAATAAACCCTTATCCAACTTTGATTTAATCAATTGGGTTAAACAACTTGGAATAAAACATTTTAGAGGAGTATTTTCAAGAGACAATATGCCGAGACAAATAAAAAAGAATGAATGTGGGATAGTCAATCTTGATTCCAAAATTGGACCTGGTACTCACTGGGTTTGTTATAGGAATTTCAAAAATGATAAATACTGTGAATACTTCGACTCTTTCGGTTTAATGATGCCAACAGAAGTTCAAATGTATATGGCTGCAAGCGGTAAACAACTTGAATACTCTGGTGATGAGATACAAGAAAGGGAATCAGTATTATGTGGATATTGGTGTTTGTACTATCTTCTTGAGAGACAAAAAGGCAGATCCATTCTTAATACAATACATAATGCTGAATTTGATCCAACAGACACAAGAGTCAATCACAGATTCATCATAGACTACTTCAAAAATATCTAACTTAATGGTATAATGGTAAAATCATATTGTGTGAAACAGAAGAAGCAGACTGAGTGTGTACCAGGAAGTGAAAGATATCAAAAGACAAAAAATGGTCGAACTGTGATGAAATGTACTTGTGCTGAATGTGGAATCACAAAGACTAAATTTGTCAGAAATCGGGGAAACTGAATAGCCCGTCTGAAGGGGCGGGCATACTAGATTCGGCTGCAGATATGGCACTAACAGGATTTTTGGAACATGGAGTCCCTTATTTAGCGAAGAAGGGTGTTGAAATGGGTAGATATTATGCATCAGAAGCAATGAGAAATCCAAAGCTGCAAAAGAAATTAATTGACAAAGGACTTTCCCTCGCAAAGCCTGCAATCACAAAGGTTGGGTCAGAAGCTTTGAAACAACTCTCAACAAAAGTGAGACCAAATATTCGTTACAAAACAGATATCAAAGGATTAGATTATGGCGGTGCTATTGACATTCATAAGGTTATTGGCAAGCTTCCTAAACCGAAAAGTGGTTGGACACCAAGTAAATATAAATATATGGGACCATACAATCCATTGCATGAGCAGTTGGAATATGATCCAAATACTGGCGAGGTCTTGAAATGGAATGTACAACCTTACAATAAAGTAGATGAAATAGCAGCTTATCATGATATTTGTTATGATATGGGAAAAAATAAAGGTGAATGTGATAGAACAATGGTCGAGTCACTAGATCAAATACCATATGGTGAGATGCCAAAATGGGGTCAAACAGCTAGATTCTTAATTGACAAAAAACAGAAACTTGGTCTTGGTGTTTCAAAAAACGGAAAAAGCCGTCGAGTGAAGAAAACTGGCAAGAAAAACTAGCTGATGAATTACATGCACCCATAAAACGAAATTTCACTCGGCGGCGTGTGATTGTAAATAAAATTGATGAAATATGGGCAAGTGATCTAGTTGAAATGCAACAGTTTAGTAAATGGAATAAAGGTTATCGATATCTTCTTATGGTTATTGATGTCTTCAGCAAATATGGTTGGATTGTCCCATTGAAGGATAAGAAAGGTGAATCTGTCACTGAAGCATTCAAATCAATATTCAAGGAAGGTAGAAAACCACAGTATTTATGGGTCGACAAGGGAAAAGAGTTTTACAACAAACACTTGAAGGACTTGCTAGAGAAACATAGTGTACAGATGTACTCAACTGAGAATGAAGAGAAATCATCAGTAGTTGAGAGATGGAATAGGACAATTAAATCCAAAATGTGGAAGCAGTTCACTGTTCAAGGTAATACACAGTATTTAGACATGTTACCAAAATTAGTGAAACAGTATAATAATACCAAACATTCAAGCACAAAGATGACACCCGTTGAAGCATCTGATAAGAGGAATGAAGGAACTGTTTACTTCAATTTGTATGGTGATATGAAAACATTAAAACAGAAACCGAAATTTAAAATAGGTGACAAGGTCCGAATATCCAAGTATAAACGGAATGTGTTCGACAAGGGCTATACACCAAATTGGACTGAAGAAGTATTTACAGTGATAAGATCCAATACACTAATCCAGTCACTTACAAACTAAAGATCTCAACGATGAAGAAATACAAGGAGTTTTTATGAAGCTGAATTATTGAAAGCCAGACAGGATGTATTCCGTATTGATAAAGTCATTCGCAGAGATTACAAGAAGAAACAAGCTTTGGTGAAGTGGAAGGGTTACAGTGACGAATTTAACAGTTGGATCCCGTTCAAGGATTTAAAAGACATATTATAAAGAGAAAATTATCTAACATATATGTGAGTAGACCCTACAGTATATCTGTTATTTGCTATTATGTAGCCAAGAATATTATTATTCCTGACTATATTTAAACACAGGTCGAAAATGAATTAAAAAAATAAATTATTATAATATAATATATAAATGCAAAAATATTCCTACGATAATAAAGAATTAGATGTATCAATAGATTGCTATCTTGATGATAAAAATAAAATATGGTTCAGAGGAAGAGACATTGCTAAAATTCTTGACTATAAAAATCCACAAAGAGCAATCAGAGATTATGTTGTATCGGATGATAAAATCTTAAGAGACCACAAAATCAGCATAAATTCACGAGGGACAAAATGGTCCTCGTGCTGAGGCCACTGATTCACGGGGACAAAAATGGTCCCTCGTGCTGAGACCCCCGAAAAAAACTTTCAAATGTTTTTTTATAAATGAATCTGGACTTTATTCACTAATACTGTCCTCTAAAAAACAGGAAGCAGTAAAATTCAAACATTGGGTTACATCGAAAGTATTACCATCAATCAGGAAACAGGGATATTACAAACAGTTCAATGATAGAAGTAATAACATGCTGATGATTGAAAGTGAAAATGATCTGCACTGCAAGATTGTATCATTCATCAGAAAAAATATGAAGATGCTTTAATGATTGTCGGTCTAGGTGAAAATCAAATAAGCTCAAATATGAGAATCAGAAGTTATAACAAAGGATATATGGCTGGTCAGTGTGATTTAATGCTGTTGAATCCCACTAGAAAATACAATGCTCTATGTCTTGAATTCAAAGTCCAACTGGTGTGTATCAAGTGTCAGATAAACAAAAAAGTATGAAGCAAATGTATGAGAAAAACAAATGCAAATACCTCATGAGCAATAGTTTTCGAAGACTTGATTCATGAAATAACTAAACACTTAGAAGAAAGCAAATTATACTTATCAAGAAGGAAAGATTTAAAAGAAAATTAAATTGGTTTAAAAATAAAATATATAGATTATATATGGAGAATCAAAATGTCAAGAGAGGTCGGGGAAGGCCTAGAGTTCTCAGTGATGAGGAAAGAAAAAAACACAAGACTACCTATATGCTAAATAAAGAATGGTACTGTAACATATGTAAGACAGGACGTAACTACACAATGGCAGGAAAATCTTGTCATATTAAAACAAAAAAACATCAAAAAAATATTATTCAATAATTACAATTCAAAAGGATCCAGTAATTGGATCAATTGAATTCTCAACCTATTAAACGCACATTGAAACTGGCTTAAACAAAAAAATATATAGTTATAATATAGATGGAAAAAATTATCGAAACTAGTAGTAATATGAACAAGAGTGATCTAAAAAAATTAAGCAAAAATCAACTAATCAATTTGCTGTTGAAGCAGCAGAAGAAACCAAAAATAATAGTGGTAGATGATACAAACCTCATAACAATATAATTCCTCCACCAATGGAATTCAGGGACAAACCTCGTAAGAGTGTCAAGCAGATGGTTCAAGATTATGAAACAACATAATTCCTCCGCCAATAGAGTTCAGAGACAGACCTGTGCCAGTACAAAGAACCAAAAAGGTGGTTCAAAAACCAACTCCTGTACCCAGGACTAAGATAGAGCAAACAGAGAAAGCTCTGAAGGGCTTCACAAAATCTTTTGAAATCAGTATAAAAAATAACAAAGACCCGCTTGCGCAACTGCAAAACACAAGAAAGGCTGTTGCATATAATATTATAAAATTGTTGAATGAAATGAAAGGACTGAAATTCGTTGAAACGCTTAAGGTAATATTTGCAAAAATGACTGACGGAGAAATAGAATACAAAACCGCATATTTCAACAGTGTAGCTCAAACAATTGTGAATAATCTGGAAGTAACTGAATCACTACAGTTGTCAAAAGACCAAATAATGAATAAGATTGCAGTTTGGGTATCTGAAGGTTCAGGTTGGACTGTTGATTCAGTTGATAGTCATTATCTTAATGTTGTGAAATATGCGCCAATGAAGGGCTCCTCATACATTAAACTACCGAATGAACTCAGAAACAGTGCAAAGGGTTTAATTAACTTGAAAAATGAGGATAATGAATGCTTCCGATGGTGTCACATCAGACACCTGAACCCACAAGAGAAATACCCACAGAGGATTAAAAAAGTTGACAAAAAAATACATTGAAAAATTGGATTATACAGGGATTGAATTCCCAGTTGCAACCAAGCATTACAACAAGATTGAAAAACAAAATGAGATCAACATCAATGTTTTTGGTTATGAGAATAGACAGCCATATCCAATTTTTGTTTCAAAAGAGAAATATACAGACTGCTTGAATCTGCTTCTAATAACTGAAAATGAAAACAAGCATTATGTGCTGATCAAAGATTTCAATAAGTTTATGTACAATCAAACAAAGCACAAAGAAAGAAAACATTTTTGTATGCACTGTCTTCAATGCTTCAGCTCTGAAAGGGTGTTGAATAATCACAAGGACAACTGCATGCAAGTAAATGGCACACAGGCAATAAAAATGCCAAACAAAGATAACAACATACTGAAATTCAACAACTTTCATAAACAACAGCAGGTACCATTTGTTATATATGCTGACTTTGAGGCCATCACTGAGAAAATACATGGTTGTCAACCCAACAGTGATAAATCATATACTGAAGCCTATCAGAAGCATACTGACTGTGGCTACGGCTATAAAGTTGTTTGTTGCTATGACGATAAATACAGCAAACCAGCAGCAATATACAGGGGTGAAAAGGCTGTGTACAAATTTATGGAAGCTATGCTTGAGGAGGTCAAATATTGCAAGAATGTTGTGAAAAAAAATTTTAACAAACCATTGAAAATGACTAAAGATGATGAAGAGAAATTCCGAAAAGCCAAAGTTTGTCACATCTGTGATAAGAAATACACTGACAAAGATATCCGAGTCCGAGATCATTGTCATATCACTGGTAAATACAGAGGTTCTGCTCACCAAGATTGTAATCTGAAACTCAGAGTGAACCTAGAAGAAATAAAAATACCAGTCATATTTCACAATCTAAGAGGCTATGATAGTCATTTTATTATGCAGGAGATTGGAGCTATTGTTAAGAAGCACACTTACAAAAACAAGAAAGGTGAAACTGTCAAATGAATATAAATGCTATCCCAAATAACATGGAGAAGTATATGGCTTTCATGCTTGGTAACCACTTGACCTTCATTGATAGTTTCCAGTTCATGAGCTCCAGTTTGGAAAAACTTGTAGGCAATCTACCTAGAGAAGCCTTAAAATACACCTCACAAGAGTTTAAGGGAAAGGATCTTAATCTGATGGCACAGAAAGGTGTTTATCCTTACGACTACATGGACAGTTTCGATCAATTCAATCAGAAGCTCCATCAAAAAATGAATTCTATAGCATACTGAGTGATGAGCATATATCAGATGAAGACTATACACATGCTCAGACAGTGTGGGAAACATTCTCTTTGAAAAACATGGGTGATTATCATGACCTGTACCTTAAAACAGATGTACTCCTACTGGCTGATGTATTTGAAAACTTCAGAAAAACATGCCTTGAGTACTATAAACTGGACCCGTGTCACTATTTCACATCTCCCGGTTTATCTTGGGACGCCATGCTAAAAATGACTGACATAAAATTAGAATTGATGACAGACATTGATATGTTCCAGTTCATTGAAAAGGGTATGCGTGGAGGAATCAGCTATATAGCCAACCGTTACGGTAAAGCAAATAATAAATACATGAAAGAGTATAATGAGAAGGCGCCCTCTAAGTACATCATGTATCTTGATGCTAATCTTTTATGGTTGGGCTATGAGTCAATATTTACCAACCGGTGGTTTCAAATGGTTGACACAAAAACAGATCAATAATTTAGACCTGTCTGTCTATAAAGAAGATAGTGCAAATGGTCTGATACTTGAAGTTGACCTCAGATACCCCCGAGTTACATGATCTACATAATGACTACCCACTGGGCCGGAAAGGTTAAAGTGACTGGGGACATGCTATCAGATTATTGTAAAAACATAGCGAAGAAATATAAAATATCAACTGGTCTGGTACATAAACTGATACCAACATTAAGCAACAAAGAAAAATACGTGCTCCATTACAGGAACCTCCAATTATATACTGATCTCGGTTTGAAAATAACTAAAATCCATCGAGTGTTAGAATTCAATCAGTCCGCGTGGCTTAGGCAATATATTGATTTCAATACTGAAAAACGTAAGAATGCTAAAAATGCTTTTGAGAAAGACTTTTTCAAGCTGATGAATAACAGTGTATTTGGCAAAACGATGGAAAACCTAAGAAAGCGAGTAGACGTCAGATTGGTGACTGATGAGGAGAAGCTATTGAAATTAGCCAGTAAACCGACATATGTTAGCAGTAAAATCTTCGATCAAAATCTAGTAGCTGTTCATAAGATAAAAGAAACACTCACCCTGAACAGGCCTGCATATGTGGGTATGTGTATTCTAGACCTTAGCAAGACACTGATGTACGATTTCCATTACAACTACATCAAAGAGAAATATGGAGATGAAGCAAAATTATTATTCACAGACACAGACTCACTGACATATGAAATTGGAACCCATGACATCTATAGAAATTTCTGGAAGGATAAAAATAAATTTGACAACAGTGAATATCCTGAAAGCTCGCCATTCTCCGATAAGACCAATAAAAAAGTTTTGGCAAATTCAAAGATGAGGCAGCAGGAGTACCCAATTTGCGAATTCATCGGTTACGATCGAAGATGTATAGCTATATTAAAGATGATCAGAAAGGAGGGAAGACAGCAAAAGGTATTAGTAAGAATATTATTAAGAATAACATCAAACATGAAATTATAAAGAGACACTATTTGATAATAAACAGATGCATCATAGAATGAAAACAATTAGAAGTCAGAACCATCAACTTGAAGTTATGAGATAAATAAAGTATCACTCAGCTGCTTTGACGACAAGCGTTATATTCATGATAATGGCGTGACAAGCTTTGCTTATGGACATTTTAAAATCTAGCTGTTGACGTCACGCCATATGATTTTTGTGAGTTTTAATACTGCCCTCTTTGGGGGGGTTTCCCTTTCGAATGAGTCATCAAACTACGTCAGATTTTTTCGCTTTTTACACATGCGTATTATTTTTTATCTTTGTAAATTTCATTTATGTACCACAAGCATAAAATGAAAACAAACGAAAATATAAGGGTTGTTTCACACAGATAAAGAGTGGCTTGTATCAGAGTATACTACGATTGGAAAAAGCGGGGGCCTTTCGTTAGCGAAATGTATACAAGCCACCCCATGGAATAATGAAAAACCCCGCCGTTATTCCATGGGTTGAAAATAAAAAAAATAAAAAATAAAAAAATGAAAAAATAAAAATGAAAATAAATAATCACCTTAGATGGTGTCGGATTGTTGGGTAGAGCTATAGTGAAAGCTTAGGCTTTGACAGAGTGCCGGTTCAATCTCAAGCCGGAGGGTGAAAAAAAAACAAATAACAAATAATTGGCCAAGAGGGTCTGATAGGGCCAGAGCGGAGTGGAGGTGGGAAAGACATAAATGATAGTGCTCTGGTGGTGTGGAGGTGGGAATTCAAAAAACAAAACAAAAAAACTCTCATGAGGGACGGGTGGTGATTCCAAATTCCAAATTAAGTCCCTCATGAGAGGTTCTGGTGGCCACAGTTTTGCTATTTTTTTTCTGCAGCTATAGGCGATGACTCATTCCTGTTTTCCGAGAATGTCACGCTTGGTGATTTTTTCCGAGAATCACGCATTTTTATAAGTGTGCTGACCTTGTTCCATCAATTGAGCAACTATAGATTCCATCAAATTAAATAACTATATATTCCATCAAATTAAATAACTATATATTCCATCAAATTAAATAACTATATATTCCATCAAATTAAATAACTATATATTCCATCAAATTAAAAACTATATATTCCAGAATACGAGATCAGAAGGCAGTAGTAGTTTGGGGAAAACGAGATCAAATGATTTCGTACCCCCAAACACTATACTACTCTCAATCTTTGTTTTATCTCCCAGGTATCATAGAGAAAAAACGTAGTGAGAAAAGTATTGTGCAGAGGCAAGAGGCACCAGGCGTCATTGGAGCGTAGTTGCTGTGGCTACTGTTTCTGCGGAGTCTGAGATCAAGAAAGACACGACTGCCAATGCAATACAAAAGTCATTTCAAACAATGTGGTGTGTGCTTTGGCTAACGAGACACAGTACCGAGGCGTGATAAACTCATCCGGGGACTATAGAAATACGAGCAGTGTGGATAAGTCTTCAGCCTACCAAGCAGTTTTCAACATAGCCAGACTCGCCAAGCAAAACCGTGCAGCGGACGCTTCAATAGATCAGCCATATGACAGCATATAAAAGAATGGAGCGATGCAAACAGTGTGGCAAACGTTTTTCCCGAGGAAAGCTTATGCGCCACATGAGAACACATACAGGAGAGAAGCCTTTTCAATGCCAGCACTGTGGCAAGTGTTTTAATGATTCCGGAAACGCCAACCGACATATTCTTAATTTACATAAAGGAGAAGAACCCATAAAGAGTGCAAATCGTGGAGGGGTTGGAGTGATGTTGGGTGTCAGCAGCGGGATGAAAACCAACGCAAGGGAAAGACATCTCTGGAGAGTAATCGTCGTTGTACCAATGCTAATGATGCTGGATATCATCCCCAGCAAAAAGGTACCGGCAAGCCAAAGTGGTCTTTCGTGTGTGGACAGTGTGGTAAGCGATTGCGCGATTCGTATAGCCTAAAGCGACATATCCGAACACATGCAAGAGACAAGCCTTTTAAATGCAAACCCACTGATAAGTGCTTAACTGATTCAAGTGCCGATAAGGAGCGTGAAAGTACAAGCACACAGAAGAAGTTCCTTAGGAACAAACAGGTTGGGAAGCATTTTCCACGAGCTAAACGGGTCTTGAGGCGTTCAAGAATTAATACAACAGGAAAGCCACACAGAACCCATAGAAGCGATGCAAAAATTCAACAAGGACGCACAGGCACAGGGAAGCGATGTTTTCAATGTGCACACTGTGGGAAGTGTTTTTCATGTCGATTTAGATTCGCAAGACACTTCAGGACACATACGGGAGAAAAACCGTTTAAGAGTGATTACTGTGACAAGCAGTTCAGTGATTCAAGGAATCGGCGACGTCATGAGAAGACAGACACCGAAGCGTTAACGAAGAGTACTCAACATAATGAGCGAGTCAGTAGAGAAGAAGATCAACAGAAGGAAGTCCGAAAGGGGAAGAAAAGATTTGAAGGAATCCGCTCAAAAAAGGTGCCTATTCCGTGTGAACACTGTGGAAAACGCTTTCCCGATCAGTATAGATTAAACAGACATAACAGGACACATACAGGAGAAAAACCGTTCAAGTGTGAACACTGTGACAAGTGGTTCAGTGACTCGGGATCGCGGCGACGTCATGAGAAGACACATACCAAAAGAATGTCCTTGAACAATCATCAGCATAATGCGCGAGTCAATGGAGCAGAAAATCACCAGGAGAAGATGCTAAAAGAGAAGAAAAAGTTCGAGGGAAACTGCTCAAAAAAGCGACCTTTTCAGTGTGAACATTGTGGAAAATGCTTTACCAGGCCGTGTGATCTAATTAGACATACAAGGACACATACGGGAGAAAAACCGTTTAAGTGTGAACACTGCGACAAGCGCTTCAGTGATTCAGGGAATCGGCGACAACATGAGAGGACACACACCAAAGGGTCAGCGAAGAATAACCAGCACAATGAGCAAGTCAGCAGAGTCGAAGGGCAACAGAAGAAAATCCGAAAGGGGGAGAAAAGAGTTAAAGGACGTTGTTCAAAAGCCCGAGGTTTTCAGTGTGAACACTGTAGAAGGTGTTTGTCCAGTCAGTCTAGTTTAAATAGACATAAGGGGACACACATGGGAGAACAACCGTTCAAGTGTGAACACTGTGACAAGTGGTTCAGTGACTCGGGATCTCGGCGACGTCATGAGAAGACACATACCAAAAGAATGTCCTTGAACAATCATCAGCACAATGCGCGAGTCAATGGAGCAGAAAATCACCAGGAGAAGATGCTAAAAGAGAAGAAAAAGGTCGAGGGAAACTGCTCAAAAAAGCGACCTTTTCAGTGTGAACATTGTGGAAAATGCTTTACCAGGCCATATGATCTAATTAGACATACAAGGACACATACAGGAGAAAAACCGTTCAAGTGTGAACACTGTGACAAGCGGTTCAGTGATTCATGGAATCGGCGACGTCATGAGAAGACACACACCGAAGCGTTAACGAAGAGTACTCAACATAATGAGCGAGTCAGTAGAGAAGAAGATCAACAGAAGGAAGTCCGAAAGGGGAAGAAAAGATTTGAAGGAATCCGCTCAAAAAAGCTGCCTATTCCGTGTGAACACTGTGGAAAACGCTTTCCCGATCAGTATAGATTAAACAGACATAACAGGACACATACAGGAGAAAAACCGTTTAAGTGTGAACACTGCGACAAGCGGTTTAGTGATTCAGGGAATCGGCGACAACATGAGAGGACACACACCAAAGGGTCAGCGAAGAATAACCAGCACAATGAGCAAGTCAGCAGAGTCGAAGGGCAACAGAAGAAAATCCGAAAGGGGGAGAAAAGAGTTAAAGGACGTTCAAAAGCCCGAGGTTTTCAGTGTGAACACTGTAGAAGGTGTTTGTCCAGTCAGTCTAGTTTAAATAGACATAAGAGGACACACATGGGAGAACAACCGTTCAAGTGTGAACACTGTGACAAGTGGTTCAGTGACTCGGGATCTCGGCGACGTCATGAGAAGACACATACCAAAAGAATGTCCTTGAACAATCATCAGCACAATGCGCGAGTCAATGGAGCAGAAAATCACCAGGAGAAGATGCTAAAAGAGAAGAAAAAGGTCGAGGGAAACTGCTCAAAAAAGCGACCTTTTCAGTGTGAACATTGTGGAAAATGCTTTACCAAGCCATATGATCTAATTAGACATACAAAGACACATACAGGAGAAAAACCGTTTAAGTGTGAACACTGTGACAAGCGGTTCAGTGACTTGGGAAATAGACGGAGGCACGAGCGGAGTCATTCAAGGGCGTTGTTAGTCGAGAAACAGAAACCGAGGCGGGTAACACACGCATGCTGGATATGTGCAGAAGAGTTTCGCAGTGAGGTGGCACTTCTAAGGCACTACGATGATCATATGTTGGATTTATGCGATCTAGAACATTAGGCAAAGTGGGGAGGAGGCGTTGGTTTGTGAGATTAAAAGTGCATCTCTCTCTCTCATCAAGGATGAAAGTGATGTGCCTTTGGTCTCCATTAATTCCTCGCTCCAGAACCCATGAGGAGACTAGTTCTAGTGAAGGATTGTAGGATGGTTTGGGTAGACGGAAGATGACAAACATTTTCAATTTTCGGTGTTTTCAAGGCCCGTAGCGTAGCTCTTGCTAATTCTGCTTTGTCACAGATTTGTTAATTGTTATTTATGTCTCTAGCCAAATGATTCCACTTTTCCTGACTCACGCCAGTCTCCCCATAATTTCTACAAAGGGGAATAGAAGCTAGACTTTCAGTTTTGCAGGAGATTCTTCACGCGAGATTCACTTTGCCTACTCAGAGAGAAAACTTTACGTTAATTTATTTCATGGAAAATCAACATTGCCCACTTGTTTAGTTACTGAGGCCAGTCTGGAACTCGAAGCGGGTACATCCTGCTGCCGTGGATTGGGAGTTGTACGCCTTACCACTAGGCCACGTCGGCCACGGTTGCCTATCATGTATAATTTTATGAAGTCACACCCGAGTTATTTAAGGTCGCTAAGTAAGCAACCGTTTAAAACAATTGCTATAATCGCGAAAAAGTCCAAATGAAAAAGCAAATTGTATCAAGGTATTAAGAAAGGCTTAAGATAGACATAATGGGAAAGGAAACTTACTGGTTATTATTTAATCCGGAATAAAGGGAGCAGGTCCTGCAAAGACGTATTTATGTTATTAAATTGAATTGAATTGAATTGAATTAATAAAAGCATGCAACCATATACGCGTAAATCTTTATGCCCAATGTTAGTAAATTAAAACATGTTTCAACAGAAAGTTCTGTGATGGCTGTTTCTGAGGGTGCATAAACAGAAGTTGATGTTTAGCTCAAATGATTTTCCCGCGTTTGATTCTTTCAAAAGTACTTTTCCTGCGAACGTTTTCTTTGTACTTTGTATCGTTACATGACGCCACTATTTTTGGCAGCCAATCATATCATTAATGGCATGTGTGCGCTACGCATCGGCCAATAATATTAGCCTCTCTTGTTCCCGATCACGTTCACATGTCTACCACCTATGAATAAAAGGTACTAAAGTGATATCGTCAGAAAAGCTAAATTTGTGAAATTATGGTGTTTGTTCGGATATTCAGAAAGAAGACGATCAAAAAGGCCTTGCCAAAAATCGTCATTTTCTTACAGTTTAAGAGTGAGATATTAGCACTGTTAGTTCCGATGACTCCATACAAATCCTTCTACATTTTACTTAGTTCATAACATTATGAACCAGTCAAAATTAGAAGGATTTGTATGGAGTCAGTAGAGCATAACGGTGCTAATATCTCAGAGCCAATTTGTCTTTAAATGCTGATGTTTAGCAAGTTAGCATCTTTCATCTTGCTCTTTCTGAAAATCTCACCAAATCCCATAATTTCAAAAATTCTAATATTTGTGACGTCACGCTTTACAACTCTAAAGGGGTTAGTTTCTAAAGAAACTCTTGCTGCGTCGATAGGGAGTGAAACACGGAAATTTGGTTTATGAACGGAGTTGATATTTTAAATTGACCACCATACAGGGATTCGAAAAGCTGACTTTTCGAGGTTAGCCCTTCATCGGAGCGAATCGAGGAATTGTGGGTTGTGCGTATGGTTTTTATACAGAAAATGGAGCTATGCTATTGGTGGAAACGTGAAAAACAGGAATAAATTAATTGAATAAAAAAAGCGCTCGTTGATACCGTGGGGATTGAGAGTGCCGATTTGAAAGATAAATTTTTACTCGAGATTTTTACTGCTTTCCGCGGTACCTTGATGTAGGGAAAGGCCGGAGATCGACATCTGTTGTTTGGAATGGCTAGGGAGATTAAAATGCCGAGCGACTGGTCTGCATGTATTTATACCTGCCAACGTTTTCCGAGCCAAATGCGTGAGATTTTCGTCTCCTCATGGCCGGAATCTCCGAAAATGTTCCGGTGACTTCCGACGATTTCTCGAACGCTACCGAACATGTCCCATGACGTTACGAGGACTTCCGAACACTTCCGAGGCTATTTGAAGCATTTCCGATATGGCTTTCGAACGTATTCCAATCCCTCAAATGCAAACTGAAACCTGACATCTTAGCGCGTTCTGATACAATTAGGACTCAAACTCATCATTAAGCGTCGTTCAGGTTGGAACATTTATGGGGAATATTGAATTGATTTTTGTTCTTTGGTTTGCCTCCGCCTAAAGATTAACACCGAACGTTTCATGAATACATTTGTAAATGGACTCATTTTTGAACACAACCTGTCATAATTACATAATTTAATTTTTAGCCATAATTATATTATTGTAATTTCATTACATAGTTCTCGTTTATGTAACCTAGGATATGTATTTCATTATCTTGTGGTTTATTAAAGACATCTTTCGTTCATTCGTTGTTAATGTGTTTAAGAACAAGTCATCCGGATTTCTAAGTCAAGCGTGAGAAATTGTCCTCTATGCGTGAGATTGACGTCTTTGGTCCTCAGGCGCGTGAGACTCACGTATAATGCGTGAGAGTTGGCAGGTATAATGTATCTTTGTCATCTTTCTCAACATCACGTAGATGTTCTCGGAATCGGTCACCTAGTCGTCTTCCTGTTTCGCCGATGTATAACTTTTTGCATAATATACAGGTTATGCAATAGATAACATTTGCGGAGGTACACGTGAAACGATCGGTGATCTTAATAGATCGTTAAGGGCCCGACATTTTGTCAGTGTTTTGAATGAAAGGACAAGTTTTTCATCGCGAGCGCGCGCATTTTAAAGGTGCTAGGCAGATTAGCAGTAGGGTATTATTTAGGGAGCTTCTAGGTGAATTTTTTGTATAGTGTTGAAGGCTAGTATAAGTTACAAAGTCATTCTTCTCTTATTTTTTTAGCCTTTATCCTTCTATTTTATTTTATTTTATTTTATTTTGAACAGGACCACTTTGATTACAGCACATTTACACTGAAGGGCTATCCTTTATAAACATTCGTTGTTGTTGTTGTGTTGTTATTACTATTATTATTGGGTGCCTTTATTTTTCAAGGTCAGGGAGTTTTACATACGTCGGGATATTCTCAGTTTTACCTGAAACCCAGTGAAAAGTCAGGGAATTTTGCTTTTGGAATTTAGAACTTATATAGCGCATTTTCCATGTGTATATGATCAAATGCGCTTTACAATGGTAATGGTAAGGTATTTATCTGTATTTATATCACTTAGTCTCACGGCAGTTTACAACACTGGCCAGGGGACTTGACCAGACTGCTTGTGCAGTTTACAATTAATGAAGTAAGTAATGAGTGCCCCCGTAATGTAGATATCTAGGACAGACACTAGAATCAGATTCCCACAGACTCAGATTAAGTGAAAGTACTGTGAGACGGGGCCTGCGCTTTATCGTCCTTAGAAGAGAGAGGACTAGAAAGCCTAACCATTTGCAGATATCATTACAAAAGCAGCACTTTCTCCTCAATTATTTAAAGACCCTGAGTGTTGGTCCGGCCGGGGTTAGAACCCGCGACCTCCCGCATGGTAGTCCGGTGCTCTACCACTGAGCTAACCGGTCTGCGGTGAGAGTAGTAACTAGGTTTGGGAAGGAGATTCCTTCCTGGTAAAAGTAATGTTTCAGAAACTTCCTACAAAGGAATTGATTTATTTGGCTTCATTGCCTACTTTATAGCCCACTGAGGATTTCTCTTGGATGATCAGTGAAAATTGGTTTGTGGTCTGAGGAGTCAGGGAAATAAATGCCAGGCCGGAAGTTATTTTATCCCAATGAGTGGCAACTCTGCAATGACCGAAGAATTATTTGAACTCTTCTGTCAATTTCGCACCACGCAGTAATGTCGGAGAACGCCAGCATTGAAAGTAGAAATTTATTTTCCTTTAGGTACTTTACAAGGCATTTATCTTAACACTTGGAACCTCGTGAGCATGTTCCTTTGCACGCTTACTTCAACAGGTCTTTGTTGTTCTTTAGGGGTAAGTAGTTTTAAGGCCAGGTCATATATGCAGTTGTTTGTTTTTATGCCGGCAACGGGGTAACACCCGACTAAATAAAGTTTGAAATGTGAAACAGTTTTGTGTCTGTCCCCGTCAGCCCAGCCATGCAAATGATTTGTTATTCGAGGGCAAAGACTCAGTGGCATCCAAACCTGCTACTTATTACAGAGCACTGGGCAACATTTAACAGGGGCACCCAACGAGCCAAATCAACCAAAAGCTGTAGAAAGGCATTTTTAAGTGCCTTATGGTGTTTGAAGGCTGTTTAAAGTGATGTTTTCAAAAGCTAGAAGAAGTTCATCTGTTCGGAAATCCTAGCTGAAATTTTAATTGCCCGAAAATGTTAGGGAACAAAATCTGAAGCTGAAATTAACTTTCCACGAGCTTTCTAGGAAACTATTTCCATTCCGAAAATGTTAGCTGACGTTTTTGACTGCCAAAAACAGCAATTACTACCTTTCCGAAAACCTCAGAGGCTATGATTTCCCAATTTCGAATCTTTTAGGCCACGTTTTAGTTACGAAAATCCGAGCGCACTCTTTAATCGACGCCGAAAGCACAAGGCGAATTACCCTCCACCGAACAGATATTTACCGAAACTTGTCGTTGGGTGCCCTGATTTAAATTCATAACGTTTTTAGCTTCTACTAAAATTGTAAAATTTGTATTTGTTAATTTTGGATTGTAGTTTACTGAATAGCGCTATATAAATGTATTATTATTATTATTATTATTATTATTGTTGTTGTTGTTGTTGTTGTTGTTATTATTATTATTATTATTATTATTATTATTAAAGTAATGGGAAGTTAACACACTGACTGCATGTGACAAAATTTCACCGTCAGTCGTCGTGAGTCAAAATTACGCGTTGGCCAGCTAAAGAATTAGAACACGACAGACTTGCATGTCTAAGGGCCTATGCACTTGGAGAGAGGGTGCCCCGGCTAACCGGGCTACCCGGCTAGGAGGGTTTAAACATAGCCCGCCTTTACATGGAACTCACCTAAGCGGGATAGTCGGTGGGCTATCTTTTGAGCGGCCGCTAAGGACAACAAACAAGATGGCGGACAGATGAAACTTTTTGACGATAAGTTTAATTTTTTTTGTCGCTCGTTCCGCTAGCTTTTCAGTGTGTAGGGTTGTTCTTTTGCACTTTGCTAATTGAGCGTATTCACCAGAGGGACTAGAGAATGGCCTCAAAAGATCCGGCTAAAGGCATTTTCTTGACGACAAATCATGTTTAACCCACGAATTTGTTCTTTTTCAGAGATATTTAGCTCGTCTTTACAAATGAATTCCCTGGTTTGCTCAAAGCCAAGGACCCGTGCGTTTCATATTATTTAAATTGCGTGTACCTTAACCCTTTAAGTGTCAAACGGAAGAATTCTTCCGCTAGACAGAGCTCCCAGTTTTAAGCTTTGCCATGTTCTCAAATTTAGAAAGCTGGTTATGATGGCCTGTTCATAGTGTCAACCAGTAACTGTTTTAGGCCTGAAGAAGCAATTAACTAAGGATAACCTTCGTTTCCCCTTCCATATGGTTGTTCCTTTTCAAGCAAAACCACAAAGGACCATTTTATCCATTAACAAGCAAAGCGAAAATCACACATCTTTGCTTTAATTTCTTTAATTTAAAATCTCCATTTGAAAGCAAAATTTCCTAATGACAAAACCCTTTACTCTCATGACTGAGCAGTTACCTTCGATTTTGCCTCTTGCGCCTACAGCGAGTCGAGCATCAGCCATTTTATTTGAACCACTTTTGAAAGCTTCTGCATTCCTCTTTGGCGCCCGAATTGCATTCTGGGAAATTCTGATGCCTCAACAAAATGGAAGTCCCGCCATCAACAATCAGGGCACCCAACGAGCCAAATCAACCAAAAGCTGTAGAAAGACATTTTTAAGTACCTTATGGTGTTTGAAGTCTGTTTAAAGTGATGTTTTCATAAGCTAGAAGAAGTTCATCTGTTCGGATTCCCTAGCTGAAATTTTAGTTGCCCGAAAATGTTAGGGAATAAAATTTTCCTGCGAGAAAACGCAAGCTGAAATGAACTTTTCACGAACTCTCTAGGGAACTATTTTCTTTCCGAAAATGCTAGTTGACGTTTTTGACTGTCAAAAGCAGCAATTACGACCTTTCCGAAAACCTCAGGGGTTATGATTTCCCAATTGCGAACCTTTTATGCCACATTTTAGTTACGATAATCCGAGTGCACCCTTTAATCGACGCCGAAAGTACAAGGCGAATTACTATCCACCGAACAGATATTTACCGAAACTTGTCGTTGGGTGCCCCTGAACAATGTCTAGATTCTTTATAAGTGTCAAACCACTCGGACCTACTAGCAAAATATTGTAAACATTGTGTTCTTTGCAAGTCACATCTCGCCAAAATTGCCTTCCTAGGTCCAAGAATCCATCACAGAACGGCGAGAGAAACAACTTCAAGTTCTGAGCCGCCATGACTCGACACGAACACTTTTGGCGTCCCAGTCGGCATGAAATTATCCCTCACCCCTGCTTTCCTTCAGAGGTTTGCCTCTACTCTCCATTCCAGTTTAATGATGCCAGCCTGGGAGCTTCTGTAGTGGAAAATGGCTTGAAAACACACTTATAAACCGAGAACGTAGCGATTACAACTTGTTACGATCGAGAGCAATGCAACAACGGTTCAAATTGGTGACGTCACAATAAAACTTGAGTCCTCGGCGTTCTAGAGCAGCGAACGCTACAAGTTAGACCTTCATTTAGGGCAGTGAAATACCTTTTAATTACCTCCGTCGAGAAAATTGCCCCAAGATTCTAAGAAATTTGCCAGTTAAAGGGTTAAATTTACATTACAAGGTGGACACAAAATGAAGTAAAATCACAAAATATGGAATATCTGTGCAAATACTAAGTCTACACATTGCGATAGTGGTTATGATGTCATTATAACGACATCTATCTATAACGACATCTATCTAACGGGCGCTTACATCCAGCGGTTATTCGCTCCAACAATAAAGCTTCTCGCCTGCCATCTTGGTATTTGCTGGAGTGCGAGGCATCACAATTAGAAGCTGTAATGTCTGACGGGGAAAATGAAAAATAATACAGATATTGACCCTATTGAGGTTACCATAGCCGCTGGGGCAACTCTTAGTAGTCAGCACGATGATGTCTATAGCAAACATTGTGATGTTTACTCATTAGAAACCTCATTACAAAATACTTTCTATTAGCGACCGCCATCAAGAACTCCTCGTTACAACTGCCACTACCAACAGACGACTTAATGAACTTACTGAACCGTTGCCTTACGTCTACCTACTTTCAGTACAACAGCAAACACTACAAACAGTTGCACCGGACAGCTATGGGCTCACCAGTTTCCGTTGTTGTAGCAGACTGAGATAGTCATGCAAAACATCGAGGAACAAGCCCTTGCGACTTACGAACGAACGCTACCGCTCTGGCTACGTTACGTCGACGAAACTTTCACAGCTGTACACAGAGACGAAATCGACCATTTTCACGAACACCTCAACAGACAAAACGCTCACATACAGTTTACCCAGGAGATCGAGGAAAATGGTAAGATACCTTTTCTAGACTGCCTTGTTAGCCGTGACAACAACAGACTATAGACGACGGTTTACAAAAAACCTACACACACTGACAGAATACTTGACGAATCATCTTACAACCCTACTTCACACAAAGTAACGACAATACGGACCTTAACGAGACGAGCGCAACTAGTTTACGACTCACGCGACAGTTTACCAGACGAACGCAAATACTTAGACAACGTTTTCAGTAAGAACAACTACAACCGCGACTTTGTTAGAGGCAACACTTACAGGACAGAACCAAACGCTACAAACGCTAACCCGACACCAGTCACTACAGCGACTATACCCTACATCAAAGGAACTTCTGAAACTATTGCACGGATACTACAACCTTACAATATCCGTGTCGCTCACAGACCCATCACAACTTTTCGACAACTATTGACGAACGTTAAGGACAAAGACGAACCTAAGGACAGACAGGGAGCAGTTTACAAGATCGAATGCAGCGACTGTCAGGCCACTTATATCGGTGAGACGGGCAGAAGTTTGAACGTGAGACTGACTGAACACAAACGAGTGACAATAACATTGCTGAGCACCATTTACTGACAAACCACACAATCGACTGGGACTCTGCTAAATGCATTACCTACAGTATTAACTACCACCAACGGATCGCACTGGAAAGTTGTAAAAACGTAAAGCTTGTGGGATGTGGCTGGAGTGAAAAGGATAGGTATCCTTGTCACTCCAGCCACATCCCACAAGCTTTGCGTTTTCACTGCTTGTTTTATGGATATGTGGGTACTTAAGGCTGAGCATTAGCTATGCCACGCTGATGAAGCCTAACAAGGCCGAAACAGCTGTCTATGGCTGCTAATGCTTGGGCTCAATCTTTGCTTTGGTAGATTTAAGGGGTAATGCCCGCTACCATGTGGCCTTAGTGCCTTTAGAGTGGCTTTTCCACTGGAAAGTTGGTTTACTAAATTAGAACAGACACCACTGAACCGTTGCCAACAACTTCCCGCACCTTACAAACGACGTATTGACGATATCAACAACAGACAAAATATAGACAAACTGACTAATTTGACAAACAATACACCTACGAACATTTGACTAACAAAAGACGGATCGAAACACACCAATCACGGTTTACAGTCTTCACAGCCAATAACATCACAGCTTAACTGACAGACAACCAATAACATCACGACTTCGTTGACCAATCACATCAACGACCAGAGTACTTATACCATCTCCTGACGTTACCCAAATCACTTGACTCTGATGATGACTTCCGCTCAGGTTGTCGAAACGTCAGTCAATGTCACCACAAACAGTCCTGCTCAGGACTACACTCACCTGGACGATCGTGCTTCACCTAGTTATGATATGACTCCTGGGTTCAAACCATTTACGATAAAACAACATCCGTAGTTTCCAGGTCTCAGTTTGTTAGCGATAGGAAGTGCCAACATTCCTCCGGTTCAGATGAGATACGGAAATGACAAAACATCCAGAAAAACAGAAACGAAAAACAAAAATCGAAGTTCAAATTCCGATTTTCAATGTCTTACGAAAACGAAAGAGGCAAAACGAAAATAGAAGTTCGAATTCCTTTTTTCAATGTTGAGTAGGAAAACCAAAATGGAAATTCGATTTCCGTTTTACAATGTAGTAGGAAAACGAAAAACGAAGGTGGAAGTTCGAATTCCGTTTTCCAATGTCGTAGGAAAACAGTAAACGAAAATGGAAGTTCGAATTCCGTTGTTCAATGTTGTAGGAAAACGAAAATGGAAGTTCGATTTCCGTTTTTCAATGTCGTAGAAAAACGGAAAACGAAAAGGGAAGTTCGAATTCCGTTTTCCAATGTCGTAGGAAAACGGTTGGCACTAAGATACACGCATTATTTAACTCCACTAAATTGTTCTGGTTTGTATTTACTTGTAAGGGACAGACTCTTAGAAAAATCCGGAGGTGGTGGTAGGGGGCGGGGGGGGGGTGACAATTCCCAAAAAAATTCTTGCAAGGGGAACTTGTGTAAAAGAATGTTGCAAGCGGTGGTATGTAAAAAAAATTCATGCTGAGGGGAAACAAATTCCTGAAGATAAGTAGGCTTCAAAACAAAATTCATGCACCGAGAGAATCATGTTAAGTATTTCGTTGGGAAGCTGGTCAAATGAATATGTTTGTCTACTTTCATCACTCGGTTGAAAGTTAGCGTCATTTTAGTGTTCATGTTCAACCGTCGCAAGCAACCTTTCCGGCCCTCTTGTCAACTCCCTCTGCTACACATTCTCCTTTCTTCTGCTGCTGCTCCTGTTCCTCTTCTTGCGTTGTTCCTTCCAGGAAATCCCCATCCTTCTTTTTTCCATGATTACCTTCTATTTGTTCTAAACAGTGCTCCACATCACTGTCCTCCACCTCAAGGCAAACATTGACCTTCTGCAAAGTGGCCGAGTTGAAAGTTTGCTACTGCGACATCACTGAACGGTGAAACAATGGCATTTCCTTCCACACCGAGAGAAGAATTAATGGCAAAATGTACACTGAAAACGTTGGAAGCGGCCTGCAAGGTGATTTGATCTCCATTTGTGCCATCTTTAATCATTTCGGCCAAGTAGTCAGGCCATGATTGACCAGCATACAGTTCTAGGGGAAAACCGTCAAAGTCGTTCGGATTCCCTCTTAAGTATTTTCCAATTTCTTCTCGTAGAGTTTCAGGTGACCTTTTCATACCGATGTTTCATAACTAGAAACAAAGTGCACTGAATTGACAGTTACAATCTCCTGGACGCCAAAGTCAAGGGAATACGATATTTTTTCTGTGTAATTTCTTTTTCTCTTTTGCCTTTCTTTCTTTACTTTTATCGCCACGACTGATACTTGCAATATCTTGCACAGATATCCAGGAAGATATACAAATATACAGATATACATGGAAGTTTTTACATTTTTGTCAATGATGGCAAAACATGTCTTCGTTTTGGAGTAATCATCACATTCCGTGACCTAAGTCGCATCAATACCTTTTCTCCACGCCTGTACTGTGTTGCAGCAGGGTTGAGACGCTTGTGCCTGTTTATCCTGCGCATTTCCAGTTTCTTTGTGTTCGCTTCTTGACGCTAGCTTTGTGTTTAGATGAACCTGGACAACTGTTAATGTCATAATCTTCCAATGCTGCCTTAACAACAACATTTGACTTTCGGCCATAATACACTTCAAATGGGCTTAATCAGCCAAGTTCCTCTTTCTTTTCCTCGTTAAGGATTCTGCAGTAGGTCGGTAGTGGTTTTACCCAGTTGACTCCTCTAGTTTTCAATGAAAGTAAGTCGAAAACCATTTTGTTGCGGAAACGTCGGTGTGATCTTTCGACCTTTCCTTGTGATTGTGGGTGGTAAGGTTTACTTCGAATTCTTTTGATTTTGTATTTCTTACACAGATTTTCTACACTTCCGTAAAATTCTTTGCCCCGGTCACTCTGCAACATTTATTACAAATTGCGTAAGGTATTACAAAATGCGTTGTTACCACAAAATGCCGCAGACCATCAGCATTTTGTAATAGCCGTATTAAATGGGAACCACGCATTTTGTAATAAGGGTTGCAGCATTTTGTAACAATCGTTACTCTACGCAATTTGTAAGCCTCGTTTTGGTTTTGGTGTCTCGTTTTGTTTAAGTTAATCTGGCTTGAGCCTGCGATACAATCGAAAGCCAGTACTTGGTCAGCGGTCAAGTTAAAAAAAAACAGGGATTCGATTAGCTGACGTTTCGAGCGTTAGCCCTTCGTCGGAGCGAATCGAGGAATTGTGGGTTGTGTATGGTTTATATACAGGAAATGGAGCTACGCTATTGGTGGTAACATGGTAACGTGAAAAACATGAATAAATTAATTGAATGAAAAGCGCTCGTTGACACCGTGGGGATTAAGAGTGCCAATTTTCGATCAACGCACCGTCAAGGAACCTGGCTCGGAAACGCTACTCCGCCTAGCTGAACTAGTTTTAACACTTAACTGTTTTTCTTTCGCTGATAACTATTACAAGCAAATTAATGGTGTAGCGA
>JAEMWC010000035.1:1552500-1582500 GCA_016490735.1 Pachyseris speciosa
GAGAAGGATCCTAGAAGGAGCAAGAGCTAAATATCTGCCTGCTGTGATGGTGTTTATCGATTTTCGTAAAGTATTCGATAGTGTCCATCGGGGAGGCCTCACTGAAAATCCTACTTGCATACGGTATACCCAAGAAGATTGTGGACCTATTAAAGCTTCTTTGCACTAACACCAAAGCCCAAGTCATAACACCAGATGAGACGACAGAGGTTTTTGAGAACCTGGAAGGAGTTCTACGAGGAGAAACGTTAGCCTCATACCTGTTCATCATCGTAGTCGACTACTGTACGAGGCTGGCTCTCGAAAAACATCCAGATGCGGGCCTTACTGTAACTCCTGTCCGTTTTAGAAGAGTCAAAGCTGTCAGAATATCAGACACCGAGTTTGTCGATAATATATAGCTCTGATAAAGCAAACACCGTGAGAGAGGCAGAAGAGTTAACGAAAGAGGTGGAAAGAGTGTCTTTGAGGGTGGGTCTGAGGATGAGTGAAAGTAATACGAAGTACCAGTGGTGGAGAATATCGAAAAGCCAAGAGATCTGCACAGTATGTCCGGCCAGACTACTGAACTTGTCAATGACTTACCTTACCTCGGAACATAGATCAAGAACACCGAGGATGACATTCAATTCCGAAAAGGAAAAGCATGGGCAGCCTGCCACAGTCTATATATACAAAGATCTGAAGTCTATTTGGAAATCAGACCTTATCTTTAGGAAAGACCCCAAGATCAGACTCTTCATAGCCTCAGTAGAGTCAGTTCTCTTGTATGGTTCAGAGACCTGGACCATGACCAAGCGACTGAGTAAGATGGTAGATGGTTGTTACACTAGGTTGTTGAGGATGGCTCTGAATGTAGACAAGTGCATCATGCTATAGAAACATGACTAATTGACGACAAAGGAGGAAAAGAGAGAGAGCCTGGTTTCGAGGTTGAAGAGTCACCTCGGTAAGTATTAATTCATTTTAATGTTCATATCGTTATCTCATTCCTTACAGTCTGTTCAATTCTTCCAGCTAGTATTTTAAAACTATTTAAAATTCGGCGAAGTGAATGTAGTCTGACCCCGAGGCGAATAATTGTATTCCTGAATACCACCATATTAGCTACTAAATAGAGCGTTTTCATTCACGTGACTACCAGCCACAATGTCTTACTGAAACAAAAGAAAGTATTTGCAGAGGTTTAGTTTGGGACACCAACATGGCCACCGTTTCTTTTTTTGGAACATCAACATGGCTGTCGTGACGTCATGTGAAAACACTTAATAGTTTAAGGCCCTGTTTGCAAGCAGGTAGGGTTACTCTAGCTGGAGGGTCAGAGATAGCCTGGGTTTACAAGCAAAATTTCATAGGCAGGGTAACCCTACCACCCGGGACAACTTAATCGCATACAAAATGGCCGACAAGAGAAAAGTTATGCTTACTACTTCGATTCTCCTGTCTGTACTGCCTGTTGTGGCTGCTTTCGAGTGTCGTGGAATGCTGTTTCGTTACCTTCTTATTTCTAGACAACGACAACAAGTTTAAGACAATAAATCACTCGCTCGAATGACGCGAATGCAAGATGTGAAACGGCAGGGGCACCCAACAACAAGTTCGCCTGAGGATTTCGGCGCCGATTAAAGAGTGCACTCGGATTTTCGTAACTGAAACGTGGCCTATAAGATTCGCAAGGGGAAATCATAGCGCCTGAGGTTATTGGAGAGGTAATATTTTCTATATTTTGCAGTCAAAAACGTCAGCCAGCATTTTTGGAAAGAAAATAGTTCCCTAGAAGGTTCATGGAAAGTTCATTTCAGCTAGCATTTTATCAAAGGAATATTTTGTCCCCTAACATTTTTGGGCAATTAAAATTTCAGCTAAGAAATCCGAACAAATCAACTTCTTCTAGCTAACGAAAACAGCACTTTAAACAGACTTCAAACATCATGGGGTACTTAAAAATGCCTTTCTACAGCTTTTGTAGGTTGATTTGGCTCGTAGGGTGCCCCTGAAACGGGGGAATTACAGAGCCGGACAAGAATGAGTTAATAAAGTAAGCCGCGAAAAAAACGTACCTGCTTGGAAACAGGGCCTACAAGATACAGGGCTAACAGGGCAAGACTTTTTAAAGGTAGCTTAATCAGCTAGTGCAAGTCCTGAGTGTCATTTCCTACATATCGCGGTTTCGATTTGAGTCATCTTGTTTATTGTATTTTACACACACCTTAACACAAGAGATGTATGGCTCAGTGACAATTTAAGGCAAAGGGGCAGAGGGGACTGTGTGATAAATTTTGGGAAGGACGGCGTTCAAGAAAGCAATCAGTTTGTATCATGTCACGTCTCTAGCGCATGAAATGAATAAATATAGGGGAAAAAGTATAAAGCTACTGAAGTGATACATTAACTTACATACCGGTAAATTAGTAGAATCAACAATCCAGCCAAAAGTGTGACCTAGTTGTCAGTCACAAACGCTGTTACTGTTTGCAAAAAATCGACCATCGTGCCTTGGGTTTTCGTGGTTGTTTACCATTTACATGGGAAAACCGGTTGGTCGACAGTTGCAGTGAATGGTGCGCATCAAACACCCAAATGGAAATTTTCATGGGACGCGCGTGTTCCATTCACACAAACATTTCCAACGGTCGGGTTTATAGAGCGATCCAAGCCTGAAGGCCTGGAACCGGTAAATGGGCAAATGGAACGCACATATCCGTTTGGGAATTTTAGACTACAATTGAAGAAATTCCGTTTTCCCCAGAAATGTTCCTTTAGCGAAGCCCAAAATAGCCTTTCCATTTACATTCCGACCGACATTTCCGGATTTTTTTGATAAATGCGGGATAAACAATCTGTATTTCTGAGTTGATCAGATCCGCAAGGCGTTTCCGTTGACTGGATCTATCTGATACAGTAATTTTATAATAAAGTTTCGCAGGATCGGTCAATGGACAAAATTGAATGGGCTGAAAGAGAATACACCTTTCCACGGTTTGTGACGCCATCTTCACTGTGGAGATTCGCCTCTTTGTTACGACGTTACAGCGTTTCAACGTCGGCCAAAATCCGATACATTTACTGTAATTTTAGCCCTGTTTGCCCCCCAGTCAAAATGGCGTCAGAAACCGCGGCAAGGTCTCTTATTTTGCTTACAGCATGAAGAAATACACTCACTTTCAAAATCAAACGATCACTCCTTTCCTTTCTTTTTCAAGATTCTCTCAAATTTCGCCGTACTTGACTGAAGATTCAAAACCGTTCGTAGCTGAACGAGCGAGATTGAATTTGTAATCAGGTACAGATGTAATGCGGAATCGTATCACGTCGAAACGCTTTCTCACGTCACGATAGTTTTACAAACTGCATTTCAATTGCCTGTGCTTTCACAGAAGGTATATTGCATCAGGTACATCGCAAGACGATCTGATAAATTGATTACAGGGAGAAGAAACAATAATTTCCTGCGTTTCTGCGTGCTGTACATGCCAAGGTTGATCTAACACCGGAAATACGTCACTGGTAAACAAGTCTCAGCGTTTTTACAATAACGGGGAACATTCGTTTTTCAGTAAAAAGCTGTTTGTAAAAATTGATAGTGAGTGGCTCTCCAAATAGTGGACCAAATATTCCCAATCGTTCTGTATTTGTCAGCGATGGAAATCCACTCTTTAACATTTTTTGTATTAGTTTTCATTTAATAAGTAGTGACTGCGTCTCCAACTTTATTCAAGGTCAAACTATAAAAGGGCAATTTATGTCTCAGGGTCTTTCGAGGAGTTTTCAGTTTGGGATCCTAATTTATTGGCAATAAATAATTTCTGGAATAAAATACTCTTGGATGTTTTCGCGTTCAGTTATATAATCTCAAGCAGCGAAAGCTTGAGCGTTATTTCTGGTGTAATTATATTTTGAGCCGAAAATATGTAGTATGCCGTGAGATGAAAAGACAATCCGGTAAAAACAAACTGACGAGATAAATTCAGCTATGGATAACCCAGAATACTTTGAGATGAAAATACTTTTCAGTAAAAACTATAAATGCCGTACAAATAACTCATTTCCGGTGAGAGTTGTCCAATCGCCGCCGACGCGTGACAATCAATCTTTGGACTTCGATCGAAAGAATTTCCGCATTCACTTTATTCCGCTTCGCAGTGGCGTTAATGTTCGTGATCATCATCCTACCGTCTTTAATTCGTCGTTGGTTTCTTTTGGAAGTGAGATTTCGAGCAAGTGGTGAGTAGTAATCTACGAAGTGTGTCCTGAGCAGTTCAACCCGCGATTGTTACTGCCGAATGCCGTTTAATGACTTGAAAATTCAGCTGTTGTACTGAGCAGTATGGCTGTTTCATTCAGTTTGCCAAACCTCAATTTGTTTGTGAATTTTCACAGGTTGTAGAATCTCTTTTCTTGCAAGTGGGCAGTTTCAAATTCTATAAGAAAGATCATTTCAGAACAAGACTGGTGAGCAATTTCGATTAAGATATTGACAGATGGTATAGATTGATTAATACCTAATGTAGAATGCATTATTATTGATTGAGGTGCTTTCAATTACTGGTCGCTAAATTGCTTGTCTAAACCTAACCCCACGACAAAATGGCAGGTTTTAAAGTCACCATGCACGTGCGTGTCTCTATGTCCATTTGCCTGTTGGTTTCCCTTATTTACTTATTGAAGGCACTTTTTTATGGAATTAAAATTATCCAGTTTGGCATTTAAATTTCTTGTACTCTCCAGTGTTTCATATAGGCTACAATACGGACTGATTGCTTATACTGTTCTAAACTTTACCCAACCCTGTTGTATCGGATGCAGTTGATTTATATGAAGCTCTTTAAAGTTAATCTGTTGCTCTGAGTTAAAGCCTAAAACTGCAGTTATATTCAATCTGAAAGTACACTGAATCCCTGGGAAATTGGAAGAGTGGAGTATGTTTTTTTAAACATTTCTGTGACTTAAGTTGTCTGCTAAAGGAGTCTAACAACGTAACAATTACTAGTGTTGGCAGTAAAATTATATCATGGTTTCAGTTTTTCCAAGTGGCATTTTTTTTGGTCGCTTTCCATTTGGTAGGGAATTAGTTCAACTCACTTTGTACAACTATCAATTCTTGTCTTAAAACGAGTTTAAGACCAAAATTCTAAAATAGGAAGGTGCCGGTGTTATCGGAGGTCTTTGGAAGAAGTTTTATGAGTTACTTCGCGAAGAGGCATTTGAATAGACTAAGCTTTTATGATTTATTTCATGAAGGGAAAACTTAATGTTTATGTTTGATGTAATTTGGTGGCCAACCAAAATAGAATTAGTATGCAGGCATGACATGAAAGTAGATTACGTAAAAACGTAAACAGGTGAATTCACTATACATCAGTCCTCTAGGCCTGTCCTGCTCACATCACTTCTGGTGTGAAGTTGAAATAATCAACGCTTATCTCGATAATTATTTTATTTTGACCAAGCAAAGGATAGCCGAAACTATGTAAAATACAGCTGTGTATTGTTTTCTCGTGTGTGTAGAAGCTAGAGATTTAAAACCTTGCTCATTCCGTCTGATAGAGGACGTGGCTTAAGATCGCTGCTCAATGAAAATCATGCTTTGATAGAAATGTGTATCATACGTACCTCTTTAGACATTTTAGAGTGACTGCGTCAAGAGCTCATTATTCCTGATACGGCCAAGGTTTATAAATACGTCGACACTTATACGTCAGAAGAAGTGAAGCGTATCTCGAGTCAATTCTGCTGTACCTCGCATGTTGCATTACACGGTTATTTAATGCCCATAAGTTGATGGTTTATGAGATCCGATCCAAGAGGACTGCAAACTTAATACCAAACACTAGTGTTGGCAGTAAATTTTCAGCATAGGTGGAATTTTATTTTTTCATTCGGCAGTTCGGATGAGCTGTTTTGTACAACAAGTGCATTCTTGTCCTAGTCACAATTTGCATGAGGCTCTAATATAATCTAGTGATTCTAAATCCAAAATTTTGCTTGTGGCAGGGCTTAATAGCTGTAAAGCGTTTAAAGACAGTTTTGAGGTCTTTCAAAACCTGGGTATGTTCATTTAACTGAAAATTATGTTTTAAGGACTTTTGGATTTTAAAGAACAATTCTTACCATCCGTCACCAACACTGAACACTCACCAATTTGTGATAAGTGTTTTAATGATTTCCTATGTGAATGTTTCCCTTAATGGAAGAAAGGCTTTGAACCTCCTGTTCTCACCAGTAAGCAGTAAAGGTGTTCGATTCAGTTTTAAAATTAACTCATTCCCGTCAGGCGATTTGGTCACCTTTTTTGCAATTTCTGAAGGGTAGGAGGTCAAATCGACCTAGCTACTCCATATAAGGGGTTACCACGGAGATTTCGCTGGTCCACAACACCGAAGGCTCTGTTCTTTATGTCACGCTTGTCACGCTAGCTGTCGTTTATTTCTAAACGAACACTACAGCTACAATTCGTTGCGTATTTGGTTTATAAGTGTGTTTTTCGAGCCATTTTCCACTCCAGAAGCCCCTTGCGTGGCATCATAAAGCTGGGTTGATGGGTAGAGGCAATCCTTTGAAAGAAAACAGAGGTGAGAAGCAATTTCACACAAATTGGGCCGCTCAACGTATTCGAGCGAGTGATAGAAATTCACGGAGTGAAGTTACGTCTTAAGCCCTTTTGTGAGTGGATTCCGGGACCTGGCATGGCAATTTTGGCGAGTTTTAACTTGTACATGATGCAATCGGTGCAATGTTTTGTCAGCAGGGCCGGGTCGCTCGACACTTGTAAAAAATATCTGAAATGGAAATTGGCGGACTGTCATGCGCCCGTTATCCAAGAAAAGCCCAGAATTCCTTTGGGTCACAAATGCGAACATGGCAGACCAGTGAGAGCAAGTGAAATCAAATAGCGTTATTGGGGTGGTGATAAAGAAGTGAGCACGAAAATGTCGAACAGATTGCAAGAACTGGAGTCGAAGTTTGCCGCCATTGTAAACTTTTAACATCAATAGGAAATTTTCTTTTCAAAACTTCATGACAAAGTTGCGTGAATTTTGCTGTTGTCCGAGGGCGATTTTGGTTTTGCAAAGAGAATAAACAGTCATATTAAATGAAAATTGGGTGTTTAGGTCAGTTTCCAGGGTGATGAAGTCTAAAAAAGTGACCTTTTTACCACGGCAGTGGTTCATTTCAACCATAGTTCGGGATTTGGGAAAGTTGCAGGGTTTCAAAGCCATCGTTCCCACAGGAACGATATTTGGTAAGCCTGACGGGAAAGAGTTAGCAAAAAATACTCTTTGTAGCTCATTTTACTTTTTCAAACTGTGGACTCCACAAACTGGAAGAAGTCACTACAAATAGTATTTCTACAAATGCTTGTGAAATTCAAAGCAAATGACGGAGAGCTAGAGGGGGTGGGGTACCTGCAACAGCTCTTAAGAGCTTAGTGCTGTAGCGAAGAGAAGTGAAGAAGCAAGAACACTGTATATTTTGACCCTACCGCTAAATATATCCCTAAATCTAACCCCAACCCTAACCCTAGCCTTAACCTAACCCTAACCCTAACCCCAACCCCCAAACCCTAGCCCTAGCCTTAACCTAACCCCAATTCTACCCCTAACCCTAACCTAACCCTAACCCACCAATCTAGCCTTACTCCAAGCCTCGGATCTTTAATCCTAAAGCCAAAACAATACCTTTTGCCCTAAAATCCACATTGTAAACCCAAGCTTAAGCTAGGCTTGGCCATGGCGTTCAGTTTTTGCTGTAAAAGGGACTGGTCACGTGACCTAATTTTTTCCCTTAAATGTATCTCTTTCGTCAATCTTTTAGGGTACAAAGTCTTCGTGACCATAAAAGAAATAATAAAAAAAGGTTCTTTCGTAACATAGACGGTAAGTTATTTACACTGAAGTGGTGATTTATTAAAATTCTTGTCATTCATAATCCGGTTATCGTGGTACCAAATTTTGTTTTAACAATAAACATTAGATTTATGTGCTCCGAAACCAACTCCGCATGTTTTGCTTTAATCACCCCCCCCCCCCCCCCACCCCTTCGCGCGAAATCATCGTTTGTTTGTTTGTTTGTTTCTTTTTTACTGAAAGACGTTTTTCAGGGAGGAGAGGGAGGGGGATTACAGCTCCAAGTAAAATAAATGGCCTTATTGATATCATTAACGACAAGAATGACCCGTGGATGGATTGCCTTGGTGGTTGTTGAATTGCAAATGTATGTAGGCTTATTTCTCAATTATTGCTCGGTTTTGGGCCCTGGAAGCTGGTTTACTGAATCAGAAGAGACGCTAACAGATATAAACCACTGAACAGCTGTTAGCAACTTCCTGCAGCTTAGAAAAGTCTTATCGGCGACATCAACAACAGATAAATAATAGACAAAACCTGCGGACATTTGAGTGACAAAACACGTATCAGTCGAAACTCATCAATGACCACCTGTCAGCTGCAGGTTGTGGAAACATCAATTAATGTCTCCTTAAACAGTCCCATTTCAGGAACATCGTGCTTCACCAAGTTATGATATACACGACGCATGTCGGTTGAAACTAGTTACAATATGGTTGGCGATACTCAGCAGTCATATTAGCTCTCCTTTCACTGCCTACCTTTAATTTTCATCCTAATCAAGAGCAACAAAGAGTTTCGTCACAAAGTAAGTGACAAGTTGTTCTTTGTAAATTGTGAATTTACAATGCGGACAGACATATTTTCTGTCTTTGAGACTTCATGTACGTTGTTTAACTTATACGTCACAAAGACTGAGGAATTAACCGATGTGAGTAACTCTAATTCTTTGTTCAGATTCGGCTTTCAGAGTTGTTACTCTAATGATAAGGCTGCTGCTACGTTTAATCGAAATTATCGTACATTGGATCACCAATAAATAAAACACTCTATATACATCAGTAGGCTTTGTTTATTATCAACAAGTTTTCACAGACATTGACTAACAGTTTCACACTTCCCATTTAACGAACTTGTAACTTATAACAGTTGATGGTTCAAATGTATTGTTTTGCATGAGGAAAGTACCGATTTCTTCAGGAGATTCTAAGCCAGTGAAGAGATCTAAGTTTACAAATGCTTTAATCACCTGATTCTCTTGCATGTTGGGCTATACTGATCGTGCTTTGATGGTTTAACCCTTTAAGTGCCAATCGTACGAATTCGTACGATAGACAGGGCTACCACTTTCAAGCTTTGCCACATTCTCAAATTTAGAAAGCTGGTTATAATGGCCTGTTTCTAGTGTCAACCAGTAACTGTTTTAGGCCTGAAGGGCAAATTAACTAAGAATAACCTTTGATTACCCTTCCATATCGTTGTTCCTTTTCAAGCAAAACCACAAATGCCCATTTTATGCACCATTGAGCAAAGCGAAAATCACACATCTTTGCTTTAACCTCTTTAATTTAAAATCTCCTTTTGAAAGCAAAATTTCCTAATGACAGAAAACTTTCATCTCTCGACTGAGCACTTACCTTCAATTCTGCCTCTCGCGCCTACAGTGAGTCAAGCATCAGCTATTTCATTCGAACCACTTTTGAAAGCCTCTGCATTCCTCTTTGGCGCTCGAATTGCATTCTGGGAACTGTGATGCCACAGCGAAATGGACGTCCTGACATTAACAATTTCTAGACTTTTTATAAGTGTCGAGCCACTCGGACCTACTAGCGAAATATTGTTAAAGTCAGGTTCTTTGCAAGTCAAATCTCGCCAAAATTGCCTTGCTAGGTCCAAGAATCCACCGTATAACGGCGAGAGAAACAACCTCAAGTTCAGAGCCGCCATGCTTTGACACGAACACTTTTTTCATCCCAGTCGGCGTGAAATTATCCCTCATCCCTGGTTTCGTTCAGAGATTTGCCGCTACTCTCCATTCCAGCTTAATGATGCCAGACTGGGAGCTTCTGCAGTGGAAAATGGCTCGAAAACACACTTATAAACCGAGTACTTACCGACTAAAAGTTGCTACGCTCGCGAGAAAAACAACAACGGTTGAAATTGGCGACGTCACAATACAAGTTGAGTCCTCGGTATTCTAGAGCAGCAGACCTCTCAAGGGAGTCCTTCATGTAGGGCAGCTAAATCCCGTTTAATTACCTGCATTGAGAAAATTGCCTCAAGATCTCAAGGAATTTGGCAGTTAAAGGGTTAACCTGAGCGTTGCGCGGTATAGCAAGTGTGATTTTGTTAACATTAGTTCACGCCATAATTTCACATCATGCTCCATATGTGGTGACCTGCCCTTAGTCCATTATCTTATATTGAGCCGTACTTTCTTTATCACATGTTACACAATTCATTATCCTGTGTTATGCGGTATTGATGGAGTAATGTAACAGAATTTTTCTAGCATCAGCTAGCTGTGGTATGAATTAACTAGAACGATCCACCTTTAAAAAGCTATTATTTCCCTCAAATTAAAACGTGTCTTCGTAATACATCATCCACAGCCTTATCATGCCTTTTACATGAAGTATTCCCAGAGAGATGCCAAATGTGCGAATTTCTCGTGGGTTCTGGGGACAATTTGACCTTCTATTATATTTTTATGTCTTATTTGTCAGTTGGCTCGGTTTCCTATGTTCTGTTCAGGGGATATGTTATGTAACCCTCACATGATTCACTGTCTGAAAAGTTGGTCGCGGCTTTTATTGTAACAGGGGAGTGCGGGGCTGACACAATAGCTGATAACAATAGCAAAACAATGCAATATATCTTTCCCCTGCTCATATTCCCCTCGACTTAGTCTCCCATTTATGTAAACTCTAAAGAAGAAACAAACGAACACAGACATGTCAAACAGTTACCGACTACTCTGTGGTCTTTCGTGTGTTAGCTGGTATCTACTCACTGGTTCGTTTAGCAACCTCTTCGTCGGTAACGACTTGTATGCCGGGTGTTTTCCCTTTTCTCTCCTCCATAACTTCTTTGTAGGGCTTACTCACTTGCAACGACACTGTTAGTTGGGGTGGGGGGGGGGGGGGGGGGCGAAAGGGGGATCCATTAAGAAATGTATCATTTTCTTCAGGGTGAATATATCACATACCCCCTCGTTCCAGGTACTAAATAACCCTCACTTATTTTATAGACATGGCAAAACGCTAAATAGTACACAACTACTTTGTTATTTTGATCACATGCCGTGCCAATCGGCTTTGACGTTAAATTTTTAAGAGTGAGTTTTCTTGCATGGATGACAGAAAAAACAAAACAAAACAAAACAAAAAACGCCGTTTGACTTGCCTGACGTGAAAAAACCACCAATTGGTTAGTAATGGAAATTCTTGTCTTAGTAAGAATGGGGAATTTCTGGTCACACAGTCCAACGTTTGTGTAAAATTTTTTTTTCATGGCCAATTGATCATAGGGAGAAATAGTGGACACGAAGGAGCGGAGTTAACTTGTAGCACTTCTTTGCCCTGCCGATCAAAGTAGGCTAAGTCTTGCTCCCCATTGACGATCGAGGAAAGCATTTGGAGCGGTTTTCGTGGAGGGCTGGGCAACCTTGCTATACACGATTTAATCCAAGACAGAGAGCAAAGACAAAAAACAATCAAATGAAATCCATGTTATAGAGTGGAGAGAATAATTTTCCCCGATATTTTACATTTTGCGCCATTAAATTATCGATCCAGTAAAACAAGACGGAGTAGTCTACAAGATTCCCTGCGAATGTGGTAAGGTTTATATTGGAGAGACGGGAAGATCTATGCATGAACGGATTAAGGAACACGATAGAGACATACGGCTTGCTGGAACCCAATCCTCCGCCGTTTCAAAACATAGCAACGCGACCGGACATTATCCGCTCTGGGACGAAGTTAAGTTTATTTCCCGAGACCCACATTGGTACATCCGTAGGGTTAAAGAGGCTATTCACATAAGACTTCACCCTAACAACATCAACAGGGACAGTGGAATTGAAATTCCTGAAGCGTGGATGACCTCCATCAAACAACGCAACAGCCAATCAGTACCAAAGCGGACCGCTGAGGGAACAATTTCTAGTCTGAACGACAAGGATCGAAATCCTCCAACCAACAACAGCCTAAGCGAGGATCGAAACGCACCAATCACCACCAGCCACGGTGCTTCTTATTCTCACACGCAACCAGTCGACACCATCGCCTGATGAAGACCAGCAGTATAGCGGTCGAGACGTCGCGATCCACATCTTTGTGACTCAATCGTGAGACAAAAGATTAACTCAGCTATCATTTTAAAAATTATTTTGAAGGGCCAGCTTGGCGGGCGGGCGGCTTGCACGTTTTCGTCCAATAAGACGCCGCGAACGATGATTTATCACGGTGAAATTTCATCGTTCGCCTCACTTACTGGCTGCGACTAAAAACAAAACGATTTTTTCATCACTGTCATTTTCGTGAGTAAATCTCAGTACTTATATAATAAATATGATTTTCATATATTCATTCTCATATATTCACCACTCACGGGTATATTACGAACCAACAAAACGACCAGCTCCCAGATGGCTTGTTAGTTCTGTCGGTAGAGCGCTGCACCGGTATCGCAGAGGTCGTTTTATTTTCACTGCTGCTTAAGTAGTGTTCATAACTGCGATGATCATTCACATATTAATCATTAATCCGCGGTTCAAATGTATGATTTTCATATATTCATTCTCATACATACAATTCTATCGAATAAGAGCGAATAAGACGGTCTTTCAGAGGTCCAAAGACCATTATGAACTTCAAGAGCTTCCTTTCCAATAGAGGTCATGAACGTAGCGACGCGACGACGGCTTGGCTTATTTCGAAGATCAGTTGCTTCTAATTCGTAAGCATCCCATACTTTTCGTCATTGTTTCCACTCTTTTGATAGATTTGTACTGTGTTTTTTCCAGTTTCGGAGGCAAGGACACATTACACATGAATGAAGAAGCCATAGTAGTTACAGAATGAGGAACAGAGGCAGAAACGCTCGTACCGGATTGAGGAGTCGTGTTATCACTATCACTCGGCATAACAACTACATTTGTCTACCTTTAGTGTGTAGTGCTGCTAACTCCGTCGACGAAACAAGGCTTGTCCCTACCAATCGATACTTTAGCCGTTTTCTTCTGACACCAATGATGTAATGAAATGGAGTCATAAACTCGAACAAACAGACGTTTAATCAAAGAATACACCGGCCTTGTAAAAATGAAATGGCAAAAGTGCCTGAACTTGAGCACATGGAAAAGCTAAACGCTGATTGGCCGCAAAGAACAACGGAATATCGTCACAGGCTGCTCTTCTCTTTTCCTCAACAGCAACAACAACAGCTTTATTTATCCCTTATTTTAAAAACAATTACACGACGTCACAAGTAGCAGTATCAAGATAATTAATAAGGGTAACTGACAGCCTGAAATAGTTAAAAATGCCAATTTGCCAGATAATTATACATTCATTATATTTTTAATTATATTATTCGTTGTTTGAGATTGAGCGCTAAGGTATTATCCTCCCGCAATGCCCACGGGCCGAGTAACAAAAAGGTTATCCGAAGGCCGCATTTGCTTTATTTGCATTGAAAATTGTTGCGACTACAGAAAAAAGTGAAAACTACAGTGGCTCACATAGGACAATACTAAATGGATTTTAATTGCAAAATTTATAACTCGGATTTTTGCAGGAGAAATTTAGCGATAAACACGACTCATATTTTTGCGGTTTCCTGAAAATAAGGATCGGGGATCAAGGATCGGGAATCATATGGAATCATAAAGAAACTGAAAGCACATCTCAGGTTGTTACGGCCCTACTGGGAGACTTTCCTCTTTTGTGGATACATTGTTCCAGCCTATCGTACAAAAACAAAGAGAGAAAACAAAGACATGCCTAGACACAATTTTAGTATCAATGGAAGTTTCTATCTTATACACAGATATACCACGAGAAGAAGGAACGAACATACACTTAGTGAGCAAGGCATACGAAAAGTTCCGCAATTATAAACCACTGACCCTAGCACACGTCTTAAAGAAAATGTTTGGTATAATCCTAAAAGGGAACTCTTTCCAAGGCAATGGGGATAATTATCTTAAAAGACATAGGAACTAAAACGGCAGTGACATTTTCCTATATTGTCATGGCGGAAATTAAAACAGCATTAATACAACAAAGTGATCCTTATCAAGCCAAGAGAGTGCAGGCTTTACATTGATAATATTTCCTCCCTTTTAGTTTAGGACATCAATAGAAAATATGTGGATCGTTTTATTGAACAAACAAACAGATTCCACTTTACCATCAAAATTCACAGCCGAAATATCAGTAATCGAAATAACCTCCCGCGATACAGAGGTGTTTACAGCCAAATTCGTTGTATCGCCCTGCGATACAACAAAAGGAATTTGGGGTTTCCTTTTCCGCCAATCATGATAACCCAAAATTTTTACGAAAACGCGCAGCGCGATCTTGAAACGAATTTGGCTGTAAAGGGGAAACATTCAACAACGATTCCATCTTGGACATTAATACTCACTACAAGCCCACTGAAACCTATCAATATATACACCTTACCTCATACCACCAATTTCTTTACCTGAGGGGTTTCTCCATCCTCTCTTCTTGAAAGGCCGCATAACACTTTTTGCCAATCTGGCGTGCAGTCATCAGGTCAATAGCAACGTCTCTTGCTGCTGCCTTTGCGTTTGAAATGCTTACAAGGTCTTGCTTCTTTGAGAAAGGGTTTGCCAAACCTTGGAAAAGGTCAATCACTGCTGAAACTGCTTGTTCATCTTTCCATATCCTTGACTTCTGAAGGTCGGTATGCTGAGACACTGTGTTGTTTCCTTGGACCATAAGTCGTAGCTGTCCCAGGAAAGCACTCCGGTATTCAGCTGTTAGATAGTGACGCTGCACAGTTGCTGGCTTAAGGCTGAAGCCAGTTGTTCCACCAGGAGTCTGAGTATCCTTATTCACTGTGACCTTAGTTGTCTGATCTACTGGAATTCGTCCAAAGGGATTGTTGCTTGTTAACTGCACAGAGAAACTACCTGACATGAATTCTATTTGCACTTCGGGCCTCTATTCTTCGAGATGCGTCATCCAATCAAAGTATGCAGTGAGATATCGCGCATAGTTTACCATGTCATGGACGAAACACCAGGGAACCATCATTCTTATGAATTGGAGATGCAAATCCCAGTTACCTTCCCCTAATGCACGTAGCAAACCAAGCACCACACTCTACAATATCGATGTACAACATCCAGAATACTGACAGATCGCCGTTGTTGTGGTGAAGGTGATCCAGAAATTCTCTCCAGATGACCATACCTTTGCATAAGACTGAATTTTCCAACAGGTTTTCAAAAGACTCTTGGCTGAGATCACTTGTCATTGCGCTCACCAGTTCTTCCAAAGACACCACAGTGGTGCATTGTTCTGGATCATTTCTCTCAAGCCACTGCGTGAATTCAGCCCAAGCTAGTCTCATCAGTGCTTCATATATATACTTGTGTGCCTTAACAGCACGATTGTAATGCTTGCCATCAATAACTCCACTAATTGAAGCCTCTGCCACTATCTGTGACTCGATCAAGACGTCCTTCAACCCGCCGTTTCCAAATCGCTTGCCAAGCATGGCCATTGCATTGCAGATGGTACGAAACGTTCCAATTCTCAGGAGAATGTTGGCAAACTGATCTTCTTTCCAGGTTATTTCAGCCGCGTTTGCGTAGAGTGCTCTATCCATTACTACGACTATTGTCAATAGACAGAGTTTCTTTCTAATATCGTCAGACTGCTAAGGAATTTCAAAACCGTAGATAATTCTCTGGCTGGGACATTTATTGTTGGAAGGTACTGAACAACTTCCTGTGATACAGCCACTTCATTTCTTGTCTTGATGTTGAAACCTGTCCAACTTGGAATCTCTTGGTTCTCTGTTTCTTGTTGCCTAGCCAAGAGCCATACCAATGGGTGGTAGACCAGGTCCAAGAACATTCGGCTAAATTCCAATTCCATGCATACGATGCGATGTACCTCTCCCTTAAGGGGTCTCCTCCAGTCTCTCTATATTATCCCAAGGGTCGTGAAAACGTGTGGCTTTATGGCGGCGGAAAATAAAACTCGTTCGTTCAGGCCAGATGCTATTTTCTGTAGAAATTAAACAGTTCCATTTTCTTCTAGGATACCTCACAAATTAATGTGATCTGGTAAGCTGAAGCGATTATTTGGGCACCAAAGCCACATGGTAGCGGGCATTACCCCTTAAATCTACTAAATCAAAGATTGAGCCTAAGCATTAGCAGCCATGGACAGCTGTTTCTGCCTTGTTAGGCCTCATCAGCATTGCATGGCTAATGCTCAGGCTCAAGTACCCACATATGAATAAAAAAAAGTAGTGTAAAAATAAAGCTTGTGGGATGTGGCTGGAGTGACAAGGATACCTCACAAGTTAATGTGATCTGGTAATTTGTGAGGTATCTTTGTCACTCCACTCAATTTCTTCTAACTGCGAGTATGATATTCCATGGCCTAGCTTCTTTAGCATTTTGATCAGTCCAGAGTTTTCCGTTAGTGTTCTCATTACATACGGGAGAAGCACGTGGTTAGAAGGTTTGTGTTGACCACTATTGACAGCATATATCAAATCCTGACCAAATGACTGTGCAAGGGTGGATACTCTGGGTGATGGATTTTCATTTTCAGGATCTCCAGTCATGAGCCCGTGAAGGAATCGACGTAGCTGGGCTGGCATGTCCTCGGTACTAGAGACAGCAGATGGATGACAGGGCTAGGCAGTAGGCGTCATATTTATTTTAATCGCTTCTCTGATCTGTAAGGATTCTTGGTCTAGCACCCTGTTTAGATCGGTCGTCTTACCCTTCCAGACTCCTAGCTCTCGATGCAGGTTCTCATTCTCCAACACAACTTCCTTGAACAACAAGCTGTTGGGAACTAGCAGCAGCTTTCCTGAATGATTCTATAGTATATGGACTGAGTCTCCGAGCTCTGTCTCAAGCTTCCTGCGGATGTTTTTCTTTGCAGCGGTTTTAAGTACTTCACCGTTTCTAGACATTTCGCTTTCCAACTTTTCAGTGAGCTGGATCCCTGGTATAATCTTTCCACGAGGAATGATTTCAGTTCTTATGTAATTGAAGAGATGCACGTAGGTCTCTGTCTCAGCTACTTCATATGACAGTTCATCATCCATCTTTTCATCACTGTTTTTCACTTCCATTCGATGGTCACGCTGCTTCATGTTAATGTAGCTCTTGTAACAGAAAGCATGGTAAAGTACTTCAGCGGCGACTATGTCCCGGCTATTTATACCAAGAATTCTTGCATCTTCCTTTAATGTTGCACAATGACGCAGTGTTTGATCTGCTCGAAGTTGCACAGCTTTCACGAGTTTTTCACGGGACATCGTTTTTTTTAGGTACTTCATCTTGTTGCAGATAACGCAAATCGGATTCTATACCCTTCCCTCTGTAGATGGCCGTCTACAGAGTCTTTTCGATGAGGTACTTTCACATGATTCATCTTCATTGTCCTCCCTTTCTTTGCGTTTAATGGTTTCTAAATCCCGTTTCATTGTAAAAAGGCTTCTGCATTTTCGGTGATACATGATGTTTGGTGGGATTTGAGTTTCACCCATTTTCCCAGCGATGTGAAGAATGGGTGCGTGGTTTGTTTGTTTTGTAGCTTCGAGCAGTGTTATCCATGAATTTAAGTCTCTTAAAGTTACGAGGTTTTCATCATCATCGCATTTGGCACAGTGAATGATGCACTGGCTACGAAGATTGATTTGCATATCTTTTTCCATTGGATCTGCATGCCAAAAAAAGTCCAAACCCATGAAATATTTTTATTTTTTCTCCAAACGTCTATATATGCATTTTCAAATGTTTTCATAATTATTGTGAATGGTTTTCTTGTTTTTACGTACATAGATATTGTAGCAAACTTCGTACAAGGATGAATGCGCTTGAATAAAACGATTCACTGAAAGGAAACGGTACATACACGAATATAAGTAAAGAAAATAACAGAAAGGTAACTGAACGAAATAAAATACAAAATTAAGAAATAAATACAACACTTACAAGATCTGCACGGCAACTCCGGAGACAAATAGTAATTTGCACAACGAGAAACTTTACAGAATGTGCAACACGAATTACGCAACTACACGCCGAAAAGTGACAAAAAACAAGGTGAAGGAATAAAACATGAATAAATTAACAGAAAACATTACGAGCTCGTGGCTACAGATATTTTGCAATGAGTAAAAGTCTGACTTTCACCAATTATTGGTTTAATTAATTGACGAGCCAACAAATTGTTATGTATAAAGAGAAAATAATAATGCAACACTTTTTAAACCTTCCATGTAAAGCAGTACTACAAAGTGATCAATGAGCTAGGCTAAAAGAAAACTCTTTGATGTGCTCTATTCTTTGGAAAATCATTTACTTTACTTTAACACTGATTTCACCGGTTATTCTTAATCTCTTTGATCAATGAATCTGTGAAAACCACCAGCAATGATTTATTTTTAAGAAACCACTTACCTTTAAGAAAACGAATACACAAATGAACTACATCATACGTTTGAAAGGAAACCGATCAGGGATGACATTAAAGATGGCCGATATTAGGAACACAGGCTTTCTAGACATGCCATAAATTAGGGCACCGCTGAACAGAAACTATGAGCTCACATACTGAGTGAACTTGTTTAAATATAAACTACACTGTTTTTTTATTTATTCATGTCTTTATTCTCTCATCCATTTATGTACCTGGAATTGTTTATATCAAGAACTGAAAAAAAATAGTCTGCTTCTTGTGATTTAGTCAGATTCTAACTTGTCAACGCCATAAAGTCACGTGATTCTGCCATATTGAACATTTCATTGCAGCATATGATCATTTTATTCGAAGTGGATATAACACTACTGTCTGAATGTAAACAAAATTCAAGGGAGGCCTTCGTTTGTTCATGTGAACAATGTTCGTAATTCATTTAAAATGTAAATGCGCGGGGGGCGGGGGTTGGGGGAGCTTAGAAAAGGTTGCCTTCCCCAGGCTGTAGCTACCTCCGATCCAATGCTATCATGTATTTTTCAACTTACCTATACTTGGGCTTTTAGAAAAACAATACAAACTTTATTAACCCCTGATGATACCGACGGCCAAAATTTTGGCATCTGGCTCATGGACTAAATAACTCGTTCGCGTTTCAAGCAATCAAAAATCTTTCTGCTCATTACACAAAGCTATGTTGTGGGATATGTTATGAATGTTTTGGTAATTTATGGGTATATTTGGGAAGAAATAATTTTTCTCAAAGGATTAGTTAAATTGAGGCAAATACGAGATATTGAAGATTTAATGAAGGTTTAAATTGGGATTCGAAGTTAGAAATTAGTGGTCGGACACCAAATAGCTACTCCAGCAACCTGCAGTGCCCTTGTGGGGTGTTAACTGTCTGGTAAAAACACTTTTACTCCATTACAATCCCTTCTTCAAACTCCTTAAAATTTTACTGAAATTCACGTGTATCCCCACCTCCTCATTGCGTATGCGTTTATTTAAGGTATATACACGAACCGACGATGCATGGTGTGTTTCACTTATTGCTGATTCCACGTGTTGTTGAAATCTCGAGGTTTGTTTGAAACTCACAAAGTTTATGTTTGAGAGGTCTTTGTTTAAAAAAGCGGTGTTTCTGGCGTTTAATGTAGACTGTAGGCCAAATTATCATGATTATATTCAAAGCTTTCAAAGGCGCAAATTTTTGAACTTCAGCAACTGTGATACACCAGGAAGATAGTCTTAGTATACTGTATTGTGTTGTGACATCGTAAACTGTTTGAACCCAGGAGTCATATCATAAATAGGTGAAGCACAATCGTCCGGGTGTAGTAGTGTAGTGTATTCCTGAGAAGGACTGTTTGTGATGACAATGACTGACGTTTCGACAAACCTAAGCGGAAGTCATCAGCAGAGTCAAGTGGTTTGTGTAACGTCAGGAGACGGTTAAATTACTCTGGTCGTTGATCTGATAGGTCAACAAAGTCGTGATGTTATTGGTCGTCTGTCAGTTAAGCCGTGATGTTATTGGCTGAGAAGACTGTAAACCATGATTGGTGCGTTTCGATCCGTCTTTTGTTATTCAAATGTCCGTAGGTGTACTGTTAGTCAAATTAGTCGGTCTTTGTATTGTTTTTCTGTTGTTGGTATCGTCAATAAGTCGTTTGTAAGGTGCGGGAAGCTGTTCGCAGTGGTTCAGTGGTGTCTATTCTAAGTTTTTAAGCGAACTTTCCAGTGCGATCCGTTGGTGGTAGTTAGTACAGTAGGTAATGCATTTAGGAGAGCCCCTGTCCTGAACCTATATCGTGTCTCTCTATCCACACCAACAATTACAGGGTTTTCTTTCTGTGCTATATATATTTAATTCACTTCATCTATTTATTTGTACGTTTATTTTACTCATTTAACGTGTATAACTAAGGTTATAATCATGTTTTGTTATGATTAATTGGTTAGTTTTCACTGCATGTTTCCCCTAATTGCAGCACTCCCTCTGAACGTATGTGTGGTACAAGTGTAATTTCATTTAACAAGAGAAAAAACTTTTCACAGGGCCTCCAACACGCAAATGGCCAATCAAGAGAAAAACGTCACAGAGCAACTAGAAAAACGACTGAGTCTTGCTAAAGAAAGCGGCGATCGTTCAAGTGAAGGGCGTACCTATGGCAAACTCGGCAATGCTTATAAGTCACTCGGTAACTTCCAAAAGGCGATAGAGTTCCATCAGCTGCATTTACAGATTGCCAAAGAACTGGGTGATCGAGCAGGAGAAGGGCGTGCCTATGGCAATCTCGGCAATGCTTATAAGTCACTTGGTAACTTCCAAAAGGCGATAGAGTTACATCAGCTGCGTTTACAGATTGCCAAAGATCTGGGTGATCGAGCAGGAGAAGGGCGTGCCTATGGTAATCTCGGCAATGCTTATACGTTACTCAGGAACTTCCAAAAGGCGATAGAGTTTCATCAGCTGCGTTTACAGATTGCCAAAGAAGTGGGTGATCGATCAGGAGAAGGTGCTGCGTATGGCAATCTCGGGAATGCTTATGATTCCCTCGGTAACTTCCAAAAGGCGATAGAGTTCCATCAGCTACATTTACAAATTGCCAAAAAACTGGGTGATCGAGCAGGAAAAGGGTGTGCCTATTGCAATCTCGGCAATGCTTATCAGTCCCTCGGTAACTTCAAAAAGGCGATAGAGTTCCACCAGCTAGATTTGCAGATTGCCAAAGACCTGGGTGATAGAGCAGGAGAAGGTGCTGCCTATGGCAATCTAGGCAATGCTTATGATTCCCTCGGTAACTTCCAAAAGGCGATAGAGTTAAATCAGCTACATTTACAGATTGCCAAAGAAGTGGGAGATCAAGCACGAGAAGGGGTTGCCTATGGCAATCTCGGAATTGCTTATCAGTCCCTTGGTAACTTCCAAAAGGCGATAGAGTTCCATCAGCTAGATTTACAGATTGCCAAACAAATGGGTGATCAAACAGAAGAAGGGCGTGCTTATTGCAATCTCGGCAATGCTTATCAGTCCCACGGTAACTACCAAAGGGCAATAGAGTTCCATGAGCTACATTTACAGATTGCCAAACAAGTGGGTGATCGATCAGGAGAAGGGCGTACCTATGGCAATCTCGGCAATTCTTATCAGTCGCTCGGCAACTTCCAAAAGGCGATAGAGTTCCATCAGCTACATTTACAGATTGCCAAACAAGTGGGTGATCGAGCAGCAGAAGGGGGTGCCTATGGAAATCTCGGCAATGCTTATGATTCCCTCGGTAACTTCCAAAAGGCGATAGAGTTCCATCGGCTACATTTAGAGGTTGCCAAAAAAGTGGATAATCGATCAGGAGAAGGGCGTGCCTATTGCAATCTCGGCAATGCTTATCAGTCCCTCGGTAACTTCGAGAAGGCGATGGAGTTCCATGAGCTACATTTACAGATTGCCAAAGACGTGGGTGATCGAGCAGGAGAAGGGCGTGCCTATGGCAATCTCGGCAATGTTTATAAGTCACTCGGTACCTACGAAGAGGCGATAGAGTCCCTTCAACTTTGCTTACAGATTGCCAAGGAAGTGGGTGATCGAGCAGGAGAAGGGCATACCTATAGCAACCTCGGCAGTGCTTATGATTTCCTTGGTAACTCCGAAAAGGCGATAGAGTTCCATCAGCTACATTTACAGATTGCCAAAGAAGTGGGTGATCGAGCAGGAGAAGGTGCTGCCTATTGCAATCTCGGCAATGCTTATTACGCCTTCGGCGATGTTCATAAAGCTATAGGATGGTACCAGTCTAGCGTGGAAGTCTTTAATAACATAAGAGCAAGCCTTCAATCTGAAGAGGCATGGAAATTAAGCTTTCGTGAACTCTATCACTATGTTTATACTATTTTGTGGGGGGCACTTTTAAAAGTGGGAAACAGTTATGAAGCCTTGTGTGCTGCTGAACATGGACGAGCTCAGGCCTTTATGGATGCCTTGAAGATGCAATACGGCCTTAGCACTGATCTCTCAGTGAAACTTGACCCGAATGAGACAATTTCTTACCTTTTAAAAGAAATATCTACACCAGTAGCTTTTCTTGCCACTAAAGAAGACACAGTGAATATTTGGTTTCTGGAGAGTGGCAAGGAAGTTACGTTTCGTCGCGGGAAAATCAGAGGCGAGAGTAAAAAAAAAATTTCCATCGTTTTAGAGGCCGCTCTAAAAGAAATTGGATCTGGTGTTGGTGTTAGATGCGAGAATCGTACACTGGACGACTTGAGTAGTGATCCACCATCCACTAGACAAGGCGATGAACAAGGTAATGGGTCATCCAAGTGTGCCGACAACCCTTTACAGCAATTGTATGAGTTAATTATCAGTCCCATTTCAGATCTGCTCCAAAGTGGCGAACTAATCGTTGTCCCAGACGGTCCGTTGTGCTTGACTCCATGGTCCGCACTGAGCGAATCTATCAGAATCCGCATGGTTCCCTCGCTGACAAGTTTAAAGCTGCTGGCAGATGTACCTGTGGACTTTCACAGTAGGCATGGGGCACTTTTAGTAGGAGATCCATGTACCAAAGAACTTGGAAAGTCACTTGGAAATTCTTTACCACAGTTGCCGTGGGCAAGGAAGGAAGTGGAAATGATTGGCAAACTTCTTAAGACCCCACCGCTCACTGGAAATGGAGCGACCAAAGCTGAGGTGCTGGACCGTTTAACGTCAGTTGGTTTGGTTCACATTGCTGCCCATGGAGATAAGGAAAGTGGCGAAATTGCCTTAGCTCCAAACCCTGGCTGGAAGACCGCTTTCCCGGGGAAAGACCGCTACATGCTGAAAATATCAGATGTGCAAGAAGTACGTCTTCGAGCGAGCCTTGTGGTCTTAAGTTGTTGTCATAGTGGTCGAGGGACGTTGTTAGAGTCTGAGGGTGTGGTCGGCATTGCTCGGGCCTTCTTGTGTGCTGGTGCTCGTTCTGTTTTAGTGTCGCTATGGGCAATTGATGACGAGGCCACCATGGCGTTCATGGAAAGTTTCTACCAAAAGCTAAAAGAAGAAGAAAGCACAAGTGTTGCTGTTCACCATGCTATGAAATCTCTTCAATATTCAGACAGGTTTTTCCACATGAAGCACTGGGCTCCTTTTTTGCTAATTGGTGACGACGTGAAGCTTGACTTTGGAGAAAAAGAATATCCAAAATGTAAGTATATAGATACCATAACATATGTCAGAAAAAGAGCGAAAATAGTGTCTAAGTTTACTTGTACCATACTGATGGTGAAACTTTCAAGCCTAAGACTTATTTTAGTTTTAAGGCGTTAGACGTAAAATGAGAAAGAAAGAGTAAACTACCATCTTTATTAGTTTGTATTTAAATTACGGTGACTTTTAAAATTGCCTTTTAACAAATGAATAACTGTCTTTCAAGTAACGTTTTAGTGAATAAGAAATCTCTGTTGTTCAATGCTCTAGGTACATTGTAGGTGATCTATTTAACTTTCTTTATACCCTACTAAGACGAAAATTATGTCCTTTCTTCTGACGTGAATTTATGCTACACGTACAAGTTAATACAAAGCATTAGAAGGGAGAAGGATTTACTAAATTTAACGGGGGGAAATAGGCCTCGATTGTACTACCGAAGTCGACACAAGCACGAGTTCAGCCGGATCGAGAGATAGATGGAGATAGAGGAATTTTCAGGGTGGGTAGAGTCTCTGCCCTAAAATCACAAGCAAAACTTTCCAAAACCGTAAAAGAAAATTTTGATTATAGTAGTACTTTTAGTCGAATAGCGTTATCAACAAGCACTTCTAATTCGCTTTGATCCTCATTCCATTTACAGGCTAAGATACTGCAACCAAATACAAAGACAGTCAGAGGATTTATCTCCGGAAATGAAAGTATTGGGTATTCAAGAACAGTTTTGTTTAATCATATTATTAGTTTATTAGACAATCAGCGTAGCATAGCTGTGTGTTCTACTCTATTTTATATTTGGAAGGAAACAAGTCCTTTCCAGGAAAAATCTTCGAAACTTTTTTCGACATAAAAGGACCTGACCCTACATGTGCTAAGTCGACAATAAAATGTCCTGCTCATGTCAAATAATACTACAGGATTTTTTGTCCATTCAAAGAAGAAATGTACAAAATCGGATATTTTTGTTTGCTGGAAATTCAAATTACTATTACTTCTTACGTTGCTTGGCTACAAAATAGACTACCCAAGAAAGTCCTGTTATCACCTTTTTACAAATCAAGAAATGCAAGAAAAATTACTCTCAAACTCATGAACAATTCATATGTTCGATTTCCAATAAATAACGACTAAGTTTGTCACGTGCTTTATACCCAATGAAAACCCAGATGAAAATCAAAGACATCGAAACCACCCGTGGTTTTCATCTGTGTTGCGATTTGAGATCAATTCACGCATAAAAACAAAGCAATATTAAACAAGAGAACATATCAGCTATACGAGCTAAACAAAACGTTTGACTTGTAGACGTCGCGAACTAGTAATTAGGAGAAACGTCATCCATTTACAATATTGCGCAACTTACAGGATTCATCCTGTACTGGCAAGTCATAATCTCTGTAAAGACCGCCAGGACATGATCCAAAAATCGGTATTTTCTTGCCAACGGCTATTGTCTAAAAATGTTCAAAGCCCATTTTTTGCATTTTGTAGAAGATGGAACGGTTTCGTCGGTTAAAATCTGCTTCTCAGATAAAGTTTTAGGCGGATGAAAATGACTCGCTCCGTCCTTGATCTCCGCCATCACTGTGTCAGCTACAACGAATGACTGCTGACGCGAAACAAACAACTCTCACAAAATGTAAACAGGCAAAGAATGTATGCGCTTTTGCTCGTTAGAACAATTTGCTCTTATTATACAGAAAATATATTTGCTATATATTGCATGGTATTGTTATGCGTGCTTGAGAAGCCATATCAAAACTCGTGATTCTTGTTTTTACTCGCACTCGTTTTTTTTTTTATATATAACATGAAATGAAATCTCGGGTGTTGACTGGCATTTTTATTACATCTTGCCTCAAAGAGTCGTTCTCCTACCTTTTTCCTTACCGCTTGAAAGGAAAAAAGAAACTCTGGAGAGATTCTTTGGATTTGATTGCTTGTTTGTCTGTTTCCTTTTTTGACAATACAAATGATCGCACGTAAGACAGAATACCAACTTGGCGGAACGTACGCCAAAAGCGTGCTGAACTAAGCGTGCACTTAAACAGAAAATCGGACATTAAAACTTCCCAGATTAAAACTCCTCCAGATTCTTTCGTACTCGACCGCTTTCCAAAGGTAGCGAAGACTCCGGGAACGAGATTGGTGTTCTTCTGTCAGTACACATCCTCATCAAGGCTGCCCGAAATTTTAATTTAGAATTTCATTTTATTATACTCCATTTTAAAGTAAGATAGTAAAGACGTTTTACATTTGTTACAATGTGTGGTAAACAGTCGAAGTATAACTGGTCAAGGGTGCTGTTCTGCCCCAGAAATTTGATGAAAGGGAAGTTCTTTGTAGAAACTGTGGACTTAGGATAAGTGAAGAGAAGACGCCCATACCTGGTGGTTAATAATTGTATACTGCAAGACACTGTTCCTTTTAATAAGAAGCTAAATAACCACAGGAATGACCAAACTGGCGGTGGGCCTAAAGTTCTCAATTACAAGGTTAAATGTACATAATTAATGAAGTGGAGCAAAAGTGCGAAGTTCAGCAGGGGTCTAATTTAAACTCTTAAAAGATAGCAACTGTTTCTTTGGAAAAAATGTGAAATTTTAACGACTGCTATAATTCTTATAGTTTGAATGAAATGTCTATGAAACTGTGTTTCTTCAAAAAAATGATATGGCGAGTTTATTTGTGAAGCTAGGCAAGTTTACCTTTCATCGTGTATTTGCGAATATTTTGCCATTTTGACGTTAATAGTACGTACAATTTAAATTTGTACGATGTTGATATTGCATAAAATATGATTTTTTGATGCTGCATGAAATTGAATTTATTATTCAATACATCATATAATAGACCTTGTTACTGATATTAATGTTAACGGAACGGCTGTGAACTGCATGCACTGTGGCCTTCAGACCTAGTTTCCTCTGTGGAGGTGGTGGCTAGTCGGTTTTAAAATTTGTCTTTCTCCATGCAATATTTGTAAACGCAGTAAAATGAACTGTGGCAGATTCTCATACAAGCCTGAATTTAACTGCGATGATCCTTCACATATTCAATCTAGCTAGAAATTGGCGGTTAACCGATATGAACTCCCAAACCTAACAGATTAAATTGTGTTAGGTTATACGAATATGCCTTTTAAAAGCCATACAAGAATTGTGAACACAGGGAAACAATATTTTGAGTTTTTCTCTGTAATACCCGTGTTAAATCCCTCCAAAAAAGGACTCAGGTATTCTGCGAAGTTGACAGTACATGGAGTTCACAGCAGTTAAAGGATAATGATTTAAGGCTCAGCCGATTGTACTTGGACGGTTGTTCCATATATAGTGCCCAAAAGGCGCGTTTACCAAATTGTCTATATAGTCTAGTTTCTACGGACTAGTTAGTTATAATGTGCAACGGTTAGCTACAAAAGTTCAAAATCTCGTTTAAGTCGAACTAGTATTCAATATAGTACGTTGACAACCGACAAAGGCATTTGTGACGTCTATATTACTATAGACAGTTTCTTTGATTCATAAGTTTCAGGTGACAGGTTTCATTTGACTTCTAGTCAGTTGAAAGATTTAGAATCTCGCTTACAGCCAACAGCAACACGTGGTTACGATTCGTCTCGCGTTTGTTTGCTTCCCGTTTTCAAATGAACAGTTCCACGTTAACTACAAACCATGCTTTCGATGTAAGCAATAATTCTTTTGCAAAAAACATCCTATCGTTTGCTGTTGGCCGTAAGCGAGATCCAAAAGCTCTGTAGTGAATGAGTCCGTTAGACGGACTCATACCGTTAAAACCGGTATCTGCAATAAAAGGTAATGGTTTGTGTACTAGAAATGCTGATGTAACGAGCGTTGATATTTAACATCGAGCACAATTGAAAGTAATTAAAGCACTTTATGTTGTTATAACTTCTTCACTGACTTTTCCGTGGCTGATGTTACACGTAAAATGACCACTGACGACACTTTTATAGCTGTATTCGTCGCACATTTTCTTGGATTCCAAACGTCATATATTATTTCTCAGTAGGTGGTTATTTAAAATCCTACAAGGAACATTGTCGGACAAAAATACGATTGAACCAAAGCAAAACCCCCTTTTCAATTATAGATCCCTTTGTCTGTACGGTATCCACCTGCCAGTGTGACAGAATACCCTGTGTGTCCCTTCCTCTTGGTATAGTTCTTTAGACTACTTGAATGTGATCACTATACAGCATAAAAATTTGCATTTCTTTTTCTTCTGTTTGTGACTGGCTTAATGATAATAAACTAACCATTAACTCGAAGAAATCAAATTTTGTCATCTTTAGGCCAGCACAAAAAAGAATTAATCATCAACCATGTATCACAATTCCGGAAAATAACAACAATGGATTCGCGGTTCTTGAATGTAAAGATTATGTAAAATTCTTAGGAGTGCTAATTGACAAGAACTTAACCTGGAGGCCTCACATTGATCATATTGCTTCGAAGATGAGCAAAATAGTCGGCATAATTGCCAGGTTGAGACACCATGTACCTTTAAATACCCTTCTTCAAATTTACCGTTCGCTCATATTTCCCTACACGCTTTACGGTATACCTGTTTGGGGTCAGGCAGCACAATGTGATCTAAAAAAGATTTTCACCCTGCAAAAAGCGTGCCTCTGTCTGATTTTCTTTTCCAATAAAAGATCTCATGCCATCCCTCTTTTTATTGCTTCGAACATCCTACCTGTTAATATGCTCTACTTTGAAACGGTTTCCACAATAATGCATGATGTTTCTACTAGTTCTACCCCTAAGAACATTCGTGAATTTTTTGTTCATTCATCTGACGTCCATGCATATAATACGCGTTTCTCTTCCGCAGATAATTTTTATCTACAAACATCTAGATTGCATGTGAAACTCAAGTCTTTCTCTGCGTTTGGTACAAGGTTATGGAACTGTCTACACCCCGTCTGGCGTAAGCTCACGAAAAGAGCATTTAAAAGAAAAATTCATAAGTTGTTTTTAACTGTACTTGGGATTGAGGACTATTATGTTGACGCCCATTCTCTAACATTGAAACTCAATACCAGTAATTATTGTGCCTTATCGCTATATACTTAGCTTACAGACGTATACCACAATTCTCCCTTCTCTACTTTCCAGTCTGCTTTGCTTGTACTATTTCTTTCTTCCTTTTCTTTAACTTGTAACTGCATGAAAATTTTGTCTGCCAGTTAGCGTAATTTAGTAAATCAGTTAGCGTAATGTAGTGATCTAATTCATATCTTATAGTAATATTGTAATAGTTTAGTAACTTTTCATTTTATTTTACTTATTCATTTTTTTCCCCTGATATATAAATGACTGATCCGCCTAGATTAGCTAGTGCTATTTGCGGATCAGTCGCGTTTGTAAACGAGTTGAAATTTTAATTAAAGATCTTGTCTTGACTTGTCTTGTAACCGGTCGCTTTCGTTACTTAGTCATGTTCAATATTACCAAGCCCCCGTTATATAAAACAATATGCTTCAGTTGGATTGAAGCTAGAGTAAAAGCTACGAAACAGAACCACGTTTAACGAAACCCATAATTGCAAAAAGGTCTTTAATTATAATGAAAACTATGATCCAGAAACCGAAACTTAAAAGTTTCCTTGAAAAAACAGATCAAGATCAAATTTTCGATCGTGAGTTTTTCTGTCTTTTTTTTTTTTTTTTGGTTTTTTGTTTTTGCTTTTGTTTTTGCCCTCATAAAGCATTCACATGACGTCTACCCAGCTTTGTACTCTTTGGTCAATTTTTAAGACAGAACAACCATAAAAACCAAACGCCGATATAACGAACTTTTCAGTCACGAACCCTGGTTATAATTAACCCATTTTACCAGTGCTTAGGCCTTGGCACTTCGTTATATTAGTGAACGGTTCTTCATTTTGCTATTTTCAAAGAGGGCAAACTATTGAAGCAACCGGGAGCTTCTGTCCCAGAAATCAGCAATATTTTAAAGACGGTTAGAAAATCGACCTAAAATGAGCCAGTTACCAGTTCTTAATGCCTGAGGTTCAATGTGTTAGTCATTCAGAGGCACAAACCTTACCCACCCCTCTCCCTTAAAGCCCGGCCAAACGAGTGCAACATCATCCAACATTGTTGGACGATGTTGCACAGTGTTGAACGAGGTGGCCAAACGAATGCAACATGTTGGATTCAACATTTGGTCTCAAGGGTTTGGGACCAAAATTTACCAAGTTTCTTTAGAAAACAAACCCGTGCCAC
>JAEMWC010000035.1:1587500-1742500 GCA_016490735.1 Pachyseris speciosa
CTGATTGGTCTTTCCAGGATAAATAAAGTTTATTACTATTATTAAGAAGTCCCGAAATTTCTGTTGTCTTGTGATCGGTGAAGCGCAGCCCAACAATATTGCGTACGTTTGAACGGGATCTCATACAAAGTTTAAGTCGAGCACGCGCACCAGCTGCAGCTTAAGTAACTTTTTAGGTAGCTTTTGTTCCAGAATCTATTGCATTGTCATTGTATGTCCACTGATAATGTCATTGTTGGCACTTGGTGGGACGATTTAAACACGGTCACCAACACTGCCAAACAACTGCCAACATTATTGTTTTATTGTCTGGAGTGTTAAGACAGACTTGAAAAGTTGAAAGTTGAATTGTAATAATTATAGTTCATCTTTTTTGTATCGATTATATAGATTTATCTTCCTTCTCCTTTCCTTTTCTTAATCTCTTCCTACTGAATGACCTTATGTTTGTTTTCCTCTGCCCGCCTCGATTAGCTAAGCTATATGCGAGCAGAGGAATAATTTTTATATTTATTTTGTAACTCTTACCTGAAGATCAATAAACAGAACAATAAACTTTAAGGAATTTAAATGAATTAAATCTTAATCAAGCGTTTTACAACTTCTAGAAAAAGTAGAATCTTACCCTTATCTGGGGTGTAATGCTAGATAACAATATGAGAATAAATCGCGAAAGAAATCGCGCGCGAACACCACACTTGTGAGACCAAACCTCCTGTATGCCTGTAGCGCATGGGACCTGCACTACCAGAAAGATAAAGCTGTTATAGAAATGGTACAGCGGAAAGCGGCCCGCTTTGTCACTGGAAATTACGATCAAACAACGAGCGTGACAGGATGCTGCAAGACCGTACCTAAGGTGGGACACACTTGAAACAATAAGAAGACACTCAAGGCTGTCCGCTATGACAAGATGTGCCATGGTTTCCTAGATGTGAAATGGTGCACTATTTCTTTCTTTCCCAGGACCATAACTGAAAGGAGCAAACTTCTATAAGGAACTGTTACCAGTCAATCTCTCTCTACTTTTAAAACAAACTCATGTAGCTTAGCTTTCACTAGTAGTTTTTAATAGTAATTTTGTTTGTTGTTTGGGTAAGTGAAAGCTCAGTAGAGGACTAGATTTTAGTGATGGAAGATCAGCCCGGGTCCTTTTCTGGTACTTATGTCTCATTTACCTCAAATTTCTGCGCGATCAAAACATGAGGAACTATTATCTAATTGTAACCACTGCCGACTGGTTACCGCCGATCGGTTAGCTCAGTTGGTAGTACACCGAACTATCGTTTGGGAGGTCGCGGGTTCAATCCCCGGCCGGACCAACAGTCAGAGTCTTTTAATAATTGAGGGGAAAGTGCTATAATACCATTTACAAATGGTCAGACTTTTTAGTCTTCTCGGATAAGGACGATAAACCGTAGACCCCGTCTCTCAACTCTTCAAAATTTATTCTGTTGGACGTTAAAAAAACCCCTAGCGACGAGATGAACCTTGGCTGTGACCATCTCTGGTGTCCAACCAAACGACACATTTGCGTTTAATCGAGCCTTCGCTCATATGTGATATGTAGGTAATTACTTACTGCCATTTATAGAACGAAGGTGCTTTCTTCTACTCCTTCCTCCCTCCCTTCACTTCATCCTTCTTTCTTTCACGGAAACGGCACTGGAAAGTCCACTACATCCGATAGCGTAAGATGTTTATTCGTTTTCCAGGGATTTAAAGATAAGTACCTTACCCGACCGACCTTGAAAGCAATGGAACAATACGTGACAGACCTCAATGTCAAGTAAGGAGTGCCATAACTGTCACGCTTGGCATGCCTTGAAGAATTCCACTTTGATAGGACATAGAGCGGTTTTCAATTGACCATCGAAAGCAAATTGCGTTTGCGTTGGTTTTGCATTACCTCGCTCTGTGATTGGCCAGCAAAACTCTTTCCACTTTCTTAACCAATGAGGAGGAAAACCAGAAACAACACGCACGCATTTTCCCTCCCTTTGAGCCGGTTCAGTGTGATTGCTTCGAATTCCGATTGGTTCATTGCGCTGTTTCAGCCTGCTGTGACTGGCTGGAGTAATTGGTTTGGTTTTGGTCATCGGATCTGAGCGTCCGTCGTGATTCCCGCTCGTTCACTCTCCTTTCCCGTCCAATTATCTTGTTTACGTTTCGACACAGTTGTGAGACTTTTTGTCAAGCGCTTGTTAAATTTCTTTGGTGACTTCCACAGAGAAAGGCGCATGGTAGGAAATGTCATTAGAAAAAAAGAGATTTTTTTATTGCAGTGAGGTCTAGGCAGAAATTAAATGCTGATGGAAAGCAAATCAAAGTTAAAAAGGAACTACTCGGAAAGCGGTGGCCGAAGTATGTGGCCGGCTTAGCTTTAGCCGAACGCAGGATGGTGGGGGAGAATGACGGATTTCGAAAAGCCTAAAATCCTAATCCAACCGTCAACGAATTTTGAAATTGGCAGGTTTCCGGTGGCTCGTCAGAATAATCAGCTGTTTACTCGGTACAATCATGGAGAGGCAAGGCGAGGAATTTTCTTGTTATCGAGGCACATTTTGTCACGATTTTTGGAAGAGACAAACACATTTTGTTATCCTACTGCGAAAGTACCCTTAAATCAATATTATTGCTATTTGTCATGACGATTGTTCCTGAGAACTTCCAGTTTATGCACAAATGAGCCATATGTGGGTGCGAGCTGGTTGGCTGGCTGACCAAGGAAAGATGGCATGTCAGGAAAGAAATAGATTCTCTATTTTCGAGAAACAACCTTCCCTACAGCAACTTTATTAAAAAAACCCACAATCTATTCCTTTATAAGCAACGGCACACAATCCATGTATATAATTAGATAAGGGTTACTGGCAACTTAAAATAACCACCGGGTAAAAATGCCAGGTTGGCAGTTGTCTATACTATGTATGGCGATTCCTAGCCAGTCGGTAGCAATAGTAAGACACATTCATAAACACTCATCAGCAGAACGCGTAGACTACAGTAGGTTAAGAGAGGAACAATATTGATAATTTTAAATTTGTTAATACAATAATTATAATAGCATGGGATGCTACAAAAACAGTGTTACTGGCTGATTTTCTACATTTATTCCTACGGAATGCACTTTAACAAAATGCTGTTTCAGTTTCCATACACAGCTCTAAAATATTTATGTTGCAGGTGCGCTGAATGAAAGGTTTTCACTATGTCCATTGCTTCTTTACCGCTCAGTCTTACTTTAGTTTTTATCATTTTTAGGTTAAAATAAAGTGATTGCCATATCTCCAAAGGTACTTTCCAGGAGGCCTTTTCAAGGATACCTTTTCCTGTCAAATAAAGCACAATCATATTTTCTCTTTAGCAATACACCGAGTTTGCATTTTCTGGTGCTCACTGTTTCTGTCCTTACACCACATCCCGTTATTGTAGTGTAAGTTGTATACTGTTCGTAGTTTTCTTTCAGTAGTTGGTAGCTACTTGTCCTTAAGTAGTTTAATAATAATAATAATAATAATAATAATAATAATAATAACAACAACAACTACAACAACTAGATTGTAACAAAAAGATGTCCTTTGACAAGAGCATAATAATAATAATAATAATAATAATTATTATTATTATTACTATATTATTATTATTATTATTATTATCATTGTTGTTGTTGTTGTTGTTGTTTGTCGACACCAAATAACGATATGACTCCTGGGCCCAAACCATTTACGATTTCAGGCAGAGACTGCTAGCGGTCTCTGTGTTAGTTTCTATAGCATTTTAATTAATTGAAATCTATAAAGCCTGATGGTTTCCTGAGGTCTCCTCGCCACTAGCTTATATAAAAAATTTTGTAAATATTATCAAGATGGCAAATAAATTAATTAATTAATTAATTAAAATAAATGAATAAATAAATAACAGACAAAAGAGCAGCGGTGCAACCGACAGAGTTTGTTGACTGGATTTTGAAACGACCTCACTCTCTGTGATATGAGAACTGTGCAATATTATTTTGTTATAACTTACGATTTGAAGATAATGATTTACGAACTGAATTGAGGCCTGTTTCCTTTTTCCCATCGGGTAAGGTCACATTTTCCAGCAAATCGTTTAGTGAATGCTATGGAAAACTTACACCTGTGGAAAGAGACCTCAAAAGCTAGCTGAACAAGATCGAACCCCTCCCCCTCTGCGATTACCGACAAGGACTGAAATCTTACAGTAACAGCAGATACGGCCTCCGCACTCAAATGATAGGTGAAACTTCTTTTCGCCTTTCTCACACACGTGTTTGCACTTTCCTTGATATTTTCCGTAGACGTGACAATCAACTGGTTTCTCCTCTATTGGAAAAAAATTATAACATAAAATTAATAAAGAAAAACCGGGAAAAGTGAAGGTGGTTTTAAACTACGGGTATGACGGTGGACTTTTCTATAGCTTTCCTAATCAAAACTTTGAATGCATTAAAAATATCGAATCTCATCATGAAACATATATTGGAAAACTGAAAAATGCATTACAAATTAAAATTTTCGCGTTAGAAAGTAGCAGTAATAAAGACAAGAAAAGGACAGTGTGAGTGAATATAAGGTGACAGTGACAAGGACAAGGACAAGGACAGGGACTGGGACAGGGACTGGGACTGGGACTGGGACTGGGACTGGGTCTGGGACTGGGACCGGGACTGAGACTGGGACTGGGACTGGGACTGGGACTGGGACTGGGACTGGGACTGGGACTGGGACTGGGACTGGGACTGGGACTGGGACTGGGACTGGGACTGGGACTGGGACTGGGACTGGGACTGGGACTGGGACTGGGACTGGGACTGGGACTGGGACAGGGATAGGGATAGGGATAGGGATAGGGACAAGGACAAGGACAAGGACAAGGAAGAGGACGAGGACGAGGACGAGGACGAGGACGAGGACGAGGACGAGGACGAGGACGAGGACGAGGACGAGGACGAGGACGAGGACGAGGACGAGGACGAGGACAAGGACAAGGACAAAGACAAGGACTGGGAAATGGACAGGGACAGAGACAAGGACAAGGACAAGGCCAAGAACAAGGACGAGGACAAGGACAAGGACAAGGACGAGGACAAGGACGAGGACAAGGAAAAGGACAAGGACAAGGACGAAGACGAGGACGACGACAAGGACAAGAAACAACTGTTTATTAAAGTACCTATTTTCTAAAACTGTATCTTACACTGAACCTGCTTCCTAGCACGATGCAGAGATAAATTACATGTGTTCTAAACTGCTAGCCAGCTGCCAGAAATTTTTCCCATATAAATAGCTTATAAATTAAATAAACCAGGCAGAGAAAGTCCTTGCAACTTGTTAATAATAAAGATACAACACGTAACCAGTACATACATGAAGCGGCGAAAGTTTCAGGTGAAGGGAAGTCTCGCGTTTTTGATTGGCACTCCTTTCATTATAATATTTTCACAGACTGTTCTTGGCTCGTTAATTGACTTTATTTATGTTTCGTGTTTCTTTTAAGAGGAAAGTATCATCTCGATACCAGGTTATTACCGTAAAAGCTCTAAATAAGCCCCTATCTCTATTAAGCCCCCTTCTCTAATAAGCCCCCCGTCAATGAGGCCTGAAATTAAATATGCCCCGCGGGGGGCTTAACAGAGCTTTCACGGTATTCACATTGCACTTGGATGAAGCCAGTTTAAAAGAGAAAAACATTGATTTCCATCCATGTAGATGTAATACAAGACATTATGAATCCATGTTTTCATCCAGTACGGGACTTTTTCCCTCTCGCCAACAGAGGATTAATTAAGATGTGTAAAGAAACTAAATTTTAATGTCATTTTGGCCTGGGTCTTGGATACAAAACACTCGGTCTTCATGTAAGCGTTGATATAATGGCACTTTGCACTACGTTATGTGTGCCCCTTTAATTTTTTACCAAAGTACTACTCACCTGGTTGGTGAAAGCACCACTTGACACCAGGCACTGTTGGATCCCAGCAGCAGGCGGGTGATTTACTCAGACATTCTTCTTTTGTTATCCCATAATAACCACACTCCTTACGTTCGGAGGGAGCAACGGGGCAAAGTCCATATGGAAGCTCTGCGAACGGGTAGATCACACAAAATTCTCACTGGGTCAACACAACATTTCTTTCAAAATCTTTTAAGGGAGTGAAAGGCTTTTTGAAAAGTGAAGTTGGCATGTACAAAATACTTTGCATAGAGTATCAAATCGGAAGCTACCATAAGCTACCGGACGTTAGAAAATCCCTTGATTCCCTGCGTCGTTGTTAGTGTCGAAGGAAGTCATGTTGTGTTTAATTTTGTAAAGCGTGTTTACCCCCTGGAATCAAATATAATATTGATTATGTGAATGTCGATTAAAAGGAAGAATTTTACACTTTGATGCCACTCTGCCTTGCGCAAGACCTCTATGATTTATATATTAAGAGTTGGGATACAAAGAAGAGAGTAAATACATACTTGTATTTCTCTTGATATAGCAGAACTTTGCGTTTGGTACAGTATCATCCCAACAGCAGCCTCTTCTTACACAAGTCTCGTTGTTTATTCCAAGCCAGCCGCATTCATGCCTTACGTTGGGGTGGAGACCACAGCTTGCTCCTGTTGATCAGCATAACTAAACAGGTGAGACCTGCGAGGAATAATGCTGTACTGGAAAGAGGCAACTATCTTCAAATAACTGTCTAAGCGGTAAACGCAGCTTTTCAACGTAAAAACAGATTCGAAGGACGGTGCAATAGGAACCAAACGCATCATGCCTTTGGTACTTCCCTATTCATAGGGCAGTGTCACGCTATTTGGCAACTTTATAAAAAGCTAGAAGGTGTCTTCGCATCAATTGAATTCCAAAGATAATGGTCTAGTTTTGTTATTAAAGACTATTTGAAGGTACTGAAACTGTTTCCTGTCGCCTGTTGCTAAGGATGGAAATGAATTGACACTTGAAAAAATGGCCAATTTTTTTCAAGTTTTGATGCGACGTCTTCAAAAAATCTTCAAGAAATTTATTATGGTTATCCCTCTCTAATAAAATTCATTTGATATCTTCGTCGTAGCTTTACAGAAGCATTTTGTTTATGAGTAAAGCCCGAAAGTAATGATTTTAGCATAGAATTGACCTAAAACAGAAAAATCCTCGTGACACTGCCCTTTAAAGACACACTCATCCAGAAACAGGAATTCTCATGCATGAAATCCGTCACTATTCCACCAACCCTTCTCATCCTGCACTTGGCTTATGACTATGTCGCATTATTGTATGCGACTCTGTATTTTTTTATGACATGCATAAAAATGTGACTCTGTATTTTCCACGGCATCCTAGCTATTAAACAGTGATGCAACTGAAACACTCGCCCAAAGGCTGGTGTGCATAACAAGAGCGACTCGTCGGATGTTCTATGGTATACCACACGAAAGAAAATATATTACTCTAACAAGACTTGAGAAAGCAAAGTGACGAACTGAAACATGATGCTCGGGAGGAAGCCGATTGGTCATTGCTTACCATAGAAAGTATAAGGAGTATGGTTGGTCTGACAAGTGAGATTTTCAGTGGATGGAATTGCTTTCAAGTACAAATCACAACGTTGGACTAACTGTTCTTAATGGTAACAGTAATTGCGATTGTAATGTATTTATAATCAGCCTTTATCGATGGGTCTCTCTTAACTATTTGAGTTCACGCGTTCAACTCAAATCACTTATTACAGCCTATGAGGTAAATATTATGATTACGCATTTAAGTTTTTCAAAGGACCATACGTATATTTTATAAGTCCTGTACATGCGGATGCAGAAATCTATAATCTGTCTTTGCTTAAAGGGACACTGTCATCTTCGCGCATGCGCTGGCTTTTGAAATCCAAACTTGAAAAGTTCCGGCGGAATTTTTCAAGTTGGAGAGCTACATGCAAATGGCGTCGACCGTCGAAACCGGTGTTTGAGCACTCAGCGCGAAAATGTTCATTCAGTCTCCTCAAGAGAACAAAGCAAAGCGAGACAAAATGCATCAACGCATCTACAACGAGAAAAAACGTTTCCAAAGCTTGAATTCATGAGAAATTCCACGTACACAGTAGTGTAACTGGTGCGATAATCCGGCGATCCAAGTGTAGTAGGCGGTGAAGTTTTATGCAGCGATTCCATCTTTAAGAAATACAACATGATAGAAATGCATATAACATCAAATGGAAACTCGGAAAAAAATCCGAGTTCCAGATGGGATTTGAACCCACGACCCTCCGCGATCTAGACGGACGCTCTAACCACTGAGCTACTGGAGACTCTATGGTGAGCAAGGGTGAAATGTGGGCTTTTGACTGGAACCGCATCACGCGGTCACACAGCCAAATGATGACTAGCACATATGACTCATAACTACATCTTTGCGATTCATTTGTAGTCGCTTGAACGTCAGAGACCATCACGTCATCGTTTGCTGATAAATGTTTAATATGGTCGCTTTAAAATTTTTACTTGGCGTAGTATTTTGAAGAAAAGCCTGTATTTATGGTTGAGAGGCACTGCACTGGTTGTGTTTACTTGGGTCACAAATTTAAACCACGCGGTGAGAACTAAAAACACGGTATAATTTTTTCCTTGTCTACCGTCGTTTGACTTCAAAGTCGTGGTTCGCAAATCAATTAACTCTCTTTCAGCTTTAAAAGGCCATGTTAAAATCGGCAATATGTTGAGGTATGTTGGAGAGAAAAAATTATTTATGTGAGAGGCGAGCGCTTGTTCAACCGACAATGTTCCCAGTCAAACTTCACTGAACTCGACTGTCATTAATTTGAATAAATAATTTTTGGCTTCTTTTACATTTCTTGGATTCCAAATATTCGTTTACAGATTACTGTACATTCTATTAGCCTCATAAAGGCTTATTTAATGTACACTTTTAAAGAAAAACAAGATATCAATGCGTTCAGGAAAATCTCTTCGTGCTGCGCATGTCAATCCATGACAGTGTCCCTTTAATCTTAGACTCTAAAGAATTAAATCCGTGTAAATTCTGATACTTTTTCAATGACCTTACCAAGCGTATCAAACAGTTGGGAAAGTGGTTTCTAGTGTTGTCGCCTGTTCTAGCATACATCTAAGAGTTGGATGGAAGTTGGAAAGAAAACCTTCAGCTGATTAAAAAAAAGCGACTTTTGGCCCTAGGCTCTTTAGCGTTGTAGACAAGCTCCTGTCCTTGCCAAGAGTATAATCCGCACATTTTACCTTTAAAACATAGTTGATCAACTTTCGCACTTGATCTAAAATTATTTGGAACTCTCGGCGTGTGGCTCGGGTCGACAATCCTCTGATGAACTTGAAAAGTTTAGGCGTGGAATAAAAGGGTTTATTGTAGACAAGGGCATTGATGCTTGGGTGCCTGGCTGATGCTAATAAATAAATTTTTACTTACGCTGATAACACTTCGACTGTGGGTCACTAGAATCCCAACAACACCCATAAGATTTACAGTCGTCATTTCCGACTCCACCCCATCCACAGGGCAACCTGTACCCTTGCTCCACATCACAGGTACTTGACGATACTGAAAGGAATGAGAGGAAAAGACATAAAATGGTACAAGGTACATTATCAAATTATTAATTTTCTCTTTAAAGCATACTTTAATAATTAATCAATCACTGGGCCAATTAATCTTTAAAAACTAAGAGAAAATCGATCTCATCTTTCACGTATCTCTACCCGGGTTTATATTTAAGACCCTGCTGGGAAGCCCCAGCGATCTTTCACGCATCTCTACCCCAGGTTTACATTTAAGACCATGCTAGGGAGCTCCAGCGAGCTTCACCTATCTCTTTCCCGGGTTTTACATCTAATATAATGCTAGGCTGTCCCAGTTAAACGTTGTAAAACATCTTACAAAGCATTTTACCTGGATAGAAAGTAAGGTGGCAAATTTCTAGCGTGGTGAATTAATGAAAGATGTGATTTAGTCAACAACGTCATACGCAAGCGTGAAAAAAAAAAAAAGAATTCCGAGTTCTTCTCAGAACAGGAGTCGAAGCATTTAATGGCCTCAGCTCCCACATGCACGAGTTTCTTGATGCTCGTGGTAGAGCTTCCGAACTAGTAATCGGAAGGTCATAGATCGCCATCTCACTCTCAGAACTAATATTCGACTTATCGAAATTTCGATCCTAGCTATGCAGACGTTTGTCACATGGACCTCGTTTAATGGCCTAAGCTCCCACACGTCTCCTATAGCTCATGTGGTAGAGTATCTCAGCTAGTAACCGTTGGGAGTGAATGTTGGGAGAACTCAAAATTCGTTTTTTCCGAGTTTTGATTAGGCCATCCCAATAAAGTTTTCGTTTCCCATCGCTCCGTCTCTTGTGATGGTGGATCGATCGGTCAGGCAAAAAAAAGAAGAAGAATTAACATGGTAAAAGATTGTCTAAACAGCCTTTAAAAAACGTAGTATCGATGTTAATTAAAGACAAGGACATTACATCATATCAATCGTTGTTAATAAAACAAGATCATGTGCTTGTAAATTAAAGTACTTGCTTCTTTGACTAGTGAATATGGAATTCTTTTTTACTTTTCGAAAAAAATAAGTCCGTTGGGCGATGGGAAACGAAACATTGATTCACCAATATGAACGTGTTTGGTCAGATGTTTGATAAAAATCTTCGTTAGATGAATATCAAAGTTCCTGAGCAACAAGTGCGCAAATTCAAAAGTTGCAAAATGAACGCCAAAAAGAGAAAAAGTAGATCTTCTTTTCGCATTGGTTGTCTGAACAACTAATGACTTTTATTATCCAACTCTATTAGTTACTATACGGAAAACCCACGAGACGAGTAGAAATATCCCGCGATATTGCGGCAAGTCGATATTTGTACTGTAGAACACCGGTTTTACAGGTTTTTATCACCGCGCGCACACGCAAAACCTGTCACACCTCCCCCTCAAAAAGGTTTTCTTTCTATAAATTCTTTTTTTTTTTTTTGTAATAGAAGCTGGATAATCTCCTTTTAGATGTTTTGGCTTGAAGTATGGTGGAGTATTTTTACTCGTTGTTTGTATTTTAACTCGCCCCACGGACTCGTCAAAATGCAGCACAACTCGTAAAAAATACTCCGCCATACTACACGCCAAAACATCCGTAATGTATTTCAATAGTGGTTTGATATTTATGTGTATCGTCCAACATTGATATACTTTCGGCCATTAAAAAAAAGGCAATTTCTGCCTTGTTACAAAATTTTGTAATCAGTTACGCAAAAGTTAGTGAAAAGCTTTTTTTGGAATAATATGGAGATTCTTTAAGGCATTTAACAATATAAGTGTTCAATAGTGATGCTAAGAAATACCTGACAAATATTCAAGAGTTCAAATGATAAGTGATCCCTTTGAACCAATATTCAATCGATAAATCATAAAAGAATCAGTTGTTTTGAGGTCTTTTTTGTTTTTTTTTCTTAAATTCATGTCTTTACAAGAGCCTGAAAACTTTTTGCAGGCAGGTCAAGACCATCGACATCCTGTTAACATTTAATATTGAAAAAACAACGCTTGTACTTATCAAACCAGGATCTTTCTCTTTGTTCCAATTTGGGTTTGCCTTCGTGCCCACTGTGGTTGAAAGGATATCCAGTAACACGAGAACCAAGAATCTTCTTTTCATCCTGCTGGGCTGGAAAGAACTACGGATTGTAAGGTTTCAAATAACAAAGAAACAACTGGCAGAACAGGCTAAGCCACTCAATTACATTCGTGAGCTCTTAATCACCTAATCGCAAACTATCTCTCAGATGATGGTGAGCTGTAAAACACTTCAGACCACGATTGCTTTTTATAGCCATGATTTGATTGTGAGAACAATACTTTCAAGAGCATAATGCGTTCTTCCTTTAAACACAAGTGTTTTTACTAGCGACCTGCAGTCTTCTGAGTACTGATCAAAATCGAAAATGAAGACCTATAGTTAGAATATTATGAAGGATAGATGATTGCTCTAAGTGGGGAAATGGTTCAATGTACTTTGCGTAATGATCATAATGATAACTATCTATATTATTAAAACGCTGAACTGGTGAGCTAAGTATTCCATTTTTGCATCGTGAAAGAAGCCCCTGTAGCATCAGTATAGCTACCTGCCGGATTTTTGAAGTTGGCGTCGTTTGGCCAAAGCGTGCTATTGACCGCGCCTCGCGAAATTTTTTTGCCTGTATGAAAATCATGATGGATGCGAGTCCTTTTGCTACGCTCCTCTCTTTCGTTTCCCCTGTTTCCCTCTTTATTGTGATTTGAGGATTGATCGGAGTAAGAGATTACTTTGTGAGCCAAGCTCTGATGAAAACGTTGAAACTCTATCAACCCCGCTTTTACTTAGGTAAATTATATAAGGCCTGATGAAATTTGCGAATTTATCTTCATGCCTGGCTAACATAAGACTTTGACGTGATTCTATTCTTTAATTCTTCTTGCATTTGAATGTTTTGTTAAAACTATCATTCGTTGATGAATATACCACGAAACCTGAATGTTTAACTTTGAAACATCTTTTGTGCGAACAGTTTAATTAAATCAAATGAAGAATGATCCTCGCAGTTGTGAACGCAATTTATGCAATTGCGAAAAGAAGCCTGAAAAAAATTTCAACGGGGTTCATTTCATATATCATTCACAGTTTAATTAAACTCGGCCTACTGAAAGCTGATCCGGCAATGATTTGATGCTCAGCCAAAGAACTGGCATTGAATATAATTACCTTGGACTACCCTCTTGCATGCCATCAGCCGAAGAAATTACCTTAATATAGGACGTAAAATATTCCTTTGGAAAACAATTTCGCTTATATGCAAGGCACGCAAATTTTCACAAAACCGGCAAGGTTCTGTAAATAAGAGAGAATTTGACATAAAGCTAAGCGTAGCAGATTAAAGTTTTAGAGTACTCTTACTTACCCAACTTCTTAGCCATGAAACAACTTTAAAGTCAAGAACAGCGTCAGAGTCAGCATGTCTGATGCACAAGAGACTTTTCAAACGTTATCATCGCATATTGTAACGCAATGCATGAACTGAGATGGTAAAAGGCCAGGCAACACCCATTTTTACTCATAAAGTTCTTATAAAACTATTGTTAGTTTTGTTCAATACGTTTGCACGCATATAGCAATTTTCTGAAAATAACAAGATTTGGCATGGGTACGCTATGCTAATGTCTCTTCGAAAGTTAAAATAATGGCCATAGTAAAAGTCAGTAAAAGAAGTGAGTACCTAATTTCTCTTCAGGTTTTTTTTATGTTCCCCTTCTACTGTAATATCGTGCTTTAAAAACTTAAGCAGAAGCCTTGTGGCGTCCTCAGTTTGGATTTTAGAATTTAATTTGACGAAATCAAACTGAGAAAACCAGCAACACGCGTCTCAGCTGAGAAGACAGAGGAAGCCTCACATTAACATATACAAACACACACACACAAGATTTGAAACTCACGTAAATGGATGCTTATATGGGGCACGTCCACGTCATAAGTGTCAACCAATCAGACTCAGGCAAAGAGACCAGCTTCCAATACTTTCTAGCAGTTTATAGACCTTACACGACAAAGAAACAGCTGACAACCCAGGAGCCAAAATCTAGCGGTTCTGTCAGTAATATTTTACAGCGGAATGCATGACATAATCTTTAACAACTAAATACAGACAAACGACTTTACAAATTGACTTTGCTTTGAGTACAATTTTCATAGTATTCCAGTCTCTACCACCGGTCTTCTTAGTAAGGAATTCTGTTTTCCGTTATATTTCCAGCACTTTTATTCTGATATATCATCACTACCAAAACATATATGTTGACATCTTTAGAGTGGCGTCAAACAATGCAAATGCCTAATCTTCAGATAACAGGCTACCATAACAAGATTATAACCAGTCACAAGCACCCCTAATCTTAGCTTTAAGCAATAATAACTCAAAACTAACTCGGTCAGCGCAATTCTATAACACTGGGAAATAATTAGCATAATAAGATAACAATGTTGCCAGAGTCGAAAATAATTCGTGGGAGCGAATTCAGAGCCAGGTTAAATTTTCGAGAAACCAAAGTGGCTCTGAATTCGCTCCTGCGATTTTTTTAAACTTTGCAAAATTTTGGATCTTGACACGCTAATCAGATTTGTTGAACAATAAAAATGGTGGTCATCCAACTCTTTCTTTCGGTGGGCAACGCATTATGTCAAGAAAATTGCCATAGCTTTTTCATCAGTGATTGGGATAGTGGCATCAAATACAAAGACTGGTTGTTCGATCCATCGAAGTATTCTTGTTGAGAGGTGCTGGAAACCGGCGTAAGCCACCTTAAACAATTAAAGTGTCTTCTCTAGACAGTGAAATCAATCATGTGAAGAGTTCGATAGGAGTTTTCCGACTCAGCCTCCTCTTCAAAGCGAGTCTTCCGTACCACCATGACTTCGGGCCAATATTCCCTTGCACGGCCCTCGCCGTAAGAGGTTATTATTTGCATGGCTTTGATCACGACAAGTCAGTCGATAACATCGGCGCTCAAATAATACAAAAAGGTAAGCAGAAACAAATATTTCAGGGAATTATATATCGTTTTTAGCTCACAGAAGCCGAATGAAGTGCTAAGTTCACAGCAGGATTCCATTCTCCCGAGCCCAGTTAACTCTTTTCGAGACGTTCCAGTAAATATGATTCCTCAGGGAATCATTGCCTTGAAAGCTTCCAACTTTCATTTAATATGACTGTTTGTGAACCAAAAATGTTAGTTTAGAGTGCCCTCGGACAACACCAAAAAATACGCAACTTTGTCTTTAAGTTTTTAAGACAAAAATTCCTCTTGAAGCTAGAAGTCTACATTGTCAGCAAACTTCGACTCTACTTCTTGCAATCTGCTCCACATTTTCCTGCTCATTTGTTTAGCGCGACGCGGATAACGCTTTTGATTTCACTTGCACTCACCGGTCTGTAATTTTCGTGACCCAATGGAATTCTGGGTACTTCTTGTATAACGTCGACATGGAAGAATTTCAGATATTTATACGTGTCGAGCCACCCGGTTCTGCTGACCAAATATAATAATAATAATAATAATAATAATAATAATAATAATAATAATTTATGCACTTCTAGTGCGCATCTTTACATAAGAATGATCAGATGCGCATTCTTAAGATAAGTACAAAAACTAATAGATGTAAAACTAAAAAAATGGCCAGGACTACTAAGTTAAAAACATATATAACTAAAACTAATTGATAAATGATAAAACTAATGGTAAAATGGTAAAACTAATTGTTAAATAATTAGCTCTATCAAGTATAAGCATGTCTAAAAAGGAAGGTCTTAAGATGCGCTTTAAAACTAGTTAAACATGTAATTGAGCGAAGCTCACTAGGAAGAGAATTCCATAATGACGGCGCTGCGATGGCGAATGCCCGATCTCCTAGCGTAGCCTTAGATTTCACTGATGGCATAGTTAGGAGTAAAGTATTAGAACCCCTAAGATTATAGCGTGATGTCTTGGCACTTATTAAGGACTGTAGATACTGAGGCGCAAGGCCGTGTAACGCCTTAAACGTGAGAAGAAGTACCTTGAAGTTGATGCGTGCCCTGATAGGCAACCAATGCAAATCGCGCATTATAGGTGTAATATGACAAAACCTTGGATAGTGCACCGATTGCACTATTTACAAGTCAAAAATCGCCATATTTGCCATGCCAGGTCCCGGAATCCACTCACAAAAATGCTAAAGACACAAGTTCACTCCGTGAATTGCCATCACTCGCTCGAATACTATGAGTGGCCCACTTCGTGTGAAATTGCTTCTTTCCTCTGTTTTCATTCAAAGGAATGCCTCTACCCATCAACTTAGCTTTATGATGCCAGGCAGAGGGCTTCTGAGGTGGAAAATGGCCCGAAAAACACACTTATAAATCAAATACGCAACGAATTGTAGCTGCAGTGATCGTTAAGGACCCCGTTAAGAAATAAACGACAGCTAGCGGGACGAGCGTGACAACAAAGATAGAGCCTTCGATCTTGTAGAACAGCGAAATCTCCGTGGTAACCCCTTAAATGGAATAACGAGATTGACTTGACCTCCTACAATCGGGAAATTGCAAAAAAGACCTACAAAACGGCGTACGGAAAAGAGGTAAGTCCACACATATGCTGTAGTTTGATTAATTTACAAGTTCTTTGCCGCGTTATTTGTTAAAAGGAAACATAATTACTTTCCAAGTGATTTTCGTTTCTTTAATGTGTTTCGACTGTACAGCAATCATTTAGTGAGATGAGAGTGGGGCATCGGAGTTCTTGGCTACTCGATAATCTTCCGAATATTTCTGAAGATATCTATACGTCAATAATTTTATTATTATTATTATTATTATTATTATTATTTATGTATATAATCTTAACCTTAAGTTTTTGATAATTTCAAGTGGCTCTTAACCCCGTATACAGATTTTTTTAAAACTTGCAAAACGATGAATCTTCATATGTTAATTGCAATTCAATAATCAAACAACAAGCACATAAAGCCAAAATTAAGGGTGCTTTTAAGAAACTGTACTGTTGCTATGGCAACCTTAGGTCGCCAAAACAGTGATCAAAACTTGTTGAGGGAAATGATTGGGAAATTTTTTGATACCATTTTCAAGAAAACAAACTAAAAATTGGGGGAGTATCGATCTATCAAAGAGTTGGTGTTTAAAAATGAAGAAACCATTTTGAGCCACCTTAATAAATAATTTTGATAAGTCAAAATTTTACCTTTTTACCGTTTATGCCGTTTAAGGATTTGATTGACCACCATTATGTCATCTGAAGGCTTTTTTCGTATCGAAAATCTTTGAAATGTACATCAACAAGAAATAGGTTTACGCTTGCTGAGGGGGGGTGAATAGGGGTCAGCAAATCCGTCGATCCGTGGTAATTTTTTGCAAACTCCGCCAATCCGTAGATATTCTTATAAAAATCCGAATCCGCAGCGACAAAGCCAACTAGGCACTTCGCGAAGTGTTACACGCGAGCGCGAGCCGCTAAACAAAGAAAGGAAAGACATCCTCGCGCTTGCGCGCGTCCCCATCGCTCTAGGGTTTTAAAAAATGTTTGCTGCTGACATTTGAAACCTGATGTCATTAGGACAGCGTGCATTTTTGTCTTTGGGTTACGTTTCAGGTCTTTTCGAATCAATCAGTCGACAGGTTCCGACAGGTCTTTGAAACATTAAGTTACCACGTTTAAAAGAGTGTAGCGAAATCTAAGGTTTAATCCCCACCATGACCACTGTTTTGTAATCAATAAAGAAATCTAATCTAAAGACAACAGAAGTCTCGTAGTATAAAACATAGCAATCCGTTTTAACCTCATATGCTCGCGTAGTTTCACTACGCTTTTCCAGTTGCTGGAATCGACGCAGCACGAAAACTTGTTTTTATGAAGGAAGTCATCGCCTTTGGCACATTCTCGGTAAAAAAAAAATGCGACGCAATCGATGGTCTTTGTCTCAATGACCTGACCCTCCATGTTGACCGTGTCGATGGTACACGTGGTGGTCTGGTGAGGACAATGGCTTTTTGTCTGGCCAGAAACCGAGATCCTAGGGTCCTAGAGTTTTCTGGAGTCCTATTACATTGTAGGTCAAAGATGTGTTAGCCCTTAAACTACCAAGCATTTTGCCAAAAAACACCTTTTGAAGCTCGTCGAGCCATTTTCTGGCCAGAATCTATCCGAAGCCAACCAAAACTGCCCCAAACTCTGTTTGCTGGTGGAGCTCCTCGCGCCCTTCTGTCCCTGATGATATTAGCTTTCCAAGTCGGCCATGCACAGGGTTGAAAATTTTCACTGCTCCGTCTCCTTCTACCTTTCACTTTTCTTGTCTCGCTTCCTTTTTATCTTGCTGGGTATTTTCTTTCGGTGGGAAAAGATTTGTGAAAAACTTTTAGGATCATAGGATTAGATGGAAGGAAGTGCAGGTGGGTAGTGGAACAAGATTTTCATTCAAATTTTCGGCTCAACGTCACTTGGGTTTATCGCGTTTTCTCCGACCTGTTTGACGAAATCGTGCTCATTCGGGTATGGTTTGAAAGATCTCTTCCCCCTACACATGCTACATGTAAAAGTTGTCCATGAGCATTAAAACTGATGACGTCACAAGTGGTACAAGGGACGTGGTTTTGCGCCGCCGGTTTTGGCCGGTGTAGTAGTCAATGGTACTCGATTTTGCATCTTATGGGCAAATTGGGTTGTTTTGTGTTCAAAGGTGGATTTTTTTCAGAAAATTATGTCCTTTACTTAATCTAGTCTAGTTCTAAGGTCAGGCAGAAAAAAAATTGAAACAGACCGCCAAGTTACGTTCCGCAATCCGCTCTTCAAAACAAATAAAATCCATAATCCATGCTGAAATATTGAAGAAATCCGTGATCCGCTTAGCGTTCAAAATCCGCCAGTCCGCATAATGTATCCTCGAAATCCGAAATCTGAGTAGTTTCTTTTTTGCCAAATCCGCCAATCCGCGAACCTATTCACTTACCCCCCCCCCCCCCTTCTCCCCACCCCTCCTTGCTCGTATTCTAATTCAGGTCTGCTTTGTGGGTATAACTCACGAGAAGGACCAAGAAGGCTATGAGACTCACAACTAAAGCTTTCATAATCTTTAGCCAGTCTTCCTTTTCTCACTTGTCATTTTTGTTGCCTCCGTAGATGTCACACCTTTGAGTCCTTGATTAGGTATTACTTATCTTCCCTGCTAAGCCTCAACAACGTCACCTGAAAATGTCGCTATTCTGACGGACACGAGATACTGTGTTTCTTTTTTATTTTAACCAAATGTCACATATAACGGTTTAACAAATCGATGTAAAAATCGTGTTCCAATTATACATCCAAACAACAGATAAATGACGGTGAGAACTAGTTAAGAAACGTTTATGTAAATCGGATGACGATTGTCTCTAATTTATAGTCACACATCCACAAAACATTCCAGTCTTACGCATAAACTGTGTGTTAGCCAATTGAAATTTTTTCCGCTATTAAACGAACAAAGAAAACGTCTTTTCTATGCTGTCTTGGGTGTATAGGCCGACATAAATTATGCTCTTGTACAGTGGTAAATTTTTACCCATCAGTCAAGGCCGCTAACAGGGAAGCACTAAACGATATATCATATCTTTCTGGCAGAAAAAAAGAAACAGTCCTTCTCAGGATTACACTCACCCGGACGATCGTGCTTCACTTACCGTAGTTATGATATGACTCCTGGGTTCAAACCATTTACGATTTGTATGTGTTATTAATGAAAAGAAAGCTGTATAAAAAAGTAATTGAAAAGAAACAAAAGCACCATTTTCCAGTGGTAATGTAATATTTTCTAACGTTTTAAAGTTTACGTTTAAGGGGCTATGTCGCGTTTATTTTTCGGTCTTTGGGACAAAATTTGGGTCAGTAGACCTTTTTAGGTTGTATATTTTGTTTTCCCAATGTCGATCATGTGATGTTACCATAGAGAACTGTTTGTTTGAAATTTATTTATTCACGTGCACATGTACGCATAATTTATGAAAAGACAAGTTGGGCAAATCCCCTCGGGAAGATCACATGGTCTACATTGGGAAAACAAAATCTGATAAAGATCGATTCAGAAAAACATTTCAAAAGGAAAATTAACGTCATGTAACGTTTTTATCGTTAATTTTCCTTTTTAAAACAAAATCTACAAGCTAAAAAGGACTATTGAACTCTAAGATGATTTCTATATGCAACTTGGTCTTAGATCTCCAACAAAAATAGTAAATAAGACCAACCGATAATCCATTTATAATGGCTCTTACTAAACAGGAAACAGAGTCCCACTTTCTTTTCAAATTGCAATCCGTTTCCCTCCTGACTATCCACAGGCAAGGAGTCTTATTTTCTATTTCACTGCACAAGTTGAGTAGTTTTGAGCAAAACTGGCGCATTTGAGTTTCCATCAGTACAAACTTCTCCTGTGGCTTGTTAAATTCATACCAAAAACTCGTGACAAAGTGGTGGCTCAGTGTATTAATGAACCAGGCCGTTCCAAACGTAGCAATAACCTCACTATATTAGTCCTCTTGTCCATGCCGGCAAAATAGCTATTTCTGTCCGTTCCGTAATAATACACTGTCAGAAATATCATTTTCGATTCCCAAATTAACCTGGTATGTTTATATTTCTCAGAAATCCCTAATGAATCGATTAATCGAGTTTTAACTGAAATCGGTCGAGATCGTTAGGAATTCGGGGAGTGTTAAATCGATATTATCGATTTTTTATTTTTAATTATTAATTGTTGACGTTAACTATACCAACCTCTATTCCCGGCCTGCATAACGCTTGAAAAATGTTGCAATTTTTTACAGCAAGCAGGTTTAGCGGACCTACTCTCTATTAGACACCCATAAAAGCCAACTATATGCAGTTTTTCTAAATTATTCATGCTAAATTAAATTATTCAGCTGATACACCGTAAATAATTATCAAGTGTGACAACAAAATCATAAAAAATACAATAACGTCTCAACTTTTCAATTGCCAAATCAAGCAAAATAAAAAGGTTTTCCTCTTTATTAAAAAGTGTTGAGAGGGGATTTGATTGGTGGAATGGGTAATGATATTTGTGCGCATTCTGACCATTCTTCAAGTTTCTGACGATCTCTTAATGTGTCTGCGGGAGAAAGAAAAAAAGAAAATTGATATATTAATTCCGCTAGAGTGAAAACGTAAGCTGTTAGTGCGAAGGGCTTGTGAACAAAGAGTCAGTTGTTAAATCTCTTAATTTATAGCGGACAGCTGGTTAGCTTATCGACGCATTTAATTTAAAACTAAAGCTCTGTTTACACCATGCCGAATGAATACCCTTTCACTGGTTGGTTTACTTGCACTAAGAGAAATTTTTACAGGAGAAGTGAGGCGATTACGCTTTGATGTTCCACTGACTGTAAAAAAAACCCGTTAACCATCATTTCAACACGGTTTGCAGCTATAAAGTACATGCACGTGCGCACTTTGAGATTTGTGTAAGTACAATGACAAAGCTACGCCTTTATGATCACCCAACTTGAAAGAACTGGGCTTAACATCAACTTTAGAAAACCGTCACACACAAGATATGCTGGTGGCTGTAAGTAATATCCTCCAATGCAAAGCTCCATCTAGTTTTAACAGACTTACAACGTAAAACCTTCGAGGAAATTCAGTTTATCTTTTTGTGCCAAAAGTAAACACCACAAAATATGGACTGATGTCATGGCGCATTTCTGCAGCTATAAGAACTGGAACTCTTTATCTCCTGACATTCGTGCTGTAGCGGGCAAAAAGACATTTTAAAGACAATTTGTAAAGTCAGTTAAGTATCGCAGGTCTTAAGTTGTAATTTTTATATTTTTAATACATTAAATTAGTTATTGAATATATTAGTTTTACCTTTTGTTGTGGAACACCTGAAAACTAGCGAAAGCTAAGTGTGCTTCCACGTTTAGTAAAGTATGTATGCTATGTATGGTAGGCGGGTAGTGTGTGAAAAGCCTGTTGAGGAGGTGAAAGCCAATTTGCGGTACCTTTAAGCGAGCTAACATGAAAAATTGGCCACAATAACCTAACACCAGAACGCGATTTTTGTGGACCCATGAGCCCCACCAAACATCTCCCGACTTTCACCTTCCTTATTATTGTGACGCATGCCAGCTAATGAAAACGGCTGAGATAATTATCGCTTTGAAAGCTGTAAAATGGTGCAAAAGGAACCACTGTTCTGTTATAGAACAGCAGAAAACATTAAATATTTTCTCAGCCTCTTGCATTTTCTACGAGTAATTTTCTCGGAAGGAGAAATGTGTTCAACGCCTGAAATGGCCGCCAATGACATCCTGAAGTACTGCAGTTATTAAATTAATTTTTTATAATCTTTCCAGACTTCCGTAAGTTTTATATGTAGACATTATTAACGTCTTTACGTCAGCAGCCATAATGAAAAAGAAGCCGCCTCTTTTCTGTTGAGACAGAAAATATAAATTTTGATTTTAAGCTGTATTGAATGTTTCCTTATTTGATCTGGGATATTGGAATAGATCCATTGGCGCACACACAGAAATATCAGCAAATACGATGTATCTATACTCTATCGGACAGCTAAATTGTTTGGATATTTGAGGAAACGTCTTTTTTCTTTTAATTTTAATTTCTTCATTTGTTGTCATGGTAGCTTAGTCTTAAGCGAGAAAATTGAACACGCTGTAGACCACCTTTAAACAATAGAAAGTCAGATTAGTTTCATAGGGACTTGTCAAATTTTCTAAACTCTAATTAATCGAACAAAAAGGGATAGAAAACATGTGCGAAGGCCAATATCATATTATCTTGTGCGTGAGGCACATATTAATTGTTTTACCAAATCTAAGGGAAGGCAACTCTAATAAACACTGATCATAATACTCTATTTCGCTTTATATTAATTTGATTTAGCCATGACTTCGACCCCATAAAAATCCAATCCCCATTTGGGGTCTAAAATTAAAGAAAATACTTCAAAGCAGAATAAGTCATGATTCTTGTGACTTCACTCGAAAATTTTGCCAACATTAATTTAAATAATTTCCGCTTTCTAATGACCAGGAACAAAAAACTCACCTCAAAGAATAGTAGATTTACTGTCAAAGTGTTCAACAACAATACCAGAGTTTATTCAACTGCTCAAATAAAAATTCAAAATAACTAATAAAAACAAGTTCCGTACATCAAACCATTTTCAATTTGACTGATGCTTTAGAGTGGTGATCATATTGACATGGGATACACTATAATACGTTTTCATTTTCCAGACTTTGTTAAAAGAAGATTAATCATCAGTACTAACTCACAACTTTGCGTTAATCAAAAGGCCAACATGGGTGTCTGCAAGAAGACTGCAATCCTTCTCTTGATTTCTATCGGTGCTGTGTCAGATATCTTTGGCGGGAGAATCCAGAATGAGGTGCGATCTTTTCACTGATACGACGCTTTTTCTTATTATGTAGTATTTAACATGTCTAGGGAAGCAAAACAGAGCCACAAGTATGGATTTGAACGTCTTAAAAAGGTGAAAATTCGGAAACAAAAAAAAAACAATAACTTTGAAATATACTAGTGTAATGTTAGTTGTCACTAACTTCTTCGACCGGTTTTAGCAAAAATGCGTCGACTAATTTAATTGTGTGGAAGCACAAATTAGAGTTGAACTTGTTGAAAACCGGCTAAGCTAAAGAAGAGCTAAGGTTAAACCTTCCTAGTAACACTAGCCAGGTCTTTAGACTAATGCATAGTTGAATTTAGTTTATTGAAAAAAATAAATTTTCATTTCTTTACTTTTTCTAGGGGACAAAACGCGTTTAACGTAAATTTGTAAAGATTTGTAGCTATCCATGCCGATTTAACATATATTTATTGACTGACTGGGCCCATCTTCAAAGCATGCTGAAATTAGTCAACTGACAAATATCATCCTTATTAAGACTGAAAATCTTGTTGTAACTGGTGAAATAACTTTTAAGGAATCACAATTTTTCCGGACTGCCATTATTGATTTGGTATTGTTTTCCGGCGGAATTTAAACACTTTCATGTAACGTTAAAGGCGGAAAATGCATGGTCGCATAAAACGAAGCTAAAGACTTCATTAAACCTTACGGAGACTTGGTTACTCTTTACATTAGCAAAAACTTGGATCACTTAAATCAATATTTGTTTGCAAGCTAGTACAGTATGAGAGCAACGAGAGAACGAAAATTATGAAAAATTGTAATAACATTGAAACATTATGATACCTATCAAAACTCATACAACCTCGCCCGCTAAAGATCAGCCTGCGTGCAGACGTCTCCTATTTCCTTTGTTGCATGCGGAGAAGGGACGTCTGCGAAACGGCGTCGCTAATCGCTAATCTCGCGGAATATCGCCGACCTGGCTAAAATCTGGGGATATTCCGCAAGATTGAGCAGGATTATTGTTTTATTATTCAACGCATTGAGAACAAACCACAATTTACTGAGTTTTATTACAGAAAACAAGCAGAAGGGGCCATTTTTGTACAGGCCAAACAAAATTACGTATATCGCAGGATATTTATTGGTGCGCAAAACGAATATCGGGTCCACTGTGACCATATTTGGAAAGTGTTGTGATGTGTTGAATAATAATACAAGGCATAGTACTAGAAAGGTTTGTATAACCAATTTATACCGCGCCTTATTATTAGCCCTTAGTATTAGCCCAGTGCGGGATGGGAGGGTTGAATTGAATACCGACGGATCTTCAACTACTTTCCAAGATTTTGATTTGTTGTTTTTCTATACGATATGGTATAAAATGCAGTATTAAATTTCGTATTTGTTTTCTGCGTATTTTGCTAAAACAAAAAATAATTTTTACGTTGTAACTAAAAACTGTGATGCTATGCGCAACGTTAAGGCTGGTTTCCACTAGCAACGGAATAGGAGTCTGGGTTATAATCAGAAGAGTGGAATGGAGTGTTATGATCGAGTGAAAATCAAAGCGACGGAAGTCGGAAGCGAAATAATGATCCCGTTGTGACTTCTCGCTTATGATCTAGTGAATATACTAGATTGTCGGAGTCGCAAGCCCTATTTTGGTATCAAACTGTAATCCGAGAGCGTGAGCAACAGCATTATGATTGGTTGTTTTCTTCCGCTTCTGTTTCCTACTCCGACAAGCTAGTAATCACTCATGATAAGCGACGGAGTCATAAGCGGAATCGGAAGAAAATGGAAACGTTCTGATTCTTCCGACTGACTCCGATTCCGTCTAGCTTATGACTCCGCTTACGACTTCGATTTTTTTATATTCACTCGGGCCTTAAGCGCTCATACGACTCCGACTATGCGACTCCGAATCCGTCGATAGTGAAAACCAGCCTTAAGTTGACTGTGGTTTGGCTCTCCATCTGTCAGTCTGTCTCCCTCTCTCTCTCACGAAACAAAGGACTATTGGAAATGAGTTGAAACCTTTAAGATTGTTTTGTTATCCGTATTTTTCTTTCTAGATGAAAGGAAAGAGATCATACGGTAAGTTTTCAATTAGAAGCAATTTCATGTATTGTCCGAGGATCTTAACGAAGGAAGAGGTAAAAAAAAAAAAAACCTGGCAGTGGTATAATGTTGCCATTTACGATATTCATTTTATAATGCAATTAGGAGCTTTTAGTGTGAGATAGCTTTTTCTGGACGGTTTTTCAAACAAGCAAAAATATATATAATGTTAATTTCTGGAGTGCCTGAAGACGTAAGATAACGAAGATGTCGTACGGAGTTATGTTTCTCCTCTATTTTCTGTATTTTTAAGCGTAAGATGAAGTTTGGTGATAGGTAAGTTACACTTTACGTTCTCTTAGGCCCGGTTCAAACGTCGCATTTCACATGTGTCAAATATAATGCATAAATTATAGTAAATTATTATGATTCATTTAGTAACCACAATCTGTAAATGCCATGCGCAGAAGAGTCTAAACAGCACTCTTGAAAATGGCGGAGGCGAAGGAATGTGCAGTGGAATGCAGCAGTATCGTGCTTTTTAAAGCAAAATATACTTGTTTGATGTGCAGCAATTTAATTATTTTAGTCGACTAAAATAGGAGTTATATTCGGCACATGTGAAATGCAACGTTTGAACCGGGCCTAAGTATCTTTTATGCAATAGTTTAGTTGATCTCCCGTCCTGAAATGTCATAGCTCCAACTCTGAAATAGGCATCCATTTTTGACGATGAAAGGACAAAGCAGCATTTCGGTGTGGGATATACTGTTGCTTTTGATGGTTGAAGTTGTGGACACATTCTGCCTCTTTCAGTTTCATTGCTACATTCAAGAGGGTCTCAGTAGGTGGACCCTTTTAAGGTTGACGGTTAAAAATAAGCCGTTTTAAAGGTTGACGGTTAAATTGGTTTGCTCATTTGACGATTGACGATAAAAAATATTGCGTTTTTGACTGTTGACGGCTAATGTTTTGGCCATTTGACGGTTGACGGTTAGTTCCATTGAGGCGTTTTTGACAGTTGACGGTTAGTCCCATTGAGGCGTTTTTTGACGGTTGACGGTTAATTTTTTGGTCATTTGACGGTTGACGGTTAACCGCATTGAGGCGTTTATGACGGTTGACGGTTATATTTAAGGCCATTTGATGGTTGACAGTTACGGCATTGAGGCGTTTTGGACAGTTGACTGTTAGCCCCATTGGGACCTTCATTTAAACCTTGACTAAACCAAGCTCAAGAAGACATAAGGCACTCACGTGAAACAGAAGAAAGTTAAAATGGACTTTGTCAATAAAGCAGTTTTCAATTGAGTGTCGTCAAGTAAAACCAAAACCAAAGAAATTACTCCAGCAAATCACAACAAAGCAAAACAGTACAATGAAGCAATCCGAATTGGAAGTAATTACACGTAACTGGCGCAAAGCCAGGGAAAATACTCTCATGCAAGTCGTGATTGGTTTGGTTTGCTTCTCACTGGCTACGAAAATGTCGCGAGTTATGCTAGCCAATCACAGAGCGAAGCAATTAAAAACCGAAGCAAACGCAATTTACTTTCGACAGTCAATTGAAAACCGCTTTATTATAAGTTATACTTAATAAATTACGATGCAGGACATGTGATAGATGAAAAATAGTGAGTCACAGGGCCACTGTGCGCAAACCCCAAATCAATGTTTAATTATGTTAGCGCAGAGCCACTTTTTCACACGTAATATAAATCTCTACCAGTTGTTTTGGTTTTGCTTTGGTTTTGCATTGCTTCGCTCTGTGATTGGCCAGGAAAACGCGCACCGCTTACTCAACCAATGGGAAGCAAAACCAAAACCGATCGTAACTTGCACGTGAGTAATTTCCCGCGCTTTGTGCCGGCTACATGTAATTGCCTTGTATTCTGATTGGCTCATTTCACTGCTTACTTCTGTTGTGATTGGTCAGAGTAATTGCTCTGGTTTTGGTTTTACGACAGTCAGTTGAAAAACGCTGTAGTACGGGCTGTTTAAATCTATAAAGAAAATTGAGATAAATGATAATGAATAAGTGAAAATCATATATTTTAACTGCAGATTAAAGAATGAACATGTGAATGATCATCGCTCGCGGCAGTTATGAACACTGCTTACATCTACTTAAGCGTTTTTCAGCGATAATTTTGTCTAAAACCTTTCCAATACGTATCAATACATGGCATTTTTTCCAAATTCATCCTTTAAAATTCTTTGAAAACGCGTGGTTAACCCCAATTTTCTTTTTGAATCCCATTAACCCTTCTCAAAGCCTGCTTTACCAACATATATATCTAAACCGTGCAAAAATTAATCACTTTGGTTTTAGAAAGTCCGTTCTTAAGAAACCCTATTATCTCGGATAATTATGTCATGCGCACAACCTAATATGACTGACCGTCCTTAGGTGACATACGAATATGTTAAATTCGATCTGCCCAAGAAAAAGTCTGGCTGTCTTTATGAGGGAGCTGTCGACATTCAAGTCTTGTCCCAGCGGCTGTACAGGAGTTGACACTATCTCTTAATATTTCCGTTGAACAGATTTAGAGTGTAAAGAGAAGGTCATCAGCCCGAACCCTTGTGAGAAAATAACATGTCCTCAAGGAGCTAACGGTCACTCAGAAATTATATACCATCCATGCAGCGAAATGCCGAAAATCTGTCCGCAGAAAGAGATCGATCCAGAGGCGGAATGCTGTTCAGAAAGATGTGGTAAGAAGTTATTTAAAAATGTGAATAAGAAATCATTTATATTATACATTCACCCAGCAAACTCCACTCAGCAAAATCCACTGAAAAAATTTTTGGCAGCCCTCCCAACAAAAGTTAGATGTTTTCCCAACTCCTGTAGGATTTTCCGCGGTTGTAATAGACAATATTCGTATTCCCCGACGGCCCTGGGACGAGTAGGTTCTTGAACATGAATGCGAGGCTAATGCGGGGAACGGTCTCGCGAAATACAATAAATTTATATGGAAAGTATGGCCGGTTGCGGACTGAAGCAAAAATAAGATAAAAATTGGAAGATTCCAGTGCTTAAAAATTACCTGCAGGCTCGAGGGATATCTGTTTCCAACGAAAAATTAAGGAAGAACTAGTTGAGCTGACGGAAAAAGCTCACGAACTCAGTTTAGAATTAACGGACGAGTGTGAGTCGGTAAGCGATGTTGTAAACGCAAAAGCTGGTTTCAAAATTTTGCGCAATCCCGAATCCTTTTAACCTCCATTCTGACTCGAGCAACGATTTTTCACATGCCCCAAATTAAAATTTTCCTGGGGGATTTGTATTGCTATTTAATAAACGAGAAGGGATATGACCAAGAATCCCTCAAGGCGTACAAGTCTTTTGAAGGATACCGGTTACACTGGGATGAACCTGTGTACAATCTTCAAAGGAACAAAAACATTTATTTTGAACACCACATCATAAAATTATCTGTTAAACCTACTGAACGAGAGAAAACGCCATTAGGAAACAAGCCGACATATGCTGGGTGGATCATCATTCATAAAGATGGTGTTGTTTTCTCTGCACATCGTCCTTGCATTGGCGGGTAAGTTCAGTACCGGTTCTTTTTGGAATTTCTTGCAAGTTACGTAACAAAACAACAGGAGTTTCACTTCATTGTTTAACATTGAACACTTTCTATCATTTCACAGTTCTGCTGGAGGTTGGCGTCACATGGGTGGCACTCATCGAATTTGAAGACACTCCTCGATAAAATACAGTGGTGACTTGCACTAGCGAAAAATGAGCGTGGAAAAGAAGAAAGAGAACACACAGCGAAGCTTGTAATTTAAAAGACATGACCTTTACCAAATCTGAAATCGGTAAGAAAAAGAAAGAGGCAGTGAAGCCCTCAACCAGGAATTGTGATCCACGCCCGAGCAGCTGTAAATAATGAGAATCAAGTTGCACAGTTCAGAGAACTCCTTATTAATACAGTTCCTTCATCCGTGGGTATTCATATATTACCTGACCCGGCTTGGATTAAATGAACTGAACTGAAGCCATTGAAGAAACTACAGAACAAAATCGTGCAAGTGATGTTCCTTTGACAAGTGCTCATGGCAGCCCATCTACCCAAGAACAACCATTTCATTTACGTTGTATATCGCCTTTCAAAAATCCCCCGCCCCCGCCCACCAAGTGTTGGTGAAATTAAGCAAAAGGCACAGGGAATGAAGAGAAAACTAAACTTCACTGAAAGTGAGATTAACTTTATTGAAAAGAAAACAAAGCTTCAAAGACAAGAATCTGACTGGTTCAGTTATCTACCAACTACTTTGCCATCCAAAACAATCAAGGAGGTATTGGTGAGCAATACCCCCCCCCCCCCTCCCCCCCGCAGTCCACTGCAACGGGCACTGAGGGGAAGAAAGGAGTCACTAATACAAAATGTGACCTTTTTCAAAAGCAAAACGCTTGAGTTTTTAGATACAAGTTTAGATGGCATTATTACTGATCCAGTGGAAAGCATCCCTGTTGTTACTGAGTTTAAGTACATACAAGTTAAACCTTGTGACACTATATATATATGTCCTTTTAAGGCAACATATATGTTTAAGGGTACAACACAACAATACTGAAATCATTCAGCTAAACAAAAACCACAAACATTATTTTCGGTTGCGCAGCAAATGTTTGTTACTGGACATCACTGGGGAGTTTTCATAGCCCAGAGGACTGATGGAGGCATGTTGTATGAAAAAGTGAAATTTACAGAAGCATTTTGGTCTCCTACACTTCAAAAAAATTAAAAACGTTTTTGACATAATCCTTGCCTATGAACTTGCTTATTGAAGAGTTCAACTTAGACCAGAGCGTTTTCACATCTAGAAACTCTGTAAGTATCATTTATGTTAATTTATCACAACAAACCTCTGCTAGGAATAAGAGGTCTACAAAACAATCAAACATATGGATTTTTGTGATGTAACATATTGGAAATCCGGTCACCGAAGATCGAAACATTCACTGACCTTCGATTGGCTTCAGGTCGGCTTAGCTTTTGAGTTCTGTTTCTTATGGAAACATTTAAACATCCATCACACCTCTTAATCGTCTCTCCTCTTCTTCTCCTTCTTTTCGTTGGAAGATGTTAAGGAAAATCAAATATCGTGGGAACGGGGTTTGGCTTTGTGGGTCCTAAGCCTCCTTCAAACTGCTCAGAACAAATCCAAGTATGCCTTGTAACGCTCAGGCTTAGCTTTCCAGTCGACATGCTGCAATCCACCTTCGATGTCTCTCCCGCTCGTTTATTCAAGGAGCGTAGTGGATTTTTCGTTATCTGGTGGAAAACAGTAGAAAGGAACATCTGAAACCTTGGGGTATTTGTCTGGGTTCTTTTCCTTTGCTTCGCTGTTGGAAAAATTGTAGGTGAAGCAGTGATGTTTCGGCATTTTGCCAGCGAACGCCATAAAAACACTGAACGTTCATTTGACTCTTCCCCGCATTAGCCTCGCATTCATGTTCAAGAGCCTACTCGTCCCAGGGCCGTCGGGGAATACGAATATTGTCTATTACAATGCTTCTTCGCTGTAAGTATGCTTGCTGAAGCTACTCCCCTGGGACGGTATAAGTCAACTTTGTTTTCATCGCTCTCCTAAGGGCCTGATTACATGGCGAATTTTACTGAGCCCGGCTGAGATTTCAGCTCGGCTTCCAGAATAAATCTTCTTGAAAAGACGTTTGGGATTACACGAAGAGAATATCAGCCCGGGTAGGAGGGCTGAATAATATCATGTAATCGCATTCAAATTTCATTCCGGGCTGGAAAATGAGTTTGGGCATGCGCATTGATGGTGTTTTAGACGCCATTTTGATTTTCTACAAATACACCATTTTGCTATGACCAGTTCCTGTCCTTTGTGGGGGCAAAAGTCCAAAATTACAATTTTAAATTACGTCCTAAAATGGCCGTTTGCCTCCACAAAGGACTGGATCTACCCATAATTCACCAGGAACTGATCATTAGCAAATGGTGTATTGAAAGAGTCGACAAGGAACTGGGCCTCGTAGAGTATAGAGGCAGAGCGGGGTGGGGTGGGGTGGGGTGTAAGGTGGGATGGGTGGGATGGCCTAACGCCCAGGATGAAATTTAAACCCGGGATGGGATTCCAAATGTAATCGCGACATAATTTTAGCCCCGGCTGAAATTTACCATGTAATGAGGCAGTAAATACTGCGTGGGCAATGTGACACTTTCTAGTTGTATGTGAACAATGCATCATTAAGAAGCTTTCGCAATCTGCCATTAACCAGGCTGTTTGCCTATCTTTGCAGTTTGTGGTGACGGTGAAAACAGATACAAAGTTGGCGAAGAGTTCACGTTTGTTCAAAAGGGTCAGCATTATAGCTGTAAGTGTATAGAAGGCGAAGACGGAAATGAGGTACCAGACTGTAACGTTTCCTATTTTGGTAAGTGTGATGACTTAACACCTTTAAAAAGTTCAGAAGAATTAAAAATAATTAACGAGGAACTAGGGTCGATTTTATTACAATGTTGAAAAAACAATAAAAAATAAATAAATAAAATAGACGATGAATATCATCGGATACAAAAATTAACTTTCAAAAACTGTGAAATTTACAAGGAATTGCATTGCCTAGTATCAAGAGCTTTCACCCAGTCAAATATCCTTTGTAAATTCTTACCGTTATAAAAATCTACTTCAAAAAAAAAAAAAAAAGCCTTGAGCCTGTCACGCTAAAATGTTCAGCCTGAAAGTGCTAAGTTTCCCGAGCGCTTTACGTTGGAGTTTGTAACTTATTTTGTCATTTATGCCAGAGTATGCTAATGAAGAGAGACATGTCAACAAGATCCTCCTCAGAGACGCGTGAGCCGAGGCGGCTGTTTCAACATTAATTATCGACGTGATGTTATATGTCTAACAGCCCATGTACTATATTTAGCCTTGGTATTATTATTTTTTGTTATCTATGTGACTGGTACATTTCCTACCTTGAGTTCAATTTACTGTCGTAATGCAACCTTTTCTTCCTTGACACCAACTTGTTACCGAGATATGACTTTTTCTGCCAGAGGCCAAGAATAGTCGTTGTTAGAGCCACAAATGTTTTTTTTCATGCATCCACCCGCAAGAGCCTCGACTGCAAGCTAGATCCAGTTCAATCCCGAGAATACGAATATGGCCTGTTTCAGGTCACGTGTGAAAATTAACATCTCTCCAGACACCTTCGCTTATTAAACGCGACTGTGAATTCACAAAGACAAAAAAAGCCGCACAATACTTTCCCGGCCTAAAATTTTAATCAAAAAATCAATACGTGTGAAAATTAACATCTCTCCAGACACCTTCGCTTATTAAACGCAACTGTGAATTCACAAAGACATAAAAAGCAGCACAATACTTTCCCGGCCTAAAACTTTAATCAAAAAATCAATACGTGTGAAAATTAACATCTCTCCAGACACCTTCGCTTATTAAACGCAACTGTGAATTCACAAAGACATAAAAAGCAGGACAATACTTTCCCGGCCTAAAATTTTAATCAAAAAATCAATACGTGTGAAAATTAACATCTCTCCAGATACCTTCGCTTATTAAACGCAACTGTGAATTCACAAAGACAAAAAATCAGCACAATACTTTCCCGGCCTGAAATTTTGATCAAATAATCAATACATTAGTTTTTAGGAAAACTGTCGATTTTCTTATGTACGTACGCACACACACGCAAGTTATTTTTTGTGTTTTAGCGCCTTGATAGCAAAGGAACGCCTGGAACAAAATCATGGGTGAAAGCAATCTTATGTCCTGTTATTAGAAGGGCCATAAGGCCACCAGTCAAGGAAAGCGCATGCGTAGGCTTGACCATGTTGAAGCCACGCTTCTTGAGTTCAAAGTGTAGCGAGATCTTTGGATTAGATGCGTCAGACTGAGCTAAGAGGTCAACGGGAAAACGATTTCGGTCTCGCATAACAAATTAATACTGGGGGAGTTTCGTTTCGTCACTTACTTTAACTAAAACTCTTCAAGGAAATTTTTTACTCAAAACTGAATTGCAATCGACTTAAGCTGACCTCTAGTAACTGGTCCGAGTATACGTTACCAGTGTGCCCTAGTTAAACTATTGATTCTCGAAGAGCAGTGTCTTGCTTAAGGTAAAGGGTTTGACTGGGGTACGTCTTCTTCTCACTGAAATTTGCTTCCTTTCCTTCCATGCACTAGCTGATGTGTACGTACGAGGTGATTTAGTGAAAATGAATCCATGAAAAACATATATTTGAACTAATTCGGATTAAAGAAAGAATATGTGAATGATCATCGCAGTTATGAATATTACTTAACTCATTGACTACCAGCTGTTTTTACGTTTTCGGAGTGATTTTCCACCTATAAACGATAAATAGCAATTTGTGACTCTTTATTTGAAACTACCAGGGAAAAGTGGTGCTGTCCTATAAGGCACTGGAGGCTCAAGGTTTCTGAAAACGTCATTTTGACGTAGCTATTTTTTTTATCCCTGAAGCAACAACAATGGCCCAAGTTCGGTTTGCTTGCGATTTTTGCTAAGTTTACAGCCATTTTTCATCTTTAGCGGCTGCCTGACGAGCATCATTAAGCGTGACGGTAGCTAAGAGTCCACTTTCTCAAAGAATCGAGCAAGGTGATGTACTTTGTTGTCGAATTTGGCTTGTTACTCGACGAACTGGGAATTTGGCCGGTCGGACACTTAGTACCTTTGGGACTCGATTACTGATGAATTTCTCGACCTACCGCCGCATATTTTGGAATTTGTGAGCACTGAAGATGACCTCAAGCAGGAAATTTTGGCGGTAGGTCGGAGTGGCTGTAGACTTAGTTTATATGTGAAAGAATTGGGGGAAGGAACGGGTGCTGTCAAAAATTCTCGTTAGCTCCCAGCATGCAACGCGCTCGAGATGTTGAAAATGTCGGGAAGGCCCAAATGCACTGGAACAAAAGGCTGTATGTACGCTCGGGAGAAGAATATGAACAAAAAAAAGTCATTTCCAAGCTAGAACAAGGCCTGAATGTTGTTATGATGGTTAAAGTTTGGTTTTTCGACGATGATTTCCTTTAAAAACATGAAGGCAAAAAGGGGCATTTTGTCGTTTCTCTTTGACGTTAAAAACGGTCAGTTTCGTTCTTGTCCAAACTCAAAAGGCCATATTTGGTAAAAATCGCTACGTTTCTTGCGTTTATTGGATATCCAAATTTAAAGGGCATTCCATTTCGTGCTCACAACTAACAGTTAAGGCAATATTCATGCGATTGAGAAAGTTGCAATGTTTTGAAGCATGGGAGTTTTTTACGGCCGGTTTTGGCCGGCACGGGTGCCAATGGATTAAGCAGTTGTGGAAATAAAATGATTTAGTGTTAAGATGAATGTCCTACCAGAATTACTAAATGTACCAAATTGGGTAAAAGGGTATCACCCCAAATAAATCTGTACATAAGGTGTCTTCTTATTAAGTAAAACTTGGCAAGGCTCTCCTAGGTTGAAATAATTGCTGATTATTTGTGCTTCGAGTGAGTTTTTGAGTTAAAAACGTCCGTGTTATCCGGTCTCCTTAATGCGGCATCAGACCTTTAACTTCTTGTAATTTCTTACTATGATTTTTTTAGTTCCACCTGAGAAGCCCAGACCACCACCAGTACTCCCTCCGTTCCCTTCCAAGAAAGACAAGGTAAGCGTGATAATCTCGTAAAATTTTTATCTGAATAAGTATTCGATATTTACATGCTTAGGTTAATCATCGTTCGAACACAAAAATGTTACTTCAGGATTCCTTAGCAACTTGAAGCCGGAGACTAAGTACAAAAGGTTTCCAGTCGCGGAATTTTAGGGGAAAGACAGAAAGGAAATACGACATCATTATTGGTCGAGAGTGGAATACTTTCGAACTTCTACTCAAAGGAAAGTGAAGAGAAAGTGCAGTCTGTCTGTATTTCGGGGAACTCCATCGTGTAATTTTACCGCGTGTGCACGAACCTTTCCATTTATTTCCTGGCGTGCGTGCCAAGATTAGCTGCTATACGCGGGCTGGGTAAATTCGCCTTTTGATTTTTGAGTGAATAAAGAATAGAAAAGCTAAAACACCAGAAAAAAAAAATTCGCACTAGGTTGCGTGGCTAGAGCTACAAAGGGAAGAGTGAAGGGGAGAACGGGCACGCGCGACTTGAGGGCAGCGCGGGGAATGGGAAAAGGAAGCGCCTCCAGCAATGCCATTGTTTGTTTCACATTTTACGTCCCGTTTTGAAACATAAAAATTGCTATTGGTCAGAATTAATTAAATGTCAATCACGGGCTCAATCTTGTGTTCTGATTGGTCCACACTGATACCACAACATCCTGAGCAACTCGATCGGTTTGCCCGCTGGAAGATCTGTCTGACATAATCATTGAAGAGGGAAAGAATTCCGTTGTTTATGCGTCTGTGGAGACTGCTGTCACCTTGCTCTTTATTTTCTAGAAAGGTAAATAAAAGCTTTGAACAGCTGCGTGACAGCAGCGTAACACCGTCGTGTGTATGTAGTTTGATCACGTATGGTGATTCAAATCAACAAGATCGACTCTCGCTGCAATTGTACGGTGAATTTAATTGAAAATACGGTTAAACTGGACTCCTGTGCACCCTGTGATTGTTTTCCTTACCGGTTTGGACACGGTTTGGTGCACATTTTATTTGTATCATCACTCAGTTTGAGATGTTTTGCAGATGTCTCAATTGTACATACTAATTAGGGGGCGGAATGGTAAAACAATAGCATTGATGCAGCCGCTTCCTTTTCCCACCTCCCCGTCGTGCTCCGCGCTCTCTCCCCTGGGTTTGCGAGCGCCCCCCCCCCCCCACCCCGCTACTCTACTCCCCTTCCCCTTCTAGCGCCTGTCACGCAGGCTAATTTTGCTGCCACATGGTCATAGTATCTATTAACATACCTTAGATTTTGAACAGATTTGAAGTTCATAAAATTACCACGGACTACTCTGCTCAAAAACATATCATTAATCGATCAGATACGAAACTGAAAAAATTCTTTCCTAGGGCTGTCAGTTATTTATCGTGAAGTCTATCTTTTATCATAACACATTTACCACAAAGATAAGGTGGCCTCCTTGACTACTGGGTTGTGTTTCCTATGGAGAAGAACCACGTGGTATATGCCTTATCACAGGTAAACACCAGGGAGCTGTATGCATAATCTTTAACTTAGATCTGGGATGCAAATGTGTGGCTCATGCTGACTGTCTTTTGTAGGCGGAAAAGTAAGAACGGATACATGCCTCTATTTCTGGTCCAGAAGAAAGCAGTTACAGTTGCTGCCCGTACTCTTAGTGGATGAAGCAAGTTATTATGGCTAAGACATAAGTAAAAATAGGGAACTTTGTTGTAATGATTAGAATGGAATTTTGAAAGCCACAATTCAATAAAATTTTGGGGCGCTGCATTTGTGAGTCTAGAGTTCTCAAACGAATTTCTTGCCACTTCCAGTGTTTTTCAACAGCCTGTTCAAGAGCCCACGTTAACATTAACCAGTGGCTGGCCATTCCACTGAAGGATAGTAACGCGGGCTTATCGAAGCCTTTTAGATGCCAGGCATCTTCTTTTGGTTCTTCACACTGCCTCAAAGTCAGAGGTAGTATTACTTGACTTTACGCCTTCCTCACACATAACATACGACGAACATCAACATCCAATTAGTACATTTGCATGTCAAATGTTATCGTATACTCGCTTGTTAAAAAGTTAAAATGGCCAGCAACCACATGGTTTCGCGTAATATTTAACAAATATCCTGCAAAATCGCGCGGAATATCGCCTTGGCTAAAATCAGGCTATACCTCGCAAGAGTGAGCAAGATAATTGTTTTATTACACATATTAATGGAATCTCTTCGGGATTTGTAGACAAACAGCTCGCCTCCGATATAGGCATAGTGCCTTGAAGGATCTTGAAAAAACCAAACCAATTCAAAATCATCACAGGATTAGTGTCTAAGATTTCGTACAGGCTGTCGCATAACTTGTCGGCGAAAATGAATTGTGTTCAACGACCAGACAAACAAGGAACTTCGGAGAGGGAAAGGGGAATCTTACCTACCGCATGAAGCTTCTCGCTGTAATTTGTCCTTGACATGCAATTCCTTATATTAATTATTTTTGGATGAATTTCTTTATGTACTTAGGGCCTGTTTACATGGAGGGAGCGCACCCCGACAAACTTAGTTACCCGGCCAACTGAGCTACTCTGGGAGGGCCATCTTTTCACACGTTTCTTTAGAAAATGCAGTGAAGCGTTTACATACATGCTAGACAGGGTAGCCCGCCTTCCCGGGGCACCGTGTCTGCTTTCCCGGGGCACCCTTCTAGGCGTGCTAGCTTTTTGCCGTGTAAACGGTTCGTGCCGGGTTATCCCGGCTAGCCGAGGTGAGAAGACCTTGAACGCACGGTGACAATGATCAATTACCAGAGTGTAAAATAACGACCCTACATACTAAAAAGCGGCCCGCTAAGGGAACGAGCGATCAAAAAATTGAACTTACCGTTAAAAACGTTTCTTTTGTCCGCCATCTTGTTGTTGTGCTTAGCGCCCGCTCAAAAGATAGCCCACTGACTATCTTGCTTCGGTGAGTTGCATGTGAAGGCGGGCTATGTTTTAACCCTTCTAACTCGGTTAGCCGGGGCACCCTCCCTCCATGCAGCAAATACAAAGAGCCACAATGGTCTATAAGTCTCTGCACGGTTTAGCTCCAGACTATTTATGTTCAAAATTTGAAATGCGAGAAAACACGTATAACCTAAGAGACTCTGAGAATAAACTTAATGTTCCATTGCCGCGCACAAACTACTATAAAAATAGCTTTAGCTATAGTGGTGCCACTCTTTGGAACAGTCTTCCTTGCGAAGTAGGACAAGCAGAGTCTCTTAGGATATTTAAACGTTTAATCAAAGAAGGACGTTGAGGCACGGCATTCGTGGAAAGCAGCTTTTAGTTAGGTCTATGTTTTAAGTATAGTGTTTAATAAATAGCATTTTATCCATTAAATGCATTATTTATAGCTAATGAATTGTCCGTGGGTAAATTAAGACTATCTATGTAAACAGGCTCTTACATCGCCTGAGCAGCAGTCTGGAAAGGAAACTTCCCATAATTTGAGGACATGTGGTGCCTACTTAATTGTTACTGCGCATGGATAATAGCGTTTCTTAAGGAAAGTGCTCTCTCATACCAAGTAATTTTTGCGTGGTTTAGGAATATGCAGGGAAAGCAGGTCTTGGTAAGTGGTACTCAGGGATCCAACGAGAAAATTACGGGCTATCCTGACCTGTCCTGCCCCATTTTTCTGTGATCATGAAGCGTCAATTTGCACAAGAACGTCATACACTGTTACGTGTTTGAAAGTTTACTTTTAATTATAAAATGGCTACCCTCAAATTTACTTTTGAATTCCAACAGCCTTTATTAAAAGCTGCGTTTTGGAAATAGTCAAAAGCTGCAGAAAAATACCTTTGAATTAGGGGCACCGTCTTTATCAAGAAAAAGCCTGATCAGAATAACGGCAACACATCGACAGGCCACAAAAAAGCCTGTTACAGGCGCTCAGGTAGTAAACAAGGCGCTAGATTACCGGCTGAGCGAGGTGAAAATAAAGCGGCAAAAAATGGTGGGGGGCTTGGGACGGCCTGCCGGAAGGAACGCCAGTAAGACTTTCTTTAAAAAGGTCGTTCCGGAGCGTTTACCATTTGCACGAAAAATCCGGTCGGAATGGAACGTTCGCTATGGTACTTACTTTTCCTGACAAAGTGGTTTGGCTAGTCCGAGAGCCTTAACCATTTGCACAAAAATCCGGTCGGAATGGAACGCTCCCAATGGTACTGCTGGCTTTTTTTCCGTCAAAGCGACCGAAAAGCGCGCGAAAACGGACCAGGGCGAGTATGGTTTGTCAAATGGTACAGGATTTTCGGGTGTCTACAAAAGGAAGACCGAAGACCGAAGACGGAAGACCGGAGACCGAAGACTTGGACATCTATTAATTTTACATTAGCTGAAGCTACAATAGAATGAAACATGCTAAAACGCTTTATTTGACGCTAAAAAATTGAAATCGAAGGGTCTTCGTTTTGTAGTTTTACCCCCTCAAACTACAAAACGAAGACCCTCGCTAAAACGTTTTATTTGACGCTAAAACATTGAAATCTATAGGGTCTTTGTTTTGTAGTTTTACCCCCCTCAAACTACAAAACAAAGACCCCATCGATTTCAATGTTTTAGCGTCAAATAAAGCGTTTTAGCACGTTTCATTTTATAGTTGCTTCAGCTGATGTAAAATTAATAGATATCCAAGTCTTCGGTCTTCGGTCTTCGGTCTTCGGTCTTCCTTTTGTATACACCCGAAAATCCTGTACCATTTGACAAACCATACTCGCCCTGGTCCGTTTTCGCGCGCTTTTCGGTCGCTTTGACGGAAAAAATGCCAGCAGTTCCATTGGGAGCGTTCCATTCCGACCGGATTTTTCTTTTTCCATCTGTTCCGGAAACTTTCCGGTGGAATGAGCTGTACCATTTGAATTTCCAACTGCAACTTTCGGTTTTGTCCACAAATTGTAAACGACCCCGGTATACCAGAATCTGTATACCCTCTGACTGGTCAATTTTGACAGAATGATGCTGCCAACACAAAGGTCGATAAGAAACGCAATCAGAGGATATATTGCGGATCAGGGTTAACGTGTCACGCAAAGGTCCAAATGGTAGTAAACAACATACAGAAGGACTTTCCGAACATTGTTTTGCTACGCGAAGGGCAGGTAGATTGCCTGGAGAATCTTGTCGCTGGGAGTGATGTTTTCGCGATTCTCCCCACGCCGGAGTTTCGGAAAAAGTTTGATTTTTCAGGTCATTCCACGCATATCCAGGAACTGTTTCAACGATTATCGTGGTTACTCCTCTCAAAACGATAATAAAAGATCAAGAGGAGCAGATAAACGCACTTGGAGCAGCCGCGATGGCCATCGGACTGGATGAAGGTTTTGACGAAACTGCAGCGAGCAATGAAAGGTGTGAAATCGTGTTTGGAAGCCCTGAGAGCTGCTTGTCAAAAGAATGGAGAAAAGAACTGCGGCGGGTAACTTTGTTTCTCCGGCACTTTACAGTCAAAACACTCAGCGCGCGCCGCCTATTATTCGCGAATAATTTTGATTAATCGCGAACGAACTGCATTATTCGTTTCTAACTTTCAAATTTATGGTATTGTAATCATCCAAACGTAGCCTGAGTGCGACCTCATTTGAAATATCGATTGTTTATTGGTGTATTTCTCACGTCGCTTAAACGATTCGTACGCTCTATGGTGCAGTGTTCAAGTGCAAGATCGGCCGTGGAGTTATCCCCGTCACAAGAAAAGCTATCACCCTCGTCTGAAAAAAGGCCTTTCTGCGGCTATTTGCAGCTTGCCAGATCTGAATATATTTTTCTTGGGAGGGGGTACGTTACTCAATAGACACTTGATCTTTCACGCTGAGTTGGTTTGTGGTTTTTGGTTGTCAATCAAGTGGCCAAGTGGGCGGAAAGACCTTTTTAAAGAACGTTTTACAAGCGTTGTTTCCCGCTGCCCATCCCAAGCCCCCCTCCATTTTTCGCCGCTTTATTTTCGCCTCGCTCTGCCAGTACTAACGCGCTGCGTTTACCACCTGAACGGATGGAACAGGCTAGCCACAAAATTTTCGCTAATCGATTAGTGCATTAATTGCATCGATTAGTAATTGATTGTAATTATTATTTATTGATGAAACTCAGTGGTTAGTAATCGATATAATCCAGGGGTTACACAAACCATACCAAATCGAAGATAAAGATATAAAAACCCTGAACTGTTTCAAGGCACATGCTACAATGAAAGCTTGATTTAATTCTTTTGCTCCCAAGTTCTGAAAGCTATTTCTCGTGACCGATTATCATACATTTCTTTGTTGGCTATTCCTGAGAATTGGGTGTTATATCAAGACGTTATCCACAAACTGATTATTTTCTTCATTTTCATAACATCTCTTCTTGACAGCGAACTAAAATTGTAAAGAGAATTTAAATGCTGGTCACCCCTGGGAGCGAAAGGGTTAACCCCATAACGGTATCTGAAGCATTAGATTCGTTTACTTTAGTACAAGTAGCGCGCTGGCGCCAGTTGTTCAATTACCCCTTGCGAGGAGTACTGGGTTTCCTTTTAAAAGGCCTCAAGGTCCATTCTCTGTAAGGTTGGGAATTTCGTCCGCCTCTTTTCCCCGGCGGTAAAACTTGGGAAAAAAGTTACGCGTAAAACTATATTCTCCAGGCCCCGGTTCCTTGAAAGCCGATTAAACTATCCCCCGATTAAGGGTTAATTCAAGATTAAATTTCTTAATCTGTGGATAACTAATCAGGGAATAAAAAGGCGTTCCTCAAAACAGATTTCTCCTTCGATTAACTATCCCTCGATTAAACTCGGAATAAACCAGTCAGACCGGTTATCCACTAGCAAACGCGCGCGAAAATGACGATGCGCGGGAAAATGCGAAGCGAAGATGTGCACTTACTCGAAGCGTTTAGTTGTTTTCTGATTCACGAAAAGAACGGCGTCATAAATTGTTTTAATCAAACCTTCTTATTTTGTCATAGTTTAAGATAAAGATATAGTTTTGAACAAAAACAACCTCTTACGATATTGTTAAAAGGAAACGGAATGGAAAATTATTCAGTGTAAGGCGGCGTTGGTAGTCAAGGAAAATAACCTCTGTATAAAGCGAGAAAATATTAAACTTGTAAGCCGAATTGGCTGGAATGGGTGAGTTAAGATCTTCTTGATTATTTCAGTGTCGAATACTAGCTACAAAAGCATTGGTTGAATCTGTATACTAAAGATGTTAAGTTCGAAGCAGCGTTGTTAATATCAATCGGTTGAATACGTACAGAGATAAAATAAAATTCTCTTTTTGTAAACAATAAGGTGATGTTAAGTTTAGTTTAGAAGCAATGCAATTTCCTTTTAACTTCTTTCTAATGCAGTTTGTTGTAAGAATTTTATTTGATTAAAAATTTGTATTCCTCAAACAGGCGAAACGTTATGTCGAAGGGTAAAGGAAAACATATAGAGAAATGCAAGTGATAAAAAATATTTTAGTCGTTGTGTGTTGTTTTTCTCTCGCGTTCAGCATAACTAAAATCAAAGCTTTGCAGCTTATTTTCTGCTTCGTGAAGCCTCTGCTAGAATAGAATAGCTGTTTATTTTTAAGATCTTACCGTTTAAAAGAGTTAGTTGACGATGTTGTTGCGAATGTTTAAGCTTACGAATAACATCAATTTTGAGTGAGAAAAAATGTTAAGATTTGCATGTTTTGCCCGCCTTGGTTCGCCATCGTTCACTTTATATGACTGTTTTCTACCGAAAATTCGATTTATATTTTCCTGAATTTGAATGGACTGAAAGTTCTCGGTCGTTCAAGTCTCCAAGACGAATTATTTGTGGTATAAGTTGTTTTCCCTTATTTCCTGCAGCAAATTCACGAACGGTTTATTCCGCCATTTTGTTTGTTTTGAAAATTTTATTCCGCGGTTAACGAGTTAATCCACCTCGCTAGGTGTGTTAAATTTAACCGTTGGTTTATCCTTAGGATAGTGCTAATCGTGCTTTGTGGAACAGAATCTAACCGAAGGATAAATTTTATTCCTCGATTAGCGGGATTTATCCGTCGATTAGCGCTAATCGGCTTTCCAGGAACCGGGGCCAGAGCGAAACAGATAACTCAAGCTTCTGAACATTTCCTTTTCGGTAATTTTACAGTCCAACAAATGAAAGTGATACATGCCGTTTCGTTTTTCTGTGTGGGCTAGCTAACTTTTACATGCATTGTAACAGACGAGAGACGAGATTGGATTCCTAGGAATTCAGTTATTTTCTCCTTTTAAACTTGCATGTACAATTCGTCTTTACTTATTATTATCGCCGCGAACCAGTTCTTGAAAGATTTATAACAGGAAAGTCAGTTATAATAATGAAAAATGCCGGACAATCGTAATATATCTGCAGCATAATTACGAATGTATTCAATGAGTAATCGATGGGGAATCAATAGTAATAGATGAGTAATCAATAGATCAGCCAATAATCAATGGGTCACTCCATGCTTGCTCATCGATTAGTCAGTGATTACTCATTGATCATCGCCAACAATCAATGATTAATCAGTTGATTATTCATTGATTACCCAACGATTACTCATTGATGTCATTGATCGTCGATTACTAATGTCTGCGATATAACGTTCACCTTTAATAAATATAAGGGAATGGGGATTTTTAGTGCCAATTTTTAGGGTTCGACTAAGAAAAAAGGGCGGGCATGTTTGGGCTACCTGAATCACTAATGAGAGTACCAAAGTTCGCACATGCTGATTTCATGGCCTTTGTTATTGGAAGATTTAAAGTTTCTAGGACGAGACTCGCTCACAACTTCTCTGTCACCTCTCACAAGAAGAAAGAACGCAGTATCTTTCGTCCAGATTAAACCTTTATTTCCCCTAAATACTTTTAGGTTACACATATAATTCCATTTAAACAATCGTTAATCCCAGCCTAATAATCTATGATCACGGAACACATGATACTCTGCACTTCTGACGCTTCTGACGTTTCGCCCTTAGTGAGGATCACTTTCTCCCTGCAAAGAAAGCACATCCACGACTTCTGACGCTTCTGACGTTTCGCCCTTAGTGAGGATCACTTTCTCCCTGCAAAGAAAGCACATCCACGACTTGGTGAGAAAATGAGTAAAAGCGGCGTTATTACTAATATTCTAGATAATGTAAGTATCGTATTGTGAGTAGTGTTTGTATCCCTCTTGTGTTGTGTCTAGTGGTGTTTTTAGTGCTGCAAATTAATGATAATGATAATGATAATACGGATAATAGATGTTTTCCACGGAATGTAAAGTTCTAGTTCTTTCATTTCTTGGGCGTCGTAAAAAGGTCTAACATTCAATATGGTGTCTTTTAACTACTGCAAAAATAATAATTAAAATAACAATATATAATTATAATAAGAACCTTCCCAGAATCCTTTGCAGCTGGAAAATCGTCAATCCCAAATAACTTGGTCAGTTTGAGGGCAGCAAGACCCCCACGTTGTCTAGAAATAAGTCTTACCATAAACTAATTATTGTACAAGACTAAGGGCGATGACGTCATTGGTCACGTGACTTTGCTCACAAGTGCGTTTTTGCTCACTGTGACGAAGTTATTTTGTTATTGAAAAAGCAGTCAACGTGGTTTGAAGCACAATGGTGTGAGCCATTTCGGACTGCCCGGGTACCGAACAAAATATAAATATTAAGGGAGGTATATACAATTTTCAAAAAGTGGGAGTCTGGGTACAAGTGCTATCTCGCGTTGCATTAAACGCGAGGAAACAAAAATTTGGATATTGGTAGATATTTTTATGAAATATACATTTTTGTCATTTTTAATGCTGTGACGTCATCGGTCACGTGACCAGAACGGACCGAAGTTTAATATTCGCTCTAAAAGTTTACTAGAACCTTTCTCCAAGAATATTTTTAGGCGAAGTTGTAGTTTAATAAATAGTGTTTTAAAAAATGGCCATGATTACTTTTTCCTCAAAAAGTGCGGCAGTAGAAAATCTAACTGAAAAGTTTGTCAGCTTCCTGCTCAACGACCATTGGAGGTAGGAATAAAAGAAAATTTTGCCTAAGGATTGAGAGTATGCTCTTTATGATGGCGTTGTCAGTTTCTTCTAATTTCGATTGCTTTTGGCGAGGATCGATGTTTAAGATTTTTTTCAGAGGAGAGGGCCTGGAGGAAAGATCGAAAACGAGGCTATACTTTCGCGCGCTTTTTGTTCACTGCGACGCCGCGCCACAAAAGGTTAGCTAGAAAAAAAAAAATTCCAAGGACTGGACAACGGACTGGACTTGCATTTTCTTTAAACGGAACTTTCGACGACTTTTTTAATTATTATTTTTTTTATGGCTGCTGTCTGCTCAGGAACAATGTATACTTGAGAAGGTAAGTTGATACAGATAGTTGTTGCTGTTTGTTAAAAAACAAAACAAACAAAAAAGCGCGTTTGTGGTACACTTAAATGCACTTCTCACCTAAAAAGTGTTGTTTAATTCTTGAAATTATAAAACTTAAACTAGAAGTTGCACCAATGCGAATGAAATCAAATTAATGCTAACATTAAATGAGACAATTTAAGTTGCTTAAGGCAACCGATGCAAGCTCAGTAATTTTACTAAATACGTTATTTGAAGGTTAAAAACGTATCTTAAACAGTGACGGAATAAATGATTACTTTATTTTCAACCGGAACTTGAAACGTTACCTTCATTCGCACAGACATCAAAACTTTATTTTATACTGTCCATGAACTAAATTCCCTATTACAATTATAACAAAGTGTACAATAAAGCCATTATTCAAAGTATTGGCCAAAGAAAAATAGTTGCGCATAAACAAATACTGGAACAGTTCGTGCTTTCAAATGGATTACCCTAATGAATTACACGATTCCGACATATAAATTTAATTTGAGTGGCGAAACATTTTGTTGTATCTGAAAAATTACTGTACTACAAAAAACGTTCTCACAGAGGTTGTAATGCATGGGGGTTCACATAATTTAATTCAATTTTATAAAGCTAAAAATTGTGTGTCAAAGATTTAGCAGAAACAGAGAAAAGTTTTAAAATCACGGCTGTTTGTGCGAGTTCGTGTACGTTCGCGCTAAACGCGGAAAGTACCTAAGCTTAATAACTCTGAAGACGTCAAGACGTTAAGTTTATGTCAAAACCGACCAAGAACCAGTCGAAAAAAAAACAAAGAAAGATTAGCAAATAATTGTTTTAATAGATTTGGCAGTTTTACAAAGTGTTACGCTTCTGGTTTGTGGCACCTATTTACAATGGTAGTCTGAGGAAAAACCTTTTTACAACAATGTTTAAATTAAGCCCCGGCTACACGTTCAAACATTGTTAGAAGAACACGTCCCAACATTGTTGTAAGAACGCTTCTAACAATGTTGGATACGCATACAACATTGTTGGAAACACGTCGCTTCGGGGTTTTAACTTCAACAATTATTAGGATCTTGGATTGAAGACTGGGCCCTTAACTCTGATTGGTCTTTGCAATACGACATTGTTGAAAGGGCGGCTACACGCTTCAACATTTGTTGTATGTTGAAGAAAATGTTTGATCGAAATCAAAACATTCTTCCAACAAAAAATGTTGAACAAACGTCATCAAACATGCATGCTACACGTTCTAACATTGTTCGTCCAACAAATGTTTTATAACAATGTTTGAACGTGTAGCCGGGGCTTTAGAAGCTTAAGGTTACGGTAAATTTCATTTGAATCTATTTTTTAAATTGAGGGGAAATTAAAATGTAATTTGCCATAAGAATGGGTCCAACACAGAAATCCTGAAAACCTTCTTCACAAACAAACTGGCGATAAACTTGAAAACCAAATTTGAGAGTAGGCTTAACATCTTGCCGAGCCATACAAAAGTTTGGCACATAAACAAAGACAACGCTTATCTGGCTTATCGGTTGACCGTAAGTTTTTTGAAGAAAACGACTAAATAAAAGGGCAACGGTAAATACCTTCTCCAATCGTCGAAAAGGCTACATCGGGCCACTGCGTAAATCGCACATCCTTCGTCTTTAATCATGCTCAAAGCACAGCGGGAAAATTTATGTGTTGTCAAATGCAGTCGCGGCGCGAATACAATCCCTTTCACAACGCTTTAGATACATCCAAAAAGCCGTCCATCAAGCCTTGATATAATTCTTCCCAGAGTGGCCAGTTAAAAATATTTTCACAGTCTAACACATCTTCAGGTGACCTAGTCGAAGTGGCGGAACGAGAGAGTCGAACGAGGTATCGCACAGCGTTCATGTGCTCGTTAATCCACTGACTTGGTCTAAGGTTTTATGAGACAGGATGAACCAAATTTCAAAATCATTTCACCGTTTTGAATGTAGTTAAGCTTCGGACTAGAAATTTCCCATTACTTTGTAAACTTGACCGCAAATACCACTTTCACCACAGCTACAGCGCTGTCGCAAGCAAACCGTCGCTTCGTTTCAGAAGGTCGATTCACTTTCTGTGATTGGTTAAACAAAATGACGTGTGAATCGCGAGGTGTGGAGAATCTACGATTCGATGACAAACATAGCGGGCAATGTCTTCCTTCGTAATTTAACCAAAGAAAAAAATTGAAAAACATTTAATTTTTGGTTTATCGTGAACTAAAAAAACTGTCAGAACAAGAGCGGTAGGCGTGTTTTCAGAGCATCTCTCTCTCTCTCTCTCTCTCTCTCTCTCTCTCTCTCTCTCTCTCTCTCTCTCTCTCTCTCTCTCTCTCTCTCTCTCTCTCTCTCTCTCTCTCTCTCTCTCTCCCACTCATAATAAATATCCACAAAAATATGAATACAATCTTCCGTCTGTACAACATTTAACCCTCAAATTTCGATACAACCAATTTTTTTTTTTAATTTATTAGTAAGCTCTGGCTTGCTGGCTCAGCAACAAATAACTTTGAAAACCATGAGAAGTTAAGTGAGAGGAACAATGTCTACAAGGTCTAAATAATAAGTCAGTAGTGCATCAATGGGTGGGGTAGGGGTTCTGAACCTTCAACTGATTGTACTTTTTTCTTCTGGTTCTACCCCTTACGTAGCAGTATCTACTTATGTCTTAACTTTGTTGCAGAGTCTAACAAAATTGCAAATTCATCACAACTTATCATTGTTCTTACCACCTTGGGAATGCCACCTTGGGAATGCCACTTTTTTGGTAGCCGCTTCAGTACACGTCTATTATTTCTATTTCTGTATTGTAACAGTTTTCTCCACTTTTACTTTGCTTCAGTGTTGCCCCTGAAGAAGGTTAGTCATGTCTCGCCGTAATATATGGCGTTAAAAGTTACCCTTTTCAACCTTCATTTTGTTTCTTTGTCTTATATCTACCTTTTTATGGGATATATAATTATATATTGTTATTTCCGGTTTCACTTGTAATAATAATAATAATAATAATAATAATAATAATAATAATAAAAAAAGAGCCTTCTTTCCGCGTGAATTATTTGCCCCATCATGATATATACAAGTCGTAAATAAATCGTTAATTCTTTAATGATAGCTTGAATCTAATGATTCTTGCCGCTGCGGAATCAACCACAGTCACGGGAGAGTGAAACACGACTCACATCCCAGCTTTGAATCGGATGAGGTGTATCGTGCGCACAGAATAAAAAGTCTCCATTACATGTACCTATTCAAAGGTGACAGACCGCAAACAATTGTTGCTTCTAAAAATATCTGCGTGTAATAACTGTTCATCAGTAGGATACCTAAAATGTGTGCAATTCCACAATTGGTTTCGGCTCCATCAAATCCTATACCAATTGCAGAACATTTTAGGAGGAGCCACCCACACTGTGAGCACAGTTATTGACAACACGTATTAGCAAGGAAAACAACGTAATATAATAGGAGTACGTTAAATAACGAACTATGCACACGTAAACCAAACAACGAACTAAGCACACGTAAACTAAATAAGCAAGCGCGCGCACAACTTTAGGAAAATTGCGCGCGCACATTTGCATAAAAATGTAATGAATGGAAGCAACAAGGATCTCAAATTTGGGCGTCAGGATAATATAAAGGATATAATCTCATCTCTGGATTGCTAATCTCATCTCCTGTAGTGTAGCACCATACTTCTCAACGATAGCACCGTGGCGTTTCAAGAATTTAGTTAACGATTTACGAAGCAGCGTAGATTTGAAGCCTTGGTGAAGGAGATGTGATGAAAGTCGGTGAAGTCTATCAATAAAATCCAGTTTCGATGTGCAAAGTCTAGCATATCTCACTAATTGAGATATGAAAACACCATAGGCCGGATTGGCGGGAATGTTGCTGTCCATGTGAGGAAAATTGACAATCCGAAATGAGAAGTCATCCCTCTTATCGTAGACACTGAGATGAAAAGGAGTGTTGTTATCACCATTCCTAATTCTTGTGTCTAGATAACAAACTTCATTTGATGTCAAGGTAGTGTCCTTTAGTTCCAGTTCCGACGGGTAAATAGCGCTGATGTAATTTCCGAAATTCTCATTGTTGACACTGAATAAATCATCAATGTATCGAAAGGTGTATTTTCGTAGCAGCAGTACAACATTCCGCGGCCACACAAACCATAGGCTTTGCTTTGCCCGGGATCACACACGTACTTGCAGTCTCCATAAACGCCATGGTAGATGTAACAACCTTTAGGAGGCTGTACCTCTGAGTAGAACAACATTGTATACGATAATAAACGTAAGAAAAACAAATAACATTACGAAATTTTATGTATTATATGGCAAAAACTGCAGCCCAGGCATTGAAAAGCTGACTTCCAAGCAACTAAAAACGAGCGATATAATGTTTCGCCGTTTCGGCGACCTCATGTTACCATTCTCAAGGAATGAATAATAAAAGCGAGTTCAAAGGAGTGGGCGGGGATCTTAGATTTACATAAATGAGGTTAATTTAAATAAATACTTTGGCGCGGATCGAACTGTTTGTACATTCAAGCGTGGTCCTAGGGCCTGTTCACATGGAGGTGGGGGACCCCAGGCAGGTGAGGTACCCCGCCTCGGTGGGGTTACCAATTTCTCCATACAATCTCTCTTTATTTCTCGATCGCGTTCATATGGGAAGTGGGGTACCTCACCGAGGCGAGTTGCCCGGTCAGCCAGGCCGGGTAACCCGCTTGGCTGGGGTGAGTTTTCTCCATGTGAATGCTGGAGGTGGGGTGGGGTGATGTTCATCCGGGCAATTGTCTCTGAATTCTACAACAACAACACCACCAGCTTTATTACCAAATAATAATTTAACTTAATTTACAACATCATCTAATAATACAGGAAAGGTAACATTTACTCAGAATAACTAAAAAGCTAATCGAGCTGAGTAAAATTAAGTAATGTTTATATGAGATTGGTTGGTTGTTAATATACTTAATTAGCGACCACGCGATAGCATTTTAAACATCACCCCAGCGCCCCGGGGTTGTATGTGATGGCTAGCATTTTTTTACCACGGGTAGGTGAGGTACCTCACCTATCTGGGGTCCCCCACCTCCATGTGAATAGGCCCTTAGATGTGTGATTGTTTCATTCCTTGAGAATGGTGTTATGAGGTCGCCTAAACGTCGAAACATGATATCGCAAGTTTTTATTTGCCTGTGTATTTCTAAAGCATCATTCATAAAAACAAAACAAAGCCAAAAGCAAACAATCCAGACAACGTTTCTAAAATCATTAATATTGATTGCCTAAATAGAGTACTTCAAATCAGTGCTAATTATCCGAAGAATACAGAGATTCTCCATGTGATCACTCGAGCTCTTAATAAAATGATAAATCATCATTGAAGAAGTTTCGAAACCATAGTTACGGTTTTATCTTGTATCGATTCAAAATTTCAGAATATTAGTTACCGAATGAATACTTTTATAAAGAGAGCTGTGGAGCATAACTTTGGTCAATATGACAAATACACTATTGTGCCTTCCACATGTTCCAGTTAAGCTATTGAACCCATGCACCTCACCTGGCTGGTGAAAGCAGTAAGCGGTGTTTTGGATGGTGTCGTCCCAACAGCATGAATCCCCAAGACATTCCTCCTTTGTTGTCCCCACCTTACCAGAGTCATCGCGCTGCGAAGGACCAACAGGACACATTGCGTAAGGTGGAACTGTAGAACAAACAGTGCGTAACGTGAGAAATCACGTTTCGTCAAACAAAGCTTTGGGAGCTTCTGTTCGTTTGCTTTTTGTTTTTGTTTTTTTTTTGGAAATAAAGTAAACTTGAAGAAATGAAACCACCAACACGAAATGTCTTACCTAGCACTTGAGCCGTTTCGTTGACCACGTCGTATAATTACAGCTGATTCCCTCGATTTCAAAGCCCTCAATATCTTAAACAGATCTCCCTGTCTCCTGGGTGGGAAAACCAACTCACCCTGATACCCTGGGAAAACCATGTTACCCTAGCTATTCATTTCATACTTCGTGTGGCTTAATTAACCAGTGACACTAAGTTTTTCAGGCAGATACTAGCTTCTTACCGCACTTGCTTTCTTCACAGAAAATAATGTGCCTAAGTTAATGTTTGCAGGAGTTGGAAAGCGTAGACATACGAAACAGAAGACAGGAGGTAACATGCACAATTTTCCAGTGAATAAATTGACTATGTTTATTATAGCAGATTTATTTAACAAATAAATGGTTTTATGCAGCAATTAGTAATGAAGCTGTCCTTGCTTACAGTCAGATGATCGTAATCTGATCAGTTTTCATGAACCCACTACGATATATAAGAAGCGGAGATGAGATACCAAACCTCTTCGGTCGGACTCGGCACTCAAGGATAGTCAAGGTTTCCCTCCCTCCCTCATTGCACCATCTCCCGGATCATACATTACTTTTTCCTTGTTAGAGCATCCCTTCACCTTTGCCGGGAATTGTTTCGTTGATAGTTAGCTTTACCCGATGAGGAAAATTGTTTGTCATAAAGAAACGGCCAACCGAGTGCGCCAAAATGTGTCATGTAATCTCTCTTCCCAGCAAACTGAGCTCAACCAAGGCAATGCAAGCCAGATATAACAGTGTGGGCGATCTTATAGGGTATGAATTTTTTTCTCACGAAATATATGTTTGACAGTGTTATCGTTGCGCGCACTATAAAACATTTAGTGCTTACAGAGCAGTTTTCAATTTAGTGTCGTGAAGCCAAAACCAAAACAATTACCCCTGTCAATTACGACAGTGGCACACGGCGGAATGAACCTATCAGTTTTCAAAACAATTACACGTAACCCGCACAAAGCGCGGGAAAAAGCGCACTGGTTGAGAAAGTGGCGTGGGTTTTGCTGACCAATCACAGTGCGAAGTAATGCAAAGCCAAAGTAAACGCAATTCACTTTCGTTGCTCAATTTAAAACCTTTCTATTGCTTTCCATTGATTGAAAACTTACCGTCGAAGTCCTTAAGATAGCACCACGGTTCCCCTTGTGGAACGTTTTCTTTCCAACAGCATCCTCTTGCCTCACACTGTTGTTGATTGATTCCCAGCCATCCGCAGTCAATTTTTGTTTTCGTGGGGTCAACGATACAGGTAGGCGCTTAAAACAAACAATACATGGCAACGATTACGGTATTAATAAGCTCTTAATAATAATACACCGGCGCCTTAACAAGCTTCGTAAGTGTGTATCACTTAAATTTGAGTGGTACTCGCTTTTGAGTGAATAAGAGAGCTCCTATTACGCAATCACACGAACGTAAGCTACTGAGCACTACTTTTTTCTTAATTAGAATGGTGGTTTACTGTTTGGCGGCAGATTTTTTAAGTGCGCCGTTTATTATTTAGCCCAAGGTGGATGTCTTTTTGTGTCCATGGGATGCAATTAAATTAACCTCTTCTATTTGTGCCGATCATAATAGTTACAAATGGAAGTGAGAACTGTGATAAAAACAAAACTGAAAATTGAGCAAGTAGAGGAGAGAAAGACCAGACCGTCTGTTGTATGCAGTGTACTTCGCAGAAACCTCTTGAAACCTTTCCTTTTAATAAGCGTATTGAAATCTGCCAAGCCACCTGTAGTCAAATGTATGGATAAATTACAAACGAAAGCTATATTTTCCATCCCGGGGTAATACTAAACACCGCAAAATCGACTTCTGAGAATCACTTAAGTATCCGTTATCGATCAGTGGCTGTTCATAATGTCCACCAAGCCTCTAAAGTGTTTGCACGTACTTCTAATGTCTAGACGTGCAGCGCATGCGTGCATTTAGACACTGCACAGATATAATTTGCTGAGAATCCCGCAAAGTGCACTCTAATGTAGAAGAGAAAAATCTTACGCGGTGAATCCTTTGCTTGGTAGCACCAAGGCGAGTCCTCTGGGACACTGCTGTTCCAACAGCAGCTTCTCGCTTCGCAAGTCTCTTGATTTATTCCCATCCATCCACAGTCCAAGTACGTATGTTTAACAGCACACCGATCTGGAAGAACATGAAAAAGAATTAAGAAAATTCAGTATTTACTGACTACGAAACGATTTCAAATCATTTGATTCAACTCAGTTTTGAGAAGACTTTCAAGGACCATAAAAAAAAAGAAAGAAACGTGGCTATGTATGTGTACTTCAACGTGTTTTTAACTGAAAGGAACAGAGTTGATGCGCCAAAATATCGCGCCTTTTTGATTTCTACGTTTTTTCCCGAATACCACCAAATTCGTATAACCAAGACTAAGTAGTGTATGGAAAAAATGATTCAGTTTTAATACTTTTCTATTAAAATTTGTCGTCCTTTCAGAGGGTGGACTCTGTAAGGTGAGTGCCTTCACGAGGCAAACATTGAAATAAGTTGTAAAGCCATGCGAAGAACACTTGCCACGTACCAACCTTTTATTAATTAATCCATTCTAATTATTAGATTTTATTCCTTTCCGTGGTTCAAAAAATATGCATGATCTCTGACGTCTGTACCTTTTTGTTCTTTCAGTTTATCATTTATTCTATTGTTATAGCTTGTGCGAAGGCGTTTTCTTTTCTCTGTGAGTTATAGCTGAAAAGCTAACAGGCCTAAAGACAGAAATTTTAAAAATGTTTAAGCGGTAAGACCTTCATCATTTTGAGTTGGTTTCCCCATCACAGCAACTGCTCCAAACAGCAACAAGACAAAGGCGAGTTTCATAGTCATTTTGTTCAGCTGTTGAAGGAAGAAGCAGCAGAGGCGTAAGTTCAAAAAAAGAATACGTCCAGCATAAAGCATTCATCTTCCACAGTGGAAATGAAGGAATGAAGAGACAGAGCCTTGTAATTTTGGGCGACGAAGCAGCCGTCTCGTAACGTGTTCCACCACCGGCGAAAAGGACAGTGGAAAGACGAATACGGAAAAATTCGTGTCCTTAGGAAGGACTCCCAACCCTTCTGCTTGTGATTGGCCCAGGATCAGCAGGAACACCGAAATAAGAAAAGTTGAGCGCAATAGTGATTAAATATGCGTTTTTTCTTTTCTCTTAGGTGGTCTTAACGATTTTGGATTTTTGACAAGTATTATATCAAAGTGGCCGACCAAGCTTGCTGTCAGCACTTTAAATCTAAGAGAGCCGTCATTCGCAGTCTTGGCGAAGTGATTCTCCCTCCAAAAAAGGGGGAATTATTATTTTCCATTTACCAAACTTGAAGGCATTCTTTCACCAAGGACTCTATTCAGGATTTAGAATCTCAAAAAATTGAGCTTTTGCACAGTACGAAATGATTGATAAAGATATGACGGTGACCGAGTAGAATACATTCAAATTTCATTTTCACATCATCTAAGCTGAAAAGAAAGGGAAAAAGCACTGTGTAAGAAAAAGGTCACCATTTAATAGATGAACAAGTCTGGATCGTGTTTGTTGTTACTGAGATCTACTTTTCTATGGCTCCGGTCTAGAATAAGGTGGCTAAGATTTTTCTAACAGCTCTATCGGAGTGCCTAAGTGAATCTGTCTTTTTGAAGTTACCATTTAAATGAAAGCAAGTGAGATGTGCTCATGTAGTCACCGTGGTGTTGTGCAAATTGTCTTCCAAAAATAGAAAACGTGCTCGTCTTGATTTTGTCAACTTTTACCAGGCCTAAGCTCGATTTTTCTTCCTTATCTATTTCTCTGACATTGGAAAAACACAGGAGAAGACAATCACTTAAAATTCAACTATGTGCCACATCACGCTCTCTGTTCGTCTTAGTTAAGCTCTGCTTGTCTCGATACCAGATTTCAAATAAAATTGTTTCCTGAATAAAGATCACACTAAGATTTCACTGGATATACGAGAAGCAAAACTTTTTTCCCTGCAGTTCTGATCAGCGATTAAAATTTTCTTTCAACGTATGCCGCAGTGAGATTTGCTCGATTGTAATATTTACATCAACAGGTGTCATAGGCGGTGATAAAAGATGTCGCCAGGCTTTTCTTGGGTTACAGTTAACATTCAACACGATGTGATGATGTGAAAAGGAAAGACGAGAACAATATAAAAAGCTACATAACTCGCTGAAAAGGCCTCCTTGCTCTTGATAATGCACTCTATCGAAACTTGTTCAAATGAGCAACGCTACTTTTGCGACTAACACTTTTACTGAATTTCGATACTGACAATTCAGTCTCTTACCAAATAGCCAATCATCGAAGCGGAAAAGCAATTTGTCTTAAAATGTGTCCATAAAACTTAATGCCGACATCAATGGCACCGACACGTCAACTGTGTGCGTTTAAGATCCAATAATAGAATTTTTTTTATCTACAGCTCGGACAGAGCGGTAAGAAAATCAAAAAGTTGCGAAGTTATGAAAATTAATGAGACACGTCAACCAGATCGATATCGAAGATGAGCCGATTAACAGCAACCTCAATATATAACTTGTAACAAAAGTAATAATATGATATTTTAGAGAGGAATGGATTTTTTTTCGACAAACTTGACTATCTAGGACGTAACTAATCATATAAACATATTTACATTTTTCTGTTTTTAAAATGGACCACACAAGGCCGCCATTAATGCGAGCATTAGAAAAGACAAGTCTCATTTCTATGCTAATATTAAATCAACAGTTTTTGGATCGGCGATAAAGAATAAAATATTACACATAGTCCTATAGGATGGCTAAAACATTGGTGTGAGGCTGATCCTGTGGTTTTGTTTTGAAATTCTAGAGGTTTTGTTTCTATAAATGTTGAAATATCCAGTCTAAGAACTGCGGAGAACTAAACGTGTCTCGTTGAATAGAACTAATTAGCATCTGTTAACAAAATTGTAATTCAAATAAGTTCTGATGGTGATATTTCTGTGAGAGCTCTCGTCTGATTTCCATGCAAATGTTCTAACTGTACGGTCTACGGACTCTAGCTACAAACCAAGATTCTTTGCAACACCAGGATTTCAAAGCTTAAAATCAGAAATGCGAAGCAAGAAAAAATTTAATTAACCGAAATAAAATGAACAGAAAAACCTATTACCGCAAAAGAACAAAACAATTCCGAGAAAACATTATTTTCTCTCCTAAGTCAACCTAGCCTGCGTCGCAGACGTAAACTAACTCCGGTTAGTAACGTCTGCGAAGCAGCGCCAAATTCCTTGTTCTGTACCAGAATTTGATTACATGCTGTGATTGGCTCGTCAACAAAAGCCTTTTGTTGACGAGCCAATCATAACGCGTACTCAAATTTTGGTACGGAACGAAGAATTGGGCGCTGCTTCGCAGACGTTTCTAACCGGGGTTAGTTAACGTCTACTACGCAGGCTAAAGTCAACCAAGCCTAATAATTACTTTACTTTTACCAATATAAGCTATAATAATATTTATATGATTCAGCTGGGCATAATAAACACAGACAATCCCAACGTCATCTCAAAATATTGTTGGTAATGATATTTTATTACTTTCCTATGTGCTTTAAGAAGATCGCCTAGTAAAAATAGCGTAGTAGGTGAAAAAAATATAACGATATTTATATGATTCAGCTGGGCATAATAAACACAGAAGATTCCAATATCATCTCAAAATATTGTTGATAATGATATTTCATTCACGTGAAATAAAGCATGCTATGTTAAAGTGCAGATACCTCAACGAAAAGGCCTTCTCACTGTTCATGAATAATACCCTTTATCGAATCTTATTCGAATGAAAACCTTTGATTTTGCTATTTTTTATTTCCACCTACCAATGAAACAGTCAGCAAGGCCGAAAAGCAATTTGCCATCTTTTATGTGGAAGGCATTTAGCAAGGTTATACTCTAACTTTCAATGGCATCACCATGTAATGGACGCCGTTTAGTTCGTTAATAAAATTATTTCACTGCAGCTCACAAAGAGGTGCGGTGAGAAATAGAATCAATAAGTTACCGAAGATAAATTAATAAGACACGGCAACTTTTTGAAAAATGATAATTAACCGCAACCTCAAAATATGACTTGTGACTAAAACAATAATTTGATACTTCAGAGAAAATTTAATTTTTCTTTCAATAAACTTGACTATTGGGGAGTAACAAATCTTATAAACATATTCACATTTTTCTGTCTTTAAAATGGACACACACGACGCCCAATTGATTAGAACATTAGAAAAGTCTCTTTTCTATGCTAATTGTCTCGACAAGTTATGGACGGGCAATCAATAGCAAAATTGTGCAAAAAGCAGGATGGCATAAAAATAAGAGTGAAAAGTGGCTGTTGGGTTTTTTGTCTTTAAAGTTGTAAATCTACTGTAAAAGTGAAATGTCCCAAGTAAAGACTGCGAAGGATTAAATATTTAAGAATTAGATAGAACTGATTGCATTCAATTAACACACAAGTTCAGAAAGGTGTTGTTCTATCTGTGAACACTGTGGTCTGATTTAAATATAAATTGTCTAACTGTCCCCTCTGCGGTTCTGTCTTGCTCGAAATGAGGTAGTACGTTTTTGGATATTTAGAAGATTTTAGACGTAGTAAATATTAAAAAAAAAAAAAAGAAAAGAAAAGAAAAGAAAGAAAGAAGGAAACTGTAGCAAAGGAACAAAAATATTCCGAGGAAACAATAGTTATTCTCCTGGATGAACAAAAGCCTCATTTATATTTTAGTAATTACTTTCCTGTGTACTTTAAGAAGATCGCCCAGCTGAAAATAGCCTAGTAGGTGAAAACAATATATATGATCCAGCCGGGCAGCACAAAAGATCCCAAGTTAAATCAAATTATCGATGAAATTTTGTTTTACTGACTCGATAGGAAACGCTTTCTCACATAAGAAAAATGACAACCTAGACACTAGATGGAGATAAATATGCAGACAATTTGGAACGCACTTTAATTGAAAAGGCATTGTCAACTGATTTTATGAATGGAAACGTTGAAATAGAGCATAGTTACTATGAATAGTGGTTTCGTCACCTTTCGTTCAGCTATGACGCATGATAACGCAAATCGAAAGGAATACAAGAATCGTCAGTTAACAAATGAAACAGAGCCTGCCCTTTTGGAATACCATTACCTTACTTGGCCCTCGAATCGGTGAGAACGCCATAGAAATGACATCTCTCCCCAAAATTCGTGGGAGTCGTCCGCGAATTGCGAACTTTGAAAAAGATGAAGCAACGCGAGGGTTCGATAAATGAGAATGAAAATTTTGAGTGTCAAGCAAAACAGTAGAGGGTGTTCGCTCACTTGACTAGCAGTCATATTGGTTAACTGAAACAAAAGAAAGAATTTGCATAAAAATAGAGTTAAATTCCCAAAAGAATCTTTTTCTCCTCCAACATGGCCGGCGTTTCTTTGTTTTCTCCTCCAACATGGCCGGCGTTTCTTTGTTTTCTCCTCCAACATGGCCGGCGTTTCTTTGTTTTCTCCTCCAACATGGCCGCTGTTTCTTTGTTTTCTCCTCCAACATGGCCGCTGTTTCTTTGTTTTCTCCTCCAACATGGCCGTCGTTTCTTTGTTTTCTCCTCCAACATGGCTACCGTGACGTCAAGTGAATGCATTTTTTACGTTTATTTTTATTTGCCCCGGTTAAGTGTTTTGTGCTTCACGCTCTTAAATGACAGCTTCTTGTTCAGCCGAAGTCCCGCCAGAGCGAAGCCCATTCTCATAGAAAATTACTAATCGACGTAATCGACTGAACAACACTGTTTTGAATTTCGCTAAAAACAAATTTAAATCTCTTGCCGATGAACCAATCATGAAGACCGAAAAACGATTTGCCTTCTTTTTTTGCCACTAAAATCCTGAGGGCATTTGCCAACGTAACCTGACTTTCGATTGATTGATTGATTGATTGATCTTTAATTAAAATCTCGTCACATTTACAAATGTGACTGATCTGCAAATAGCATTAGCTAAGGGCCTGTTCGCACTACGCGAAATTTTGTTTGATTTACCAAAAAATCTGTCAACGCGAAGCCATTTCTAGTGCGAACGATTTTTTGCACCCACCAAAATTTTTGCAAGCGCCACGAAACTTCAAAGATTCCGTCGACTAACTTTGGAGGCTGTAAAAATTTTGTCAGGCGAGAAAATCCTTTGTTTGTTGACATCCATCCGTCACTGGGTCATCAAATTGATGACGGACTCCTTGAGTGTGGGTTTTGCGGTTGCCTTGCATTAGAGCCATCTGTCACTAAAAAGAATTTCGCATCTTCATGTGCGAACAGGATTACGAAAACAAAAAATTGGTGATTACAAAATTTTCACTTTCTTTGCAAACGCCAAACTCAAATTTTCGTCTTAGTGCGAACAGGGCCTAATCTAGACGGATCAGTCATTTATAAAGGAATAAAAACGAGTCACTAAACTATTACAGTATTACTACAAGATGTGCTATACATTAGATTACTACATTGCGGTAAATGAGACGGCAGATCGCATCACCACGTGAAATTGGTGCTACCTTTTAGACCCGTTAATGAAATTATTTAGATCTACACCTCGGACAAAGCGTTAAGAAAATCAAACGGTTGCCGCAGATATGAAAATTAATAAGACACGTCGACGTTTCGAAACATAAGAATTAACAGTCTAAGCTTCGATATATAATTTTTAAGGAAAGGAATAATGTGTTATCTCAGACAGAATTTCAACATTTTGGACGATGAATTTGGCTGACTTGAGCGGAACAAATCCTGTATTTTCTGTTTTACAGTAATCATGGACACACGAGACCGTCAATGCGCACATCACACTTGTCTCTGATATCACGGTGCTAATTGTTCGGATAATATAGACGGGCGAGTAATAAATAGAAAATATAACGGGATATCAACGGGATAACTGGTACACTCAAGTGTGATAGTGTGTTATTTTGTTTCAAAAATTATAAATCTGTGTTATGTGAAAGTATCCCATTTGTGAAGATGTGGGGCATTTATTTAAAGAGTACTTGGAAAACCGAATTGATTATTGTTAATTAACAAACTTTAAATTTTAATACATTCCCTTATTTATGTGAAAATTGTGGTCTGATATCCATGCAAATACGAAATTTGCACGATGACGCCATTTGACTACAATAGACCTTTTTAGCTTATAGATTTTGTTTTCTCAACGTAGACCATGTGATGTTATCCTAGAGAACTGTTTCTTTGAAATTTCGCCTTATTCACGTGCATATGTACGCATAATTCATGAAAAGACAAAACGCAAATCCCCTTGGGAAGATCACATGGTCTACATTGGGAAAACACAATCTACAAGCTAAACGCGTCTGTTACCAGAAACATCCAGGGTTTGCGTATATCGTGTTATTTAAACCTATACTTATTCTTACTCCACTGGGAATAAAAAAGGAAAGACAAAATGAATTCTGTTTGTTGTAGTCAAATGAGGCTATCGTGAAATGTTGTCTATTCGTCTAGGGACTTGCTTCCTCAGCTACTCGACTTGTTTCCCAAGCTGCCACTCGAATCACATGACGTCATTTTGGCGCGAAATTTTCTAGTGCTTAGCTGTCAACCTATGAAAATCAAATTACTTTTGGCACCATTTTAATGGATTTTCAAGTCAACACCGCTTGATTTTCGCACGCGTGAAGGAGGAAAATATCCCAATGAAATGTTTTATTCGTGTTGCTCTTCCGGAATGCATTTGTTTACAACTTGAGTCGCAAAAAGACCCTGCGATTGGCATTTATATAGTCTCACACAGCTTTAGTTTCGCGGTATATTTTGAATGTGTAATTTAAAAGTTTCTCGCTTTATCTGTCTGGTCATATGAATTTATTAAAATTGCGGCTTTCCAAATGACCATTTCCAATTAAATTTGCCACTCAATCGAGACTTAAACTCATGTTTTAATATGCCGACGATACTTGTGCGCTCATGGAGCAACAGCATTGTCTTCAGGTTTTTCGTGAACATTCACGCCTAACTTCAAAATACTGTATATGCAATACTGGGCAATACTTACAAGCCACTCATCTCTAACTGATCGCCAATTCAGTTACAATGCAGTGACTTTCATTTATAATACAGCCTTGAGATTCTTCTAAGTTCTCGGCCCCGAAATAAATCTTTTAAACATTTTAGGCCTCATAAAATAATAATAATAATAATAATAATAATAATAATAATAATAATAATAATAAAAGACATACAGAAAAGTATTCTGAATACTTGTGAAGTTGTCTGGCGAACTGCAGGACAATTCGGTGTCTCTGAACGAGCGAATTTGGTTTGTTGTTTAGTTTAATTTGAAATTTGAGTTTACCGACATTGTGGTCATAACATGGCAAGTAATGGATCGCAGGAACGACTTGTGCGGATAAATGGAAGGATAAAATGGACTGAGGTGGGGAATCATGATATTTTGGAGTGCAAAAAGCAAGCCCAGCGACTGGTTAACTCAGAAAACCCACCGCGTTTTGACAATGGAAGGAAGAAAGGCTACATGGGGATAATGAAACAGCTTTGGGAAGAGAAGGGCTATGGTTATCTGGAGCTCACGGAGCAGAATCTAAGAGACCAAGCGGCGAAACTGGAGAAAACACTTGGGAACGTTAGACAGAGAATAAGCGAAAACATCAGAACAAGAGAGTGCGAAAGGAACGAAGAACCAGTCGAAGGTTTTCAAAATGCAAATACAGGAGATCAAGATTTGCATATGGAAGAAAGTGAGGCGGTTCCGGATGAACGGCCTTCCTTAAGCTCAGAAGCACGTGAGCTTTTGAAATCAGCGACCAATGTTTACATCCATATCCACCCGTGCGAAGGCGATTTTAGTAATCGTACTATTGATACACGAACAAAAGGAACGCCAACAAAGGGCGACCATGAGAATATTAATAAGGTGATAACGGAGTTAATGAAGCAGTGCAGAGTATCCCCGACGGACAATCCATTTAGCTATCTTTGGATTGCTAATTGTGTGCTTTATTCTGTTGTCACGGCATTCCTTCTGTATAAAGGATGGAAAAAACAAGGATCAGGAAAATCATCAAACCAGAAGAGTAAAAGATCAAAGTGTCAAAAAGCGTACGAGGAAAAGGCGGAGTGTCTTCGGAAAAAGATCTCAATAGCTAAATCTGAAATCGAGCGTCTGAAAGAAAACAGGAAAATGACGAAAAGAGGAAAAAGGAACAGAGCGATCCTACAACAAGAATGCAAAGAGTTATCCATAGCTTCACTTGTGAGTTACATGGAAAGGCAGAAATGTGCGTTGAGGAAACTGAAAAGAGCTTTTGGCAGGAATAAGAAGAATAAAGAAGCGAAGGTTCTAAATCAACAGTTTAAAGAAGATGCAGGGCGCGTGTATGCTAATATGAGGGAGATGCTAGCCAAATGCGAAGACTGTGATCGCCCCAAGTATGAGGGAGCTAATGGAAACACCGCTGCAGAGGAGAGAGAGAAGTTCGGGAGTATTGAAGAAGCGAGTTCGTTCTGGAGAGAACTATGGGAAGGAGAGGGGACTGGGAATAGTCAGGCTGAATGGCTGAACGAAGTGAGAGATGCGATCTTCAGCAAGGTCCCTCCACTGACAGAAGAGGCCTGGACACTAGAAACCGCTGAAGCAGTAGGGATATTGAAAAGGAAGAAGAACTGGAGTGCTCCGGGGCCGGACAAGTTGGTCAATTACTGGTGGAAGCGTGCTCAAGTGCTACACGAAGGCATGGCCCGGTCGTTTGAAGCGATCTCGAGAAGTGATGATGACTACCCATCCTGGTTTGCTGAAGGAAAAACATCTTTGATACCCAAACCGGGGGAATTCACCAGCGACAATCAGAGACCAATCAATTGTTTAAACACGGCTTATAAGTGGTTTACTTCGTGTGTTCTCGGTCCCATGGATCAACATCTGGAAGAGCATGGGCTGATGGAAGGATCGCAGAGAGGTGCAAAAAAGGGGTGTAGTGGAACGGTAGATAATTTGTTGATTGATAGGGTGGTGACGTTGGATTGTCAGAGAAGAAGGCGTAACCTGAGTATGGCATGGGTAGATGTGAAGAAGGCATATGATTCGGTAGATCATGGGTGGTTAGGTGAGATGATGGTGCTGCATAGGTTTCCAAAGTGGATGTGCAAGGTGATAAGTAAGTTGTGTAAGAGCTGGAAGACGAGAATCATCGCCAACACGCGGAATGGGTGGGAATTGTCTGATCCTATTATGTTTAAGAAAGGATTACCACAGGGAGATGCGCTCTGCCCGAGGCTTTTCACGATCTGCTTGAATCCCGTGGCCTGGAAGATAAGTGCCTCCGAGGGATACAAGTTATCTAAACCAATCAGTGCCACAGTGACTGATTTGCTGTATATTGACGATCTTAAAGTATTCGCAGCTAACGAGACCAAGTTGAACCGAGTGCTAGAATCAACGCAAGTGGCTATGGAAGACATCGGACTACAGTGGAATCCAAGGAAATGTGCTGTGGTCCATATAAGGAGAGGGATCCACTCCCAGGAGAATTTAGGAGGAGATATAGCTGGAGGAAGATTACCATCACTTGAAGAAGGAAAACAGTATAAGTTTCTTGGTGTTCTTGAGAGCTTAGTCCATGAAGAGAAAATGGTATTTGAATGTGCAGCAAGGGAGTACCTGCGTCGATTGTCGATCATCTGGTCCAGTCCCCTCTCAGACTTTAACCGGGTGGCGGCTTCTAACCAGTTTGCCTTGCCGGTGTTGGGTTACTTAATGTGGACTCAACACTGGCCGATAACAGAGTTTAAGATCTTGGACAGGGAAGTGCGCAAGATCATAGTGGAAAATGGCGGGAAACACCCAGGTGGTTCTACGGCTCTCTTGTACCTCCCGAGGGAACAAGGCGGAAGAGGTCTACGTGCGGTGGAGATGGAGTATAAAGTGACCAAGGTCAAAGCAGCGATTCGAATGTATGAGAACCAAGACCCGGCGATGAAAATGGTGAGAGAGTTTGACGAAAGAGCCGAGTCATCCGGCCATAAATCAATAGTGAAAGATGCGGTAAAGTTTGCGGCGGAGTTGGGTGTTGACCTTCATCTTAAAGGAGCACTGTCACCGGGATTTTTGCTATTTTTGATTCAATTCTGCCAAAATTACTGCCTTTTACCTGTTATCGTGCAAAAAATGCTCCTACAGAATCAGCAAGATGAATTCCAATGAAATTTTAACAGGGAAAACTAACCATAATAATTTTTTTGGTGATTTTTCGATGCATTGCTTGAAATTTTGAAAAAACTGGCAAGTTTTTTCAAAGTTCAATCCATTTCCATCCTCGCCATCTTTGTTGGAATACAGGAGTTTATAGTGTCATTGCAGTATTACAGTCTTTGACAGCAAAACTAGACCATTATTTTAAGGTTTCCACTGATGCATTGGCAGTTTTAAGCTTTTTAAAGTGATGGTACAATAGCGTGACACTGCCCCTTTAAACACCAGGAACCTGTATGTGTTATGACCAGTGGAGAGGCCATCCCACCGCAACGTGTGAAGGGAGTGTTGAAAGAATGTGTGGAGGAGAAGTATGAGAGGGACGTACGTGGCCTAGAATGGCAGGGGAGGCTATTGAGAGAGAGAAAGGACGATGAACAGCTGTGCACGAACGGATGTTTCAGCTGGCTGAGAACATGGAGATCATGTCCCACGTATACTATTGCCGGTGCGTTTGAACTGTACGAGCAACTTTTGCCAACAAAGCTCTACACTAGCAAAAAGACTCACACAAGTTGCTCTGGGGATGTGAAGTGTAGAATATGTGGCCACGCCCAAGAGAGTGTCTCTCATATCCTGTCCGGGTGCACTGCGTTGGCTCAGACCAAGTATTTATTCAGACACAACATGGCTCTAAAGGTCCTGTTTTATGAGATCTTACATGACCAGGGTCTTCTCGAGGAAGTACCACCGTGGTACTCGCCAGTAATGCCCAAGCCGGAGTACAGGTCAGAACAAGTGGAAGCATGGTGGGATGTACCCGTGTATGCGGACCACCAGGAGGTTCGAGCCAACCGTGTAGACGCGAGGATTGTGGATCATGCAAACAAGAAAGTGCTGACCTTAGAGATGAGCTGCCCTTGGATTAGTAACCGAGAGAAAAAGAGCGAGGAGAAGACGATGAAGTATGGCCCGTTAAGGTGGGAATTGAAGCAGCAGTATAGAGGTTACGAGGTGATTCAACATAACATTATCATGGACGTGTTGGGAGGCTGGTCGAGAGAAACCGAAACCTCAATTCAGTCACTGGTAGGACGTAAGGCGAATCACGTTTTAGAGGCCATGCAAAAGGCAGTCTTGTCGTCATCCCTAAATATAGCGAGAACTTTCAAGGTTATGATATGAAGACCTAAGATCAAAGCCTGACTATCAGCCACGAAGAACGAGAGACACTACAAACATTTATATGCCTAGATTATAGTTTTTAGCCATGTAGATATATATATATAGATATATATTTTATTTTTTATTTATTTTTTTATTTTTTTTTAATTTTTTTAATTTTTTTTTTAATTTTTTTTTAATTTTTTTAATTTTTTTTATTTATTTATTTTTTTATTTTTTTATTTTTTTTTACTCATATGGTTATTCCTTTTAAGTTTCGCTTGTGCGCACAGGTTACGCTTTGCGCCCTGTGTCGCTTTATAACACTGTGCATACAGATAGTTTTACTGCATAATAATAATAATAATAATAATGAGTGGCGACAGCAGGTAGGATAATTTCCGAAAAAAAGTTTTGGTTTGCCTTCTGAGTGGACAAAATCTTAATTTAATCACTAATAACTACATTTTCAGTGAAACAGAAATGCTCTCTTCTGTTAAAAGAATATTTATAAAGCTAAATGGGAAATGCTTCATGTCTGTGATTAACAATGTAAGGAGCCTATGAAACTATAAGTGTACAACTGCCCTATATTTTTGTTTTCACGGAAAAAAGAAATATTTTTAGTGTCAGGACGTGTAGAGACTTTGTTTTCGCTAATTAACCCTTTGACTCCTACACCGGCCAAAACCGGCCGTGCAGAACCACGTCCCTTGTACCGCTTTTGACGTCATCAGTTTTGACGCTCGCAGACAACTTTACCATAGTTAATAGAGGGAAATAGTTATGAAACCTAGCAAAGTTTTTTGTTATATGTTTTTGTTTGCTATTTTGGGGGTTGACCGTGCACAAATAACAATAGGTGGTTACGCGTGTTCATACAACTAACCAATAGAAACATTGCGATTATGTAATTCATGCATGGTAAACGAGTGCAAAACAAAAGACGTGCACAGTCATGGACCTTCCAACATAAATCTTGGCCTCTTTGTTTTGCTCCTTTGATGTTTGCCGGGCTTCATAACCCTCCCTCTGTTAACTATGACTTTACCATGTAACATGTGTAGGGAGAAGAGATCTTTCAAACCATACCCAAATGAGGACGATTCCGTCAAACAGGCCAGAGAAAACACAAAAAAACCAAGTGACATTAACCGGGAAATTTGAGTGAAAATTTTGTTCCACTACCCAATTGCACTTCCTTCCATCTAATCCTACGATCCTAAAAGTTTTCCCCAAATCTTTTCCCACCGAAAGGAAGCCCAGAAAATGCCCAGGAAGAGAGAAAGAAAGTGAGGCAGCAAAAGCAAAAGAAAAGGGGAGAAGAGGAAGCGAAAGGTAGAAGACGAAGGGGCGGTGATGCTTTCTGCGCATGCTTTGAAAGCACAAATTAAGGACGCCAGGAGTTCTACCAGGAAACAGAGTTTTAGGCAGTTTTGGGTCTTTCGGCTAGATTCTGACCAGAAAACGGCGCGATAAGCTTTAAAAGGTGTTTTTTGGCAAAATGCTCAGGAGCAAAAGGGTTAAACCTATTGTTTTGTGGCGCTCTCGTTACCTTTGCCGTACTCGTTGCCCTTTTTCGTGGGGAAAGATTGAGGCTAATTTGAATCCAAACAAAAGAATAGTCTGAACGCTAAAGGGCCTGGTTACGTGGCGAATTTCAGTCCGGGTTGAAATTTCGTGAGTTCGTGCGTACTCCAATTTGTTGAATTGTCTTTATGCACACTTCTCTTGTATGGTTACTAATAAAATTTAGATCAGAGTCAATATTTATTAGTTAAGTACGATGCGTGTTTGTTTGATATTCTTGAAGAAGGTTGGGAAATTAGCCAAGTGGCAAACATATCTCGTAGTAAGCTAAAAAAAATTGCCAGGCAATTTTGACACAAATGTCCGTAGAAAAGACAAAAACGAGTATGAATCTAACAATTTAGAGCAGTCAACAGGAATTGACCGCGGTTCAAATACCACAAAGCAACAAAACATTAGAAGAAAGCAAAGCACGGTGCGTAAGTTTCCTCGATGGTTCTTGGAGATGGTGGAAAAATTAGATAAGTAACATATCTCTTTGTAAGTAAGAAAAATTGGTAAGCAGTGTCTTTAGAATATAATTGACCAATAGGAGCACGAACCTGATAGCAATCACTCGGAAAACAGAGCTGCATAATAGCGTCATAATAGCACCATCAACACAAAATCTTTGCTTGGCTAAGCAGACACAAGGCCCTGAACTGCCTTGACAGTTTTACCCTTACTTCCCATCTCCACCGAGGAAGCTTCTTAAATTAAAGATTCTCAGCGGCAAAACGTCATCCAGTGGTAACGAAGACAGCGCTTGCGAAACCACACGAACTTCAATATCCCTCGTAGACCCGTCCACGATAAAATTATCAAAGTCAGCCAACAAATTTTGCTGCTTGCTAACATTTAAACGCTGATTCTTACAGGTTCAAACGAAAAATTTCAAGAATTACTCAAGTTAGAAGGCGAAACGTCGTTGTTTACAGTCTTTCAAATGCGGCGTTAAGCGCGTTAGTTTTTGACATTTTCTTGACAGCTTTTTGACACCTTTCTGTCAAATTTTGAGACATACACATGCATGTGATCGTCTTTTTTTCCCTCGAGTGTGAGCCGCGGAAAGTTTACGAAAAATTAGCCCTCGTTTTGGTTTAGGTCTCCTGATTTAATTTGGGATACACTTTTATTCAGTTCTACTTTCGTGTCACATTTTTTTGCTGCTGCATGTTTTTGTGCCATTTCATGTATTTCCGCTATTTCACTATCTGACCACTTGAAGGTCAGCCTTTGTAAGGGACTTCGTGTTCTCTTGTTGGACCTCCATGGATGTATTTCCTAAATGCTTATAAATAAATAAATAAATTACAATAAGTTAACGTGGCTAGAGCCTGCGATCCAATCCAAAACCAGTACCTGAGTAGAGGTCAACTTATAAAAGCACTGACCACGATGGGTTCTAAACTTGAGCCAGTGATGTGGTCACGTGATACTGGCCAGGAGGTACCTTTTTTTGACAAGTGTCATTTGACCATAACATGGATTTCCAATATCAAAGGAGTACGCTGTAAACTAACTAAAAGGCTGCATGTCTCGGTCAACCAATTAGCTGGAGTATGGCCGCCGTGATGGGCAACCTCCTAATCATCGTCGTCGTTGTCGCCATGCGTGTGGGCCCACGAGCAATACCGTTAGCCATGACGACCATGAGAAGGTTCCTATGAATATTATGATCCGGTTGGCGGCCCGAAGCCGGAGCTACGCTATGGAAATTCTACAGTATTTGTATTGATATTTATATTTGTACATTAGTTCTCATCACCGTTATATGTATTTCATTGACTAATGATTTTCAGTAATGTATATACGTAGCGTCTTCACACTGCCTACCAAGACTAGCTCTGCTAATTGTAGGAATGTGTGAAGGTCTGTAGTTTCTTTTCAGTTAATTAATAAAGTTGTTGTCGTTGGTATGGAACATTCAGTTTCCAAAAAAATAGTTCGACAACTTTTATTTCTGAGGAATCACCTCAACTGACTCAGGAGAACAAGCATGTTATTGTTGTGGTTTTAACTCAGTCTCTTTATTCGTAATCATTGATATTTGATAAATTTTATATGTCATATTTCAAACTACAGTTTATATGTTCGTGATCCATTCTTTCATCACTGTCATCTGGTTTTCCATGGAAACAAAGAATATCATATAAAGTTTAGAGGCAAATAAATTGGCACAATTATAATTAAGTAGACTATAAATAATCGAAGAACCTTAACTTTGGAATGTCTTCAACCTTTAATCGATAATTGCAACGGCAAAAGATCGCGAAGGAAGAGAAGAAATTCTACTTAAAACACAAATTCAAGTTTCTACTGTTGATTTAACATAGTGTTACGTTATTTTTAGTAGGGCTGTTAAAACTATTGCTTTGGTTAACCCTTCCTCATGCAGATCTGCCAAACTTGTTTGGTTGTTCCTTTCACAGAATAACACCATTTCACTTAAATTTACTTCAGTGGCTGTAATTATCATCGTTTATCAATGTGATAACTATCTATTCAACAAAACATTTCTAGGATACTCAATTTTCTTTCACTTACATCCGGCCTAGCCCCGCGAAACAACTTGTTCATGAAAAGACTATCAGTGATTGACTGTGAGGTTAATGACTTAAGACAAAATTATCGTGGCTGACAGACCGGCTTCTAAGAATTGAGCTCAGTGCAGTCATGCATTGGCACATAGTTTTAAATCACGAGTTACAGAAGTTACGTCTGTGTGATGTGATAATCCGGGTAAGAGAAAGCTGCTTAAAGGACATTCACGAGTTTCAACACTCTGAGAGGAAGATAACAGTTTTAAAACTATGTTAGTGAATGTTTCTTTGCTAATAACTGATTTGGAGAAAACAGTTGGCTTTCATAAACAGTGTGGAAAAGGTCAAAAGTTTTACAGGAAACTCAATAGTAAGCACTTAACACACTCAGCCCCCTCATTTACACTCGGAAGCAACATATGCGGCTCTTACACTGCCCCATTCCGCACATTTTTCTTTCGCCCTTGTCACAGACGTGTTTGCAGATTCCTGAAATGCCATGGTAGATGTAGCAGCCAAGTGATGGCTGTTCAACTAAACCGTAGTCATTAGCAGTTGTTAGAATGGACAGTAAAATTTCACAAAGTAATGTCATTCTTTACAAGTAAACCCATTCAAAAAGTCTTGGACAATGTAGTGGCACACAACCCGCAAGAATGCTCGGACAAAAACGATTTCTCAGTTGGTCGATGGAATTCTGAAGGATTACTCTGGGTAACAGTTAGTACCTCAGGAAAGTGCCTTTAAAGACTGAAAGTTGGTATGGAAAGTAACATATTGAAAAATTCGTACGCGTGAGACACTGAATAAAAGATACAAATAATAAATACATGTAAGCATTATATTTTTGTGTGCACGATGAAAAAGATACCCGAGAAGAAAATTTTCGACGATTTTCTATGGCTTCTGCAATACCGACGCAGCTCTACTGATTGAGGTAACAAGCCAGCTGGGAGCTGGTGACTGTTCGCTATCTGATAAAGCACAGCACCAGTATCGCACAAAACACGGGTTCGACTCCCGTTGAAGCCTGCCAAGTCAAACCCGTCTAAAGTGAAGTAGTAACATTCATATGGCCTTCATCTCATTTGGAACTATCAAATACATTTGATGAAAACGACGTTGACCAATACAAGATATGAAACAAACTAATGAAATTATAGGAATGTGTATGCAAATAAGTTCAGAGTTCTAATGCTATATTTATGAGAGTGGCCTTACTGTCAAGTGTCATAAGAAAGACAAGCTTGAGCTGTTTCCCCACGGCTGGAATAAAGTGTGTAGTCTGGGAATGTTGAAAAAACAATCCGTATCCTGTTTACATGTAGTTTTGAATAAAGTAAATGCCGTTTTCTTAAGCGATAAATTGAAATGTTTAGTTTACAAGCACAAACACAACATTCTCTGACCGAATTCTATTTTGCCATTGGTCAATGTCGATAAGGAGTCACGTGAGATATGCGCGCGAAGCCTGAGCCTTCAAAATGTGTGCGAGCCTTCATCATGTGTACACACTTTGAATTTGTTCTCGGTTTTTGGCGTAGAAAATGACTAGTCAAGACCCTCCTCGCCCACCAGGCGACATCCAAATTCTTACCCAAGATGAAGAAGAGGAAATCTTAAAGGAAGACGAGGTCAAGCAACCTAAAAAGGGTGATGACTCATCACCCAACATGCTTACCTCTCTGAACGATAATATCGTTCATATGACGAAATCCTTTTCAACCCTAAGCGAGACTCTCGCAAGTTTCACTGCTGAAAAGGGTCAGAAGCGAGACTCCCAGAGCCAACTCCCAGAGCCTGCAGTAAAAAGACAAAAGCTGTCGCCCTCCACCAGTTCACAGGTTTCCGATAGCGATGAGGATATTCAGGAACTCCTAACAACTGATAGCAACTGTAATGTGAACAATGGCGGCAAGCATGAGTTCGATCAAGATGAGAAAACTACTTCTCCCATTGCAGGTAAACTCGCTGATATCATCAACAAGCGATGGACGACAAAATTCTCCGATTCTAAGTTCAATGACAGAATGGAAAAATACGAACGGCAGGAGAATTGCGACAAAGTTCTCGTACCAAGGGTCAACCAAGAAATATGGGCCCGGCTCTCCAGCCAAGCAAAGCGTAATGATTTACGGCTTGTCTCTGTACAAAAGGTACTTGTTAAAATTGGTGCCATTTTGGCTCAACGTGCTTACAAACTGATCACCGCTCGCCTTGAAAATACAAATGGTGGGAAAATGTCTCACGAGGACATGAACGACCTACTGGGCTTACAACTTGATGGTTTGGTCCTACTGGGGCATGCTAATTACGACCTTTCGCTTCGTAGGCGCGAAGTAATTAAACCAACACTGAATAGAGAATATGGCACTCTTTGTTCACCGCAGAATCCGATGACCTCTTTATTATGTGGAGATGATCTTCAAGCACAACTGAAAGCGATTCGTGCTTCGAACCGCCTTGGGTATACGGCTACTAAATCTAGCCAAGGTACTTCCAACCAAAACATGAAACGCCAGCGTACTGATCGTGATAAGCCTTTTTTGTCCGGGGACTATCCGAACACCCCTGGCCAACACCTCCAAATGGAAGCAGCAAAAGCCAGCCCAGTTCAACTTCTCGTACTTAAAGAAAAAATCGCCCCAGGCGACAGTGAGGAAATAGCTGACATTACTTCACGACTTGATAACTTGCAGGTAAAGGAATGTTTTACATTCTTTCAATTGCTGAATGAATTTTTTGCCAGACAGGTAAGCAATTTTAAGGCTGGCAGATTAACCGCCTTTTTACCCACCTGGATCAAAATTATTTCAGATCCAGAGATTCTTCATATGGTCTCAGGTCAACACATTGAGTTTGGTTCAGAGCCTGTCCATATTACTCAGCCTAATAAGGGTGTATTTAGTGACAAGGAGAGGTCAGTCATCACCTCAGAGATCAACACTTTGCTTGAAAAGGAAGTGATTGTTAAAGCACGTCATGAACCTGGGTAATTTATTTCACCTATTTTTGTTCGCCCCCAAAAAGATGGATCTCATAGAATGATTTTAAATCTTAAGAACTTTAATAAACACGTGGAATACAATCACTTTAAAATGGACACTCTTTGAGAGTGCTATCCGTCTCATGACACCTGGCTGTTACATGGCCTCCATAGATCTCAAAGAGGCCTATTATTCAGTTCCCATTGCAAAGGATCATCAAAAGTATTTGAAATTTGAATGGGGTCACTCCCTCTACCAATTCACTTGTTTCCCGAATGGAAATAATTGAGATAATGCCAACACAAGCTCAACACAAGAGCAAAATAATTTAGCTAATGCCGACACACGGCGTCCGCCAAACAAGCTCAACACAAGAGCAAAATAATTTAGCCAATGCCGACACAGGGCGTCCGCCAAACAGGCTCAACACAAGAACAAAATGGCCTAATTTATATTCTAATAATTACTTTCCTGTGTGCTTTTAGATCACCCCAGTAAAAATAGCGTAGTACATGTAGGTTAAAACAATATATATGATTCAGCCGGGCAGCACAAAAGATCCCGAGTTAAATCAAACTATCCATGAAATGTTGTTTTACTGACCCAATAGAAAACGCTTTCTCACTTAAGTAAAATGATAACCTACACACTAGATGGAGGTAAATTAATATCCAGCCAATTTGCGTATAATGAAAAGGCATTGTCAGCTGGTTTTATGAATGGAAACGTTGATATTGTAGTTTTGTCACCTTTCGTTCAGCCTTGACGCATGATAACGCAAATCGAAAGGAATATTAGAGCCGTCAGTTACAAATGAAACGGATCCTTCCCTTTTGGAATACCAAGTCTCAATTGGCCCTTGAATCGGTGAGAACGTCTTAGAAATGACATCTCTCCCCAAAATTCGTGGGCGTCATTCGCGAATTGCGAACTCCTTCAATACTCGGATCAAGAGTGCGGTGATGTCCACTCTTTATGCAGTCGGTCACAAGTTTCACAAGTTCATCGCGTTTTCCACTCAATTTCAAACCCCTGCACTTCAACCACCGTTTTAACTTCCCCACAGAGTTGTCCTCTGGTTCTCTTCAAAACTGGTGGAGGGAACATCGTCATCTTCGGTCAGAACTGTTCAAGAGCGAAGAGAACTGCTCGCGAACGACATAATTTCAACTCGCGCTCTTAGTTTTGAATAAAATTCAGAAAACTCTCATTCCAGTTTGCACTCATATTGTTATCTTTATTTCGATAAAGATCCTGATAAAACGATTTGAGTTCAGCCGAGATATCCTTACTGTTTTTCACCAGTTGATTGTCGTGGTTAAATATTTTCCGTACACAATTTTTAGTGTTCCTTCTATTTTCAAGATTTACGAAATATTTGTTGTTCCGCTCTCCTTTTTCATACCAAATCGCTCTAGACCGCACTATGTTATCTTGGGCAATATACTCAAACAGAGCATCGAACTCAAGTTTATATTTTTCGAAGTTTTCGATATTACTCTCCGTAGGATCGGCAGCGCATAACCTTTCACATTCTTTTAACTTATTTTCGATATATTCAAGTTTACCTCTTCTTTCTTTAGCTTTCGCTTTGCTATACGTGATCGTCATTTGCCTTATCCTGTATTTGACCAAGTCCCAAAGTAACCGTCTGTCCTCAACCTCACGAAATTCGTTCAACTAGTCACTGTAGTGGGAAGAAATCAGCTCCACATAATTCTCGTCTCCTAATAAGCTAGAGTTAAAGCACCAATGCGAGGGGCCGCGCGCCTGGTTTTCACTGCTGTTGACATATAGCGTAATGGCAGAGTGATCGGTCTTTATAGAAGGTATGATATCGGTATGCTCTACAACATCCTGCAAGCAATCACTTACAAACCAAAAATCTAAACGACGCTGGACAAAAGGCTTTTTCTGTCTCCATGTATATTGTTTCTTATCGATGTTTCTTATTCTCCAGATATCGATCAGATCGTACGAAAATTTTAATTCCTCCACAGTTTTCGAAGAATCTTTCTTTTTCCTATTCTACCACCTGAGTTATCTAAGAAAGCGTCCAGATGGACATTAAAGTCTCCTCCCATTATAAGCTGACTACTAGTAGAGTCAAAATTATGTTTGTCAAGAATCTGTAGTATATTCGAAAAAAAGTACACTGTTCAGATATATCATTGGGCGCATAGATATTTAGGAGCAGAAAGGGCGAGTCTTGAATCATGGCATCGATCAAAACAAACCGACCATCAGGGTTATAGATTACGGATTTCGCCTCAAAATCTAGCTCACTGCTCACTAAAATAGCAACCCCTTTACTATGGTTTGTTCCATGTGATAGATACATTTTACCCTTGTATTGAAGTTGCCAATTATCAGCTATCTCTGGAGTACTGTAAGTTTCCTGGAGAAGGATAATATCCGCCTTTTGTTTTTTGATCCAAGAAAAAGTGCGTTCCTTTTTCTCAAGTCCCGAATCACCCGAACATTTAGCGAGATTAACTTAAAATTTACATTGCTCACCTGCGTCTCAGCCATACCTAATTCCGATTATTCTTAGTAATACAGCCAGTAACAATAGCGACCCAAAAACACACGACAAAAGCAAGACGAAAAAAGAGCCCAAAAATTTACATCCACAGAGAAAAAAACGTGCATAAAAGAAATAGCAGTAGGACGGCTGAAGTAACAAACATCTCACTTCCAACCAAAAAAACATGAATTACCGGCTACTGCTACTAATCTCATCATCACTACTCTGAGAACCTCGTGTATTTACTTAAACTGTTACGCCAAATTCACAAAGCTAACAACCCGGGTCGTCCTATAGTTTCCGTCTGTAGTTGCCCTACCGAACTTATTTTTAGCTATTTAGACAAGATTAAGGCGCCCATCGTCAAATCTTTGCCATCTTACATCAAAGACAGTCAACATGCACTTGAAATTTTTCGCGATTTCAATTTCGCCGGCGAAGACAAACTAATTTTCACTATGGATATTACATCTCTATACACTGTCATTCCTAACGGCGAAGGTCTTACTTAAGTATTTTTTCGATCAACGTACCGTCAAGGAACCAAGCTCGGAAACTCTACTCCGCCTAGCTGAACTAGTTTTAACACTTAACTGTTTTTCATTCGCTGATAACTATTACAAACAAATTTATGGTGTGGCGATGGGCACAAAAATGGGACCTAGCTACGCCAATCTTTTTGTAGGTTACGTCGAGAACCAATTCTTCTGTTCTACGGTCACTACATTGACGACGGCATGAGCGCAATTTGATCTAGCAAGGAGGAAATCAATCAATTTATAACCTCCGTTAATTCCTTTCATCCGGCTCTGAAATATACCTGGGGAATTTCGGAAACTTCGCTGGCTTTTCTAGATAACAAAGTTTCTATCAGTGGCAGCGGTTTATGTACCAGTGTGCACTACAAACCCACCGATTCTCACAGTTATTTGTTGTATTCATCTTCACATCCATCTCATGTCAAAAACGCCATTCCCTATCCTCAATTTCTTAGACTTCGACGTCTATGTTGTGATGACTCTGATTTTTCCAGCAAATCTAAAATAAGAGGAAATTTGCAAGTTCGTCGAGAAACGCGGCTATCCTGATTCTGTGGTTCAATCGGGCCATCACCGCGCCCAGCAAATTGATCAACCGTCAGTACTACAGACGTCACAAAGGGAAAAGAATGATAGAATCCCATTCACCCTCACAATTCACCCTTATAATAACCAAGTTTCATTTAATTTCCTCTTTCATTTTATTTTTTTCTCCATTCAGATTATATTAACTTTTACAGTTACCAAGTTAAAGCCATCATTCTTAATAACTTTAAAATATTGCAAATTGATCCAGAAACTGCTTGAATCTTTTGGCAACCACGACTGATTTCATTCAAACGCGACAAAAAATGTAAGTAACTTTCTAGTTAGAAGCGGCTGGTTTGACTGCCAAAGCGTCAATTACGACCTTTTCGAAAACCTCAGCGGCTATGATTTCCCCATTGCGAATCTTTTAGGCCTAGTTTTGGTTACGAAAATCCAAGTGCACTCTTTAATCGACGCTGTAAGCCCAAGGCGAATTATCCTCCACCGAACAGATATCTACCGAAACTTGTTGTTGGGTGCCCCTGAATTTATATTGTATCATCATTTTAGTACTGAGATGTTTTGCAGATGTCTCAAATCTACATATTGATTAGGGGGCGGAATGGTAAAAACAAAAGCATTGTGGCAGGCGCTTCCTTTTCCACCTCTCTCGTCGCGCTCCGCGCTCTCTCCCCTGGCTTTACGCGTGCGCCCGATTCCGCCAACAAAACAACCAGCTCCCAGATGGCTTGTAAGCTCAGTCGGTAGAGCGCTGCGCCGGTATCGCAGAGGTCGAAGGTTTGAATTCCGTACAAGCCTGAATTTTTTTTTTCAGGCTTTATTTTCACTACTACTTAATTACTACTGCTTAAGTAGTGTTCAGAACTGCTATGATCAGTCACATTTAATCATTAATCCGCAGTTCAAATATATGATTTTCATGTATTCATTCTCATATATTCACCACTCACGGGTATATTACGAACCAACAAAACGATCAGCTTTCAGATGGTTTGTTAGCTTAGTCGGTAGAGCGCTGCACCGGTATCACCGAGGTAAGTAAGTAAGTAAAACCTTTATTTAAACGCGATAAGTATTTAAGCTATGCAGCTTGTGGGGTCGTGTATAAATAGATAATATAAAAGATACATAAACAATAACTGTAATAAAATTATAAGGTAAAATAAGACTTATGCCTTCTTGTATGTATAAACATAACATTAATATTTACAATAAACAAGTAATTAATAATTGATGGTATTGTATAACTGCTAAGATTACAGACCTAAAAGCTCCTTTTAAGGGGGAGCTATCTTCTACAGAATAAATTAGAAAAGTCAATGTCTCTGACCAAAGTAAGTTTGTTAATCATCCTGGAGAAACTTTTCACACTATTCGCTTTACGACACTCGATTGGCAAATGATTCCACAAAACTGGACCTCTACAAGATATAGGTCGTGGGTTCGAATCCCGTACAAGCCTGAATTTTTTTTTTCAGGCTTTATTTTCACCACTGCTTAAGTAATATTCATAACTGCGATGATCAGTCACATATTTAATCATTAATCCGCAGTTCAAATATATGATTCTCATAAATTCATTCTCAGATTTGAAGTTCATAAAATTACATCTGATCAAAAACATACCATTAATCGATCAGAGACGAACCTGCCGTGAAAGAATTCTTTCCTAGGGCTGTCAGCTATTTATCGTGAAGTCTACTTTTTATCATTACACATTTACCACAAAAATAAGGTGGCCACCTTCTGGTCCCTTTAATTACAGGGTTGTGTTTTCTATGGAGAAGAACCACGTGGTATATGTCACAGGTAAACACCAAGACTGGGTTGCTCGAAGCATGGTTAACGCTAATTAACCATTAGTCAAGATGTATAAAAACCAACAGGTTGCCATGGTATTTAACCCGGGTTATCGCTAACCATGCTTCTAGCAACTGGGCCTAGGGAACAGTATGCTCATCTCTAACTTAGATCTGGGATGCAAATGTGTGGCTCATGCTGAGTGTCTTTTGTAGGCGGAAAAGTAAAAATGAATACATGCGTCTATTGCTGGTCCAGAAGAAAGCAGTTACAGTTGCTGCCCGTACTCTTAGTGGATGAAGCAAGTTATTATGGCTAAGACATAAGTAAAAATAGAGAACTTTGTTGTAATGATTAGAATGGAATTTTGAAAGCCTTCCCTGCTAGCAGAGGCCTCTTTTCCTTGTATTCAGCGTGCGGGAGGAAAAAGACCTCTGCCATGGGTCGAAATGGTCTATGTTGAGCATGCGCTGCGGTTTCTTATCAACCGAACCATCATGTGATGCTTTTAGCATATGATCGGTCAGCAAACAATACAAGAAACATGCATATTAAAACCTCCGCCCACGACCGCGGACGGCGGCTTAATCAAAGACCATTTCCACCTATGGCAGAAGTCTCTTTTCTCCCGCACACTAAATACAAGGAAAAGAGGCTTCTGCTAGCAGGGAATTGAAAGCCACAATTCAATAAAATTTCGGGGCGATGCATTTCTGACTCTAAGAGTTCTCCAAGCGACTTTCTTGTCACTTCCAGTGGCTGGCCATCCAACTGAAGGATGGTAACGCGGGCTTATGGAAAGTGATTTGTATTTTCGGAAGCCTTTTAGAGGCCAGGCATCATCTTTTGGCTCTTCAAGGCCAAATCAGAGTACTATTAATTGACCTTATGCCTTCCTCACACATAATATACGAAGAACATCAACATCCAATTAGTACATTTCCATGTCAAGTGTCAGATCGTACACTCGCTTGTGAGAAAACTAAAATGGCCAGCAACCACATGGTTTTGCGTAATATTTAACAAATATCCTGAGGAATTGCGCGGCGAAGTCGTTGACTGAGTTAGCTAAACTCAGGCTATGTTCCGCAAGATTGAGCAAGATAATTGTTTTATTACACTGATTAATAACAAAGTACAATTTTCTGCGTTTCTTGCAAAAAAGCTGAAAACCCGACAGTTTTCTCCACGACATACAAAGTTACGTATATCGCAGGATATCTGTTGAGTACGCACGACTAATATTGAACGCGCTATGACCATATTTGGACATCGTCACAATGTGTTTAATACTAATAATAATAATAATTAATGTTCTTAAAAACGCATTCTACGTATAAATGTCTCGATGCTTTTTACAACTAAAAGAAAGAGCTCTCACGAAACAGGTACGTTTTCAAAGCCCTGTTATAACTTTCAACAGAGTTACTGTGTCTAATTGCAAGCGGTAGCTGATTCTATAACTTCGGGGCAATTGCCGCAAAAGATCTCCGTAAGTAACTGTAGTATAATAATAATCTTTAGATCGGACTACGAGTACGAGATTGACTGCGAGTACGACTAGTCAATTGCTAGTCGCCGTGGTCGCAAGCTTCTATTATCATGTATGACCAGATGACACCAACTCTCGTTCCTAGAGCCTCATTATATTCTGTTCAAGAACAGTGCGGGGCGAGGCTTCTGAGAACGCAGCTGTTTTGAAATTTGAAAGTCGTACTCGTACTCATTCACGGGTATATCAGGAACCAATAAGATGACCAGCTTCCAGTCGGCCGGCTTGTTAGCTCAGTTGGTAGAGCACTGCACCGGTATCGCAGAGGTCGTGGGTTCGAATCCCGTACAAGGCTGAATTTCAGTTTTCACTGATGCTTACTAGTGTTCATAACTGCGATGATCGTCCACATATTCATTCCTTAATCCGCAGTTAAAATAGATGAAACTCGTATATTTATTATCGCATTAACAGATTTCTTAACTGGGGCGATCATGGGGAGGCGCATTACCAGAAATCCGCGTCACGTTTATCAGGAGATAATTTATTCATGCCTCACGCGGCCTTTAAAATGTCCGCCGGAGTTACTAAAGAAAGTATGAATTTCAACAGATATCTTCAGATAAATTTACCGGTGGCAATGCTGCTTATTTTCCGCACGTCGCATATAAAAATATACCTTTAATGGAGTGTTCTGTGTTGATTTTTTAGACTGAAAACGTTAAAAAACGTCGGACAATTTTCAATTGAAAAACTTCGGTTACTGACTCCTATACTAGAGTCACCATTTTAGTCAGATTTTAGTAAAATTACTCACCTTTAATACAAATTTTGCAATGCACTTCCTCGTTCTGACAATCTTCCGCACGTCCGAGCAATATTACTAGGAAATGAGCTTTCCACCGCTTTTAACTGATTCTGTGAAGAATAAGTCCAGACAAAATCACAACGAAAACGTGCAAAATTCGCAGCCAGTCGATGTGAGGCTTCATTGAGCAAAGCACTCCCCTGAGACTGCTCGAAGGCCAGAAATAAAGTTAGACTTTCTGCTCGTTCTAAATACTCGCTTGTTATTATTGAAATTTATCAGTTTGACTTAGAAACCAAGCCTTTTTTGCATAAGTCCGCTGGTGTAAAGAATTGCTTTAATTTAGTTGCTCTCGACGCCTTCGCTCAAAAGCCACCATCTTGGAAACTCGCGTGTCTAGCGTGCAATCGCGCGGGAACAAATTGTCGCCGATTTCTGGTAATGTGAAAAGAGGCAAGATCAAACGTATCTGCTTCCTTCCTTCAATGACTAATCAGTTGATTATTCGTTGATTATTATCGATTATTATTACTCATTGATGTCATTGATCATGAAATGGGGTGCAGTCCCAAAGTTCCCACATGCTGATTTCATGACCTTCGCTAGTGGGAGATTATCGAGTTCTATCTCACAAGACTCTCATAACTTCTCTCCGTCACCTCTCACAAAAAGAAAGAACTCAGTATCTTTCATCCAGATTAAACCTTTATTTCCCCTAAATACTTTTAGGTTACACATGCAATTCTATTTAAACAATCGTTAATCCCAGCCTAATATTCTATTATCAAGGGACATGTACTATTCTTGCACTTGTGCTTCTGACGTTTCGCCCTTTTTGAGGATCACTTTTTGCTGCAAAGAAAGAACATCCACAACTTGATGAGAAATGAGTAAAAAGAGCTTCAATCCTTAATCAAGATTTCCGCAGAATGTGAAATTCCAGTTATTTCATTTCTTGGGCGTCGTGAAAAGTTCTATCATTTAATATGATGTCGTTTTAACCACTGAACAATAAAAAACAAGCTTTTTACCGCATAAATTGCTTGCAGCATCAAGATATATACAAGTCGAGTTCATAAGACTTTGACCATTGGTTCTTTTAAGCCCTGTTTATTTTAAATCGTTAATTCTATAATGATAGCTTGAATAACCAAGGAACGATTACTTTGTAATTCTTTGGTAGAGTACAATATTATTTCAGTGTATCTTGATAATTATCTTTATATGTCACCTTCGAATCTGAAAGAAATTTGAATTGGACGCGGTGTATCGATTGCACAGAATAAAAAGTGTCCATTACCCGGCATACTATTGTAGCAGCAGTATTGCATTCCTCCACACAAACCATAGGCTTTTTTTAGCCCGGGATCACAAACGTACTTGCAGTCTCCAGAAACGCCATGGTAGATGTAACAACCTTTAGGAGGTTCTACCGCTAAGTAGAACAACATTTTATTCGATACACATAAGGAAAGCAATCAACATTACAATATTTCATCATTTTACACTTCAAAAACTGCAAACCTGACATTCAAAAGCTCACTTATTTAATAAATCAATAAAAAAAATAGCCAGACAGCGTTTCTAAAATCATTAATACTGGTTGTAAAAATTGGTATGCGGTTTACCAACTTGAACGCGAGGGCTTCAAATCAGTGTTAATTATCCGAAGAATACAAAGAATCTCCATATGATTACTATAGTGCTTAAGAAAATGATAAATCATAATTGAAGGAATTTTGAAGCCTTAGTAACGGAATTGTCTTATATCGATTCAGAACTTCAGAATAACAGTTATCGAATAATTGAACACCTTAATAAAGAAAATTGTGGAGCGTAACTTTGGTCAGTATAACTGACAAACATACTATTGCACCTTTCATCTAAGCTATTGCACCTATGCACCTCACCTGGCTGATAGAAACAGTAAGCGGTGTTTTTGATCGTGTCGTCCCAACAACAAGAATCTGCCAAACATTCGTCTTTTGTTGTCCCTACCTTACCACAGTCCTTGCGCTGCGAAGGACCAACAGGACACATTGCGTATGGTGGAACTGTAAAACAAACAGTGTGCGACGTGGTGAGAAATCACATCTCGTCGAACAAAGGTTTGGGAGTTTGTTGGTTTGCCTCCCTTTTTTTCGTTTTCCTTGGCAATAAAGTAAAATTAGGGAAATTAAACCACGAAAATGTCTTACTTCGTAATGGAGCCATTTTGTTGATCACGTGGTATATGTGCTTTTGATTCCCTCGATTTCAAAGCCCTTACTGTCTTAAATACATCTCCCTGTCCCCTGGGTGTGAAAACCAACTCACATTCATATCCTGGGGAAACCACGTTCCGCTAGCTATTCGGGTCATGATTCGTTTGGCTTAACCAGAGACACCAAATGTTCAAGGCAGATTCTAGCTTCTTACCGCAATTGTTTTCTTTACAGAAGATAATGTTTTGAGGTTAATGTTTGCAGGGGTTGGTAAATATAGACATACGAAACAGAAGATATTAACTGAAATGTGTGAATAATCAGAGACATGCACACCTTTCCAGTGAATAAATTGACTATGTTTATTGTAAGAGATTTATTTAAGAAATCAATAGTTTTATGCACCAGTTATCAATGGAACTTGTTCTGTCTTACGGTCATGTGATCGTAATCTGATTCTCTCGACTTTTCATGAACCGACCACTGTAGGTAGGAAGCGGTGATGAAATGCTAGGTCTCTTTGACTCAGCACTCAAGGATAGTCAAGGTTCCATTCCCTCCCTCCTTCCGTGCAACCTCTTCCAGATTACTACATTATTTTTTTTTTCCGTGTTAGGGCATCCCCCCACCTTTTCTGGGAATAGTTTCATTGATAGTTAGCTTTACCCGATTAAGAAATTTGTTTGTTTTGACTAAACGGCCACCTGCGTGGCCAAAGTATGCCAGAATGTGCCATGTCATTTCTCTTTACAGCATACTGAGCCCAACCAAGGCAGGGCAAGTGAGATATAGCAATGTGGATGATGTAATAGGGCATAAATGACTTTAATAATTTAGTTTTCTCACCAAATATATACTATAACAGTGTTATCGTTTCGCGCCCTATGAAGCATTTAGTGCTTATCGAACAGTTTTCAATTGAGTGTCGTAAAAGCAAAACCAAAGCAATTACTCCAGCAAATCACAATAGAGGCACACGCTGCTATGAACCAATGAGAATTTAAAGCAGTTTACACTTAGCATGCACATAGCGTGGGAAAATGCCCGCGTGCAAATTGCAATTAGTATTGGTTTTGCTTCTCATTACTTGAGAAAGAGGCGTGGATTTTGCTCGATAATCAAAAAGTAACCCCAATTCACTTTCGATGCTCCATTGAAAACCGCTCTGTAACCTGGGGAAAACTTACCGTCGAAGTCCTTCAGATAGCACCACGGTTGATCTCCTGGAGGGTTTGCTTTCCAACAGCATCCTCTTGCGTCACACTGATCTTGACTGATTCCGAGCCATCCGCAGTCAGTTTTTGCTTTCATGGGGTCAACGATACAGGTGGGCGCTTCAAACAAAGAATACATGGCAACAATTAAGAAAAATACTGATGAAGCATTGCCGATATTGATAGCAATTTATATTATAATCAGCGCCTTGGAAAGCATCGTAAGTCTGTGCCACTGAGATTTAATGTCCTTCAGAGTTGTTCTCGCTTTTGAGGGAATAGGAGAGTTCCTAGTACGCGATCACGCGAGTGTAAGCTACTGAACACTTACGTTTCCTTAATTGGAATGGTTTACTGTTTTGCGGCAGATTTTTCAAGTGCGCCGTTTATTATGTAGCACAAGATGGCTGTCTTTATGTGCCCATGGGCCATTGAATGTTATTAAATTAACCTTTCTATTTGTGCAAAATATCATAGGTGCAAATGGACGTGAGAACTGTGATTAAAACAAAACTGAAAACTGAGAAAGTAGACAAGAAGGAGACTAGGCTGTCTGTTGTATGCGGTGTACTTAGCAGAAACCTCTTGAAACCTTCCCTTGTTATTAAGCGTACTGAAGCTAAGGCTGTCAAGGGCCATGTAGTCAAATGTATGGTTAAACTGCTAGCGAAAGCAGTATTCTCACTTCGGTATCTGTAATCGGCCGATGGATGCTCATAACACTTACCAAGCCTTTTAACATGTTTGCACGTACTTCTAATTGTCTAGAAGCGCAGCGCATGGGTGCTCTTACACACTACACAGATAAAGCTTGCTTAGAATCTAAAGTGCGCTTTAACGCAGAGGGGAAAAATCTTACGTGGTTGATCCGTCGCTCTGTAGCACCAGGGCGAGCCCTCTGGGACACTGCTATTCCAACAGCAGCTTCTTGCTTCGCAAGTCTCTTGATTTATTCCCATCCATCCACAGTCAACCACATGTTCAACAACACACCGACCTGGCAAGCACATGAAGTGAAATGAAGAAATATCAGTATTTACTACCTACGAAAAGATTTCAAAACATTTGATTAAACTCAGTTTTGAGGAGCCTTTCAAGGACCATATTAAAACAAATGAGGCCCTGTCTGTGTACTTCCATCCGGTTTTTAACTTTAAGCCGCAGAGTTGATACGCCAAAACATCTAGCCCAACATGTTGATTTCTACGTCTTATTTCCGAAGACCACCAATGCGTAAAGCAAGACTAAAGAAGTAGTGTACGGAAAAAATGCAGAACAGGAAGAATTTATGATTCAGTTTTAATACTTTAAGTGGCAATACCTTCATCATTTTGAGTTGGTTTCCCTATCACAACAACTCCTCCAAACAGCAACAATACAAATGCGAGTTTCATAGTCATCTTGTTGAACTGTTGAAGGAAGAAGAGACAGAGGCGTAAGTTGATAAATAAATCAGTCCAGCAGCAAAACCCATCTTCCACAATGCAAATAAAAAACTGAAGAGGCTGAGCCTTGTGATTTTGGGCGGCGAAGCAGCCGTCTCGTAACGTGTTCCACAACCAGCCAAAAGGACAGTAAAAAGACGAATAGAACAATTCCTGTCCTTAGGAAGGAGTTCCCATTTAACCGAAAATTTCCGACCAATAATCCCCCCTCACCAATCCTTCTACTTGAGAGAGCCTCAGGAACAGGAATACCGAAATAAGAATTCTAGAGGTTTTGTTTTTAGAAATTTTAATACATCTAGTGTAAGAACTGCGAAGAACTAAACGTTTACCAATAAACACTTTTACCAATATAAGCTATAACGTTATTTATATGATTCAGCTGGGCATAATAAACACAGTCCATCCCAACGTCAACACAAAATAATGTTGGTATTGACAATTCACGTGAAATAATCAAGTATACATAAGCTAGATTAAAGTGCAGATACTTCAACGAAAAGGCCTTCTCATTGTTCATAATAGGGCCATTTATACGGGAGAAAATAAGACGCGTCTTATGTAAGACGCGAACTGTACCGTTTATACCTTCGCGTCCTACGTAAGACGCGAAGATCTCGTATAAATGGTTCGCGTCTTATTTTTGATACAGCCTCGCTTACCCGCCAAGATGGGGCGCTGTAGCGAGAAACAAAAGCGTGCTGTCCCGTTATTTTAAGAAGATACTTTCTCAGAGATTTTTTTCTTATGAAGACCACGCCGTAGCATATAAAGAAATCAACAGAAATCCGAGAAGAGTCGGAAGAAAGCGATATACGGATTGGTGCCACTGATGGCAGGTTAAAGAAGGAAAGTGCTGAATTCACTTTTGGCTCTCCCGGCCATCTTTTGCAAAGCCTTGCAACCAATTACGCTATCTAATCATAAGACAAGCTCATGTTGCTGCCGTTTTTATGCAAGCGCACTTGCAGTTCACGTCTTATTTAGGACGCGAAACCATTTATACGAGGAAGTTCACGTCTTAATTAAGACGCGGACAAAATAAGAACAGCTGAAAACCCTGTTCTAAGATAAGACGCGTCTTATGTAAGACGCGACTTAAATAAGACGCGAACGCTTATTTTGTACCATTTATACGATCAGTTCGCGTCTTATTTAAGTCACGTCTTACATAAGACGCGTCTTATTTTCTCTCGTATAAATGGCCCTAATAATGCCCTTTATCGAATCTTGTTCGAATAAAAACCTTTGATTTTGCTATTTAAATTTTGAATTTCCACCTACCAATGAACCAATCAGCAAGGCTGAAAAGCAATTTGCCATCTTTTATGTGGAGGGCATTTAGTAAGGTTACTAAAGATATTTTTAGGTGCCCTTCAAAACGGAAGTCGGTTTCCCTGGACGTCCGCAACTATTGAGCACAACGTCATAAGAAGTCATCGGAGCGTGCCAACATGGCATTGTGTAATGGCGGCTCAGTGTTAAATATTCAGTATGGCTTTCTCAAATGGAATTTTTACGCATCTACATTTCGGAATGACTGCAATGAAAGTGTTTCGGGTACAAATTCCCCAGAAATTGCCGAAAATGTTTTAGATAATTTCATACCGCAAAGTAAAGAGAGAAAGCGAAAGCTTTATTATGATCAGCCGTCGAGCGAAAACTGTGGCCTCAAAAGATGACACCTTTGCTTGTTTTTACCTGGGTGGAAAAGCAGCGTGAAGAAATCCTCGAATCGCGGTTAAAGCGTTGAAGAACATGGCTGTCAAGAAACGCAAGCAGGCTGAAGAGCTGTACCGAACATCAAGCATTTCTTGAATAAGCGTTTGATGCGATTCGTAATGTTTTGCAACGTGCTGTTGACTCATACTTTCTGATACAAAATTCCAACGCATGGGACGCTTCTCCTCTAGCTTGATGGAGAGGTCATCCATCTCTTTTCTGGTAGGCATATTCGCAGTTTTCTTCCCAACATTATTTGTTGCTTTTCCTTTCCTGTCTTCTTTTTTCGATGTCGAAGCAGCGCTCGAATCGGTATTTTTACCCGCTGTGGGACGTGTGGTTTTCCTTTGTTTACAACTAGAGTTTTGTTTCCGTTTTTCTTCCCCTGTCGATTTCGCTCCTCTTGTGCCGCCTGGAAATGTCGGGTCTTCCACACTCTAATCGATGTCGCTTCCATCGCTTGAAGTGGGATCACAGGGGGCAGAGGAGTCCTATTTGATCGTACGTCTAGTTAAATTCACCCAACAATAGCATCGTGAATCGATCTTGTTGGCTTGAATCAACGTACGCGATCAAACTACAAACATGCGATCATGTTACGCTGCGGCTGAAATCCTATGTTTGTAGTTTGATCACGTACGTTGATTCAAATCATCAAGATCGATTCGCGCTGCCTTTGTTCGGTGAATTTAACCAGACATACGGCCAAATAGGACTCTGTGCTCCCTGTGGTGAGATCTAAAGAATGGCTAAAGAATGGCTGTCTAAGTCAAAATGCTTGCTCGAATGCACAATAAATTGTTGAATCTATCTCCCACTCCGGGTTTTCGGTCAAAATATGCCATTTTCCTTGCTTCTCAAACTCACTTTCGTCAACAAAGCACAATATTTCACGCGGAACGCCGTTCTGAATTTCTTGTGATCAAGCGCGCCTGCTGATTTTGCGGACGTCTCGGGAAACAGACTTCCGTTACTGTGACATCTAAAAATAACTTAACTGAAATTCACATATCCCAAGGGCCAAACTAGGCGTCTCCCTCTCTGTCCCTCATTTTCTCTTGTACTAAGTCAATAATTTGTTATTTCAGAGAAAAAAATCTTTTTCCAATAAACTTGACTATCTGGGGCGTAACAAATCCTATAAACATATTTACACTTTTCTGTCTTAAAAAAGGACGCACACAACGCCGAATTAATCTGAACATTAGAAAAATCTCTTTCCTATGCTAATTGTCTCGACAACGTATGGACGGACGATGAATAGCAAAATTGTACAAAAAGCAGGATAGAATTACATTCTTACTCGTTAAATATGCCGCTCATTGTCTCGCTTGAAGATATGGGAAACGATTGTGGCCATCGGCTAAGCACGCAACTTGGTGCTGCAAACTACAAGTTATAGAGGCTCACCTAGCTAAGACAAACCACCAAACACACCTTTCCCCAAAACTCTTAAACCCTAAAAACCCCCCTACAAATACCACTTCACGTTAAGGAAAACCTAAGGAAAGGCATAAGTGTGTGAAAATTTTGAGGGAAGGTCTGGGCTAACCATAACCTTAGGGTACCATAAAGAACGGGACATGCCTGGCCTAACTAGGGGTGTTACCTTCCCTATCACACAGTGCGCAGATTTTGGACATGGCTCCATATCAGAAAGGCAAAATCTTAAACTCCAACTAAAATTAAAAAGGAGGGAAAGACCTTTAAGGCCGGCAGAATAAAGAAAAACAGACAAAAGAAAGAGAAAAGGAACCCCACTAGCTGAGCCGGACCAGGAATCCGTGGTAAACATGATATAAGGCGCAACTGAGATTACCCTCCTGATCGCTGAAGCCAGTGGAGGGAGCGTAGGGGGGACCCGAAACGGAGAGACAGAATACCAACCAAGCTGCAATAAAGGGTGAGGGAGCATATAAATGCACGAGGGCGTATAAAAATATTAACAAACTAACAGTCACTCAAACATTCACCATACCGAGGCGAGAATGCTCCCAAACGAAAAAAGGTACGAAACGTAAAAGATAGAGTTCTTGCAAAAAATTTATTCCTGATAAGCTCAAAACATGAGTAAACCTTAAGCTAAAGCCGACACACGGCGTCTTACCAAACCAAGCTTAATCAAATGAGCATACATTAAAGCTAAAGCGACACACAGCATGTACATGTCTAAAACAAGTTCAACACATAGCAAACAAAGTTACTAAAGCCGACACACGGCGTCTGTAAAACAAACTCAAGGTAAGAACAAAATAATTTAGCCAATGCCAAACACGGCGTCTTCCGAAAAGGCTCACGAGCAAAATAATTTAGCTAATGCCGACATATGGTGTCTGCCCTCAACACAAAAGCTCAACACAAGCTCAACACAAGAGAAAAATAATTTAGCTAATGACGACACACGGCATCCGCCAAACAGGCTCAACACAAGAGCAAAATAATTTAGCCAACGCTGACACAGGGCGTCTGCCAAACAAGCTTAAAAACCATGAGCAAAACAAATAGCTAATAACGAGACACGGCGTACCAAACCACACTAAACACACGAGTAAACATCCAAGCCAAAGCTTACACACGGCTTGAAAAGGTAAACAAAAAGCTTGCAAATACACAACGGCCGGCTCCCAAGCTAAAGAGCAAAGACTATAAAACAAATATGTCCTACCCACGAGAAAAGAGAACGGGAAAAGCACATGGCCGGCATGCTTCGGCGAAGTGACACGTATGAACGTACAAGAAAATTCTTCCCAACTTACCGGCTTGCGAATCTGTTTTGAAATGCCCCGAATTAAAGCAAAGGGATGACTTATATTGAGAGACACTGCACGAGACTATTTCTCAGTTGCATAATTCAACAACTGTATTTACAAAACAGAGTTGTAAAATTCACGCACTCCGGATTTTCGCGGATTAATCATGAATGAGAATAAATTAAAAATATTAAAGATTGAAGAGTGGCTGTTGGGTTTTTTTTTTCTAAATTTGTAGATCTACTGTAAAAGTGAAATATCTCAAGTAAAGACTGCGAAGGATTATAAGAATTTATAGCCTCCTTCGCAGACGTCTTTGGGCTCGTCACGCGTTCCTTACCCACGAACGTCTGTTGAACTGAACTGCCACTTCCGTTCGCGGTGGTTAGCCAATCATAGTTCGTTTTCCAATTTTTTGAAAGTAGGACTTCGCCCCGGGATTATTTTCACAGTCGATGCACGTGAATCGGGTGTCGATTTCCATTCTTACGCAGCTCTTTATTGGTTTGTTCAAAACAAAGGCTAACCGCCGGCGAACAGAAATGGCAGTTCAGTTCAGCAGACGTTCGTGGGCAAGGAACGCGTGACGAGCCCAAAGACGTCTGCTAAGGAGGCTAAAGAATTTAAGACTTAGATAGAATTGACACACAAGTTCAGATTTGAATATAAATTGTCTAACTATCCAGTCTGCGGTTCTAGCTTAAAACTGGCATCATTTACATGAATTAGATTTCAAAGCTCGAAATGAGGTAGTACGTTTTGGGTATTTAGAAGATTTTAGACGTAATAAATATTTTCGAAAAAAAATAGTAAGAGAACAAATAATATTCGGAGGAAACAATAGCTTTTGTCCTGGATGAACAATAGCCTTACTTATATTCTAATAATATACATGAAAAAATTTCTCGATTCTGATTGGCTAAGAGAAATGCAGTTTTTAGGAAACACGATGCAGAAAAAAGTTAAATCAGTTCAAAAAAGTGGTAAACAACAGACGATTCTGATTGGTTAATTAACAAAGGAACTGAAATTGAGCCAATCAAACGCAGCCTTTGAATGGCGCAAGCGACTCTGCGAGCGAATTTTTGAGCAGGTTTTCTTTCTTCGTGACCGCAATAACAGCAGAGAAGCTGCAAAACGGAGAAACGGCTGCGAAAAGCACTGTATTTTAGATCTCTGTTTGGAAACAGTGGTGTCCAGAGAAGGGAATTACCGACGTAATTGGAATTACGAGTTCGTTGAATTCAACACTACACTGGAGTGACGCCGAGATTAATAAACAAACAAGGACAAACAAGGCGAAGATAACGAACTAGAAAGCCTGAAGGTAATGATAACAGCGCTATAAAGCTACAAAGTAGCCTTCTAGCTATAGCCTGTAATTGTTTAGCTAGTTTTTACAGCTAAAAACGCTTTAAAAACATTGAGAGAAAACTGTTGTTTTGATTCACCTGCGTTGCGTTGCTTCTGCAAAGTTAAGAAGCTATCTCGCATTTTTTTCATGTATATTACTAATAAGTAATCACATGATTTTTCTCATGCAATTTGGAATAAATAAGCACTTGTAAATTTTTTCAAAGACCCCAACTTGCACTCGACCACAAACTGCACTCGCACTACGGGCTCGTGCAATTTTGTGAGTCTTTGAAAAAATTTACTCGTGCTTATTTATTCCAAATTGCACTCAAAATCATGTGATTACCTATACTAATAGTTACTTTCCTGTGTGCTTTAAGAAGATCGCCTAGTCAAAATAGCATAGTGCATGGGGAGTGCATGTAGGCGAAAACAATATGTGTGATTCAGCCGGCCTGCACAAAAGATCCCAAGTTAAATCAAATTATCAATGGAATGCTGTTTTACTGATACGTTAGGAAACGCTTTTCACATAGGAAAAATGACAACCTACACACTACAGGCGCGGATCCAGGATTTTGAAATGGGGGGTGAATTTTCTCCACCTCAATCAGAGAAATCAGAGAAATCAACTATTATTTCAATATTTGAGGGGCAAGAAAAAAAAGAAAGAAGGGGGGCTTAAAAAAAGGGGGTGAAAATTCACCCATTTCACCTCCCCTGGATCCGCGCCTGCACTGGATGAAAGTAAATATGCGGACAATTTGGAACGCACGTAAACTGAAAAGGCATTGTCAACTGGTTTTATGAATGGAAACGTTGAAATAGTGGTTTTGTCACCTTTCGTTCAGCCTTGACGCATGATAACGCAAATCGAAAGGAATATTAGAACCGTCAGTTACAAATGAAACGGATCCTTCCCTTTTGGAATACCAAGTCTCACTTGGCCCTGGAATCGGTGAGAACGCCTTAGAAATGACATCTCTCCCCAAAATTCGTGGGCGTCATCCGCGAATTGCGAATTCCTTCAATACTCGGATCAAGAGTGCGGTGATGTCCACTCTTTATGCAGTTGGTCACATGATTCACAAGTTCATCTCGTTTTGAACTCAATTTCAAACCGCTGCACTTCAACCACCGTTTTAACTGGCCCACCATGTTGCCTTCTGGTTGTCTTCCAAACTGCAGAAAGGAACATTTTTGGGACAGTACGTAGTTTTTTATAGTTTTTAGATCTGTGACATTTGTATTTCTTATTTTAGATTTTAATACTTTTTTATTTTTTTATGGAGGACGTCCCTGAAAACCGCGTCTTTGCGTGACGGTTTCTTCCTCCTTAAAGATTGTTTTATTATTATTATTATTATTAAATATTATTATTATTATTATTATTATTTATTATTATTATTATTATTATTATTATTATTATTAATACTCATCATCTTCGGTCAGAACGATTAAAGAGCGAAGAGAAGTGCTCGCGAACGACATAATTTCAACTCGCGCTCTTACAGAAAAGCAATTTCTTTGTCTGAGTCATCCATGGGGCTCCAACTTTGTGACGTTAGTGTCGTCAAGTAAAACCAAAACCCAAACAATTACTCCAGCCAATCACAGCAGACCGAAACAGTGTTATGAACCAGTTAGAATCGAATTCGAAGTAATTACATGAAACCGGCGCTAAAAAGCGCGGGAAAATACGCGCGTGCAGGCCGCGATTGGTTTTGTTTTTGTTTCTCATTGGCTAAAAAAGTGGCGCGAGTAATGCTGCCCAATCACTGAGCAAAGCAATGCAAAACCGAAGCGAACGCAATTTTTCGACACTCAATTGAATTTCGCGTTATTATAACTTACTTCATAAATTACGATGCAAGACACAAAGGAAAAATACTGAGCCACAGGAGGGAGTGTCTAATTTTCGCGTGTCGAGGGTAAATTGTCGTGGGTCATTGGTAAGTCTGTGGGTGTAGAATACTAATTTGTTCAGGATCAGTCTTTGACGTCGGTGAATTTTGTATAAACAGAAGGTTATCACCCTGGTGTAAAACAGTTTCGCAGAATACTACAAGCTCATTGAAGTTACAGTTACTGGTTGTGTTTTCACTAGGCCAATTTTCTAGCTGAACATTTGTTTTTTGGTTTTTGTTTACAGACCGACATTTACTAGTTAAACGCGGCATCTGTTTGCATGTTTTCAATTTGCAAATTTGAGCCGTTAAATTAAGTATTCAAATTACGAAAGCGCGCATCTTTCAAAAATGGCAGTAGATGAAGTGCTCTTAACCCTTTAACGCCCAGTGTACGATATATCGTACGGATTTGTACAACAGACATGCCTGCAGCTTTCAAGATTGCCCACGCTCTCAAATTTAGACCTGATTATTATGGTCTGTTTATAGTTTCAACCAGTAACTGTTTTACGGTTTAAGAGTCAATACACTGGGAATAACCTTCGTTTCCCATTCCATATCTTTATTTATTTTCAAGCAAAACCAAAAATGGCCGTTTTATGCGCCCTGGAGCAAAGCTAAAAGACACACATCTTTGCTTTCAATTCTTTAATTCAAAATCTCCTTTGAAAAACCAAACATTCTAATGAGGGCAAACCTTGATCTCATGACTAAACATCTATCTCAAATTTTGCCTCTCACGCCTACATCGAGTCGAGCATCAGCCATTTACCTCTGTTTTTCTGTTTGGCGCCCGCATTGCATTTTGGGAAATTTGGATACTGCGGCGAAATGGAGGTTCCACCATCTTTTATAAGTGTCAAGCCATCCGGACCAACTGGCAAAATATGGTACGCGTTGTGTTCTTTGCAAGTTAAATCTCGCCAAACTTGCCTTGCTAGGTAAAAACCCCTAACAAGTGGAATTACTGAATTTCGACACCTTTACCCATTTGTAAACTGCTCCATAAAGCCATTTTTTAGCTTTTCTCGCCTTCGTTTACCCATTTTATAATTTTTCTTTTGCCAATCGAAGCATTAATTAATTATTCCTATTACCAAACAGTGCAAAACTCAAATTTTGAAAAGTTTGTCCCCCGAAGGATTACAGTAACCTTATAACTTACAACTGTTAATGACTTTGATTTAAATATTGATGCATATTGTATTCTCCCAGGTTTTGCGACGTAGGCAAAGCTTCTCTGCAACCTTTTCAACAGACTGAACCGTGGCAATTCAAAGGCAATTTTCAGTCAAGCATCATAATAATAATAATAACAATAATAATAATAATAATAATAATAATAATGATTAATAATAATGACGGTTTATTAATTACCCTCAAATTAAAAATTACATCTTTCACAAAGAAAAAAGCTTTAAAAAAACGACCTCCTACAATTACTGACATTAGGCAAAAAACTGTAAATTACAGTTACATGTCTTAATAGAACATCTTATTCTATAAGTTTGCAAAAAAAAACACTGATTTACAATTCCTGTCGATTTAAAAAGCACTCACTCAAACTTAGAAGGAGTAGATTAAAAAAAAACAATCAATTCAGATGGAATTGAAAAAATTTCAATTCAATAAAATAAGCTATCGGCCTCTAAAATTCAAAAATTTCAATAATAAAATATCTATAGCTGTTGAGTCTAGGGAAGTCCTGCTTGACACTTCTCTATTTCTAGATCCCTGTCCTTAACATCTAAGTACCTCCTTCTCGGGGTTCTCGATTCCCTTAGGCATAGGAGCGTACTCCTCAAAATTGCAAAGGACACTTTCGCCCTGACCCATGAAATTGTTGTGGCGTAATAATAATAATAATAATAATAATAATAATAACGATTTATAGCCCATGGGCCAAGACCTAAATATTTGAAATTTCTTACCAGTTAAAGAGAGCAGTGCTATCATACATTTTCTTAAACCTCAATTCCTATCCTTAAGTTTGATATATGATAGCAATGATTTATGGCCAGCTTTAATATCAAAATCACGTGATTAACTGGCGTAATCACTGACAAACCATACGGAGCCAACTATCCAACTGCCAACTGGTTGATGAAAACAGTGGTTTCATGCATATTTTGAGCTCTACTGTTGATTTAAATGCAAAATTGCATTATAATAACATTTGACTAAGAAAATTAACGAAAATTAAGATACATTGGTTGCCATAGCAACAATCAAATGGGTTAAAAGTGTTTTCATATGCATAGAGCACCTTAACCTTACGTTTTCCGGTGCGTTTGAAGCTTCTGCATAAATGTTGAACTCCCCTAGAAAACCTCGTCGGCTACTTGATTTGATTTTAATCAACGTTTTAGTCGCATCACCATCGAAATACTTATTACGAGAGCAAACTAGTGCTCGAACTTTAGTTTTTTAGTGACACGCAGTAACACCTAATGAACATTTTCACTTTCGTGCCTTTTATTTTTCGAATAACCTTGTCCACTACCCTGCAACACTAGGAGAATATGTCAAGGCAACACGGGAACCTTTAGAGTAATATAGCTCAATCATCTTCACATTCAACATCAGAGTCATCTGCGGTGAAAACCTCTGTAGCTTCCTCAGGCTGGTTTGTACACTCTTGTAACTGACACATGTTAGTACAATGCAACCGTTAGCGAGACAGGTACAGCTCGGCAACTGGCAGACTCTCTTACACTGACAGGATAGGAGCTCAAGCACTGCCATGGGTGCTGGTTCCCCACTCATCCAGTCAATGGTCAGCTTGCCATCATTTAGAAACCATCCTGAACCAATACGCAAGGGGGTTTGGGGTGAGCTTTCAAGACTCCTGCGCCATATTGCTGACTGGTAGTTTGCTCTCTCGCAATGCTTTCGTAATGTGTCCTGGCATGGCGGAAGCTGGTGCGACTCTAACTCCCTTTTCCTGGCGCAAAGGAGACCGTAACGCAACACATTAACATCCTTAGTTCCAGGATTTGAAGAGTGCATCAGGCATGTGAACTCTTGAAGACGCACAAATAGCTCATCCGATAATTCCTATTCCGCGCCAAGCTGCTGGAATAACTCTTGGTGTGCAGGACGTCGCTTTACTAACTTTAATGCCGTCAGTTTTCCTTGTCCAGGAAATGCGCTGACATTATCACACCAAGTGAAAGCATGCAGACCAGGAAGACATTTGCAAATCCTAGAACCATGATGTTCGAAGACATTTGTAATGCTGAAAAACCTTGTGCGAGTCTGTGTACCGCATTTTAAATACATAGTAGCTGGAACAAAGTCCTTAAATGCCAGACAAAGTACAAATACATCGGTATCTTCAGATGATTTAATGACATGCTCGGAACCATTCCTTGCTGCATGAGATGCGTGAAGAACAAGTCTGGTGTCTGTTTCCTCTTGAGTTGATGTCAGATCTTCTCTTGGTCTGACATGATCTGCTGAAATCTCAACACAACTTTCCTCGGTCGTGGTGAAAAGGTGTTTCTCTGTTAGTCTTTGCCTGAACCTCTCTTTCTGCCATTCTTCAGTGACAACTCTAACCAACTGCTTCTTGTTCTGAGGGTTCGATAAGAACTTTCTCCGATGTTGTATTCTGTGATCTGGCTGGATATTTCTGTACTCTCTTCCCGAGTAGCCCCCTCTCCTCTCTCTGTGTGTGTTCTTGATCGACGTTTCTCTATAAACATCAAAGACGACGTCAATTTGCTTACTCATTGCACCTTCTCGCAGGATCATAGCCATCAAAGCATCTGCTATTTCAGCAAATAGTTGGCAAATATCCTATGTTATCTTTCTTTACTTCGATCTCATCCCGCACTGGGATATTAAACCCTGTCCACCCACAAACTTTCTGCTTTTCGGCAGCGTGGAGCCCGAACAAGAATCCGCAAAAGATTCTTCTTCCAAGCATTTCTTTGTATCTCTGTTCTTCAACATAGGATCTTGGAGGGGGTCCACAGCGCTCTCCTGCATTGTAGATGGGAAGATCGCGTTCGCTTACTACTTCAAGGCTTCTTTGTTTGGACTTTGTTAATACAGGGGTCACCTGTGCTGGAGGAAGGTCGGGACCAAAATGTCGAGCTCGTATTGCGATGCCATTTACTCTGTGCGACGTCCCCCACCTTAGAGTGTTTCCTCTAACCTGTCGATTTTGTCCCACGCGAGCGATGTGCTGATGTAAGGCTTGATGTTGTCAGGAAGCGGTACGGCATTTTCCGGGGTCATTGCCATTTTCTGAAGACACAGCGCTGTGTTCAGTTCTTCGATTTGTGAGTAGGCTACCCCGTGTCCACATCGATTCAAGATCTGAATTAGTTCTACATTATTTGTCAAGGTCTTGACAGCGTAGGGTAGTAATATGTGTTTTGGAGGCTCCTTTCCTCCGCCAGTCACGCCGAATACCATGTCCTGCCCAAACGAGTTGACAAGGCGCTGGAATTTTGATGAGCACGGTTCTTCTGGATACTTTGAATTTCCTGTTAACAAGGTAGCTAGAAACACTCTAATTTCATCAGGGAGATTTATTTCCTCTTCAGTGAGCTGTGATGGCTCAGGAGGCCAGGACATCTCGTTTTCTTTGCAACATATGGCTTTCCGAAGTTCAAGAGCAACTCGTCGGATGTCATCCATTAATGATGCTTGACCTTCGCACTGCAGTTGATGTAATCGCGCTACCTCTTTAGCCAACTGAAGCCGTGACAAATTGGCAGGGATAACAAACACTCTGTTGTTGCCAAGCAGGTCTTCAAGCTGTAATATATTCCCAAACTCTGCCTCAAGTTTCCTGCAAAGATGCGTCTTGAAGAACGTTATTCCTGACGTAAAAGAAAAGCTTCTCATACGCTTCTGACTCATTGCAAGCATATTCGTCATCCCGAGATGTAAATGATAAAGTCGAGAAGGTGTGTATTTTTGTCTTTGGTCGGGTGTATTCTCTGTACCAAGTTCCGTGATATTTAACCAGGGTTAGCACTAACCATGCTTCTAGCAACTGGGCCTAGAGAACTGTATCTTGATCTCTAACTTAGATCTGGGATGCAAATGTGTGGCTCATGCTCTCTTTTGTAGGCAGAAAAGTAAGAACGGATACATGCTTCTGTTGCTGGTCCAGAAGAAAGCAGTTACAGTTGCTGCCCGTACTCTTAGTGGATGAAGCAAGTTATTATGGCTAAGACATAAGTAAAAATAGAGAACTTCGTTGTAATGATTAGCATGGAATTTTGAAAGCCTTCCCTGCTAGCAGAGGCCTCTTTTCCTTGTATTCAGCGTGCGGGAGGAAAGAGGCCTCTGCCATGGGTCGAAATGGTCTGTGTTGAGCATGCGCTGCGGTTTCTTATCAACCGAACCATCATGTGATGCTTTTAGCATATGATCGGTCAGCAAGCAATACAAGGAACATGCATATTAAAACCTCCGTCCACGACCGCGGACGGCGGCTTAATCAAAGACCATTTCCACCTATGGCAGAGGTCTCTTTTCTCCCACATACTAAATACAAGGAAAAGAGGCCTCTGCTAGCAGGGAATTGAAAGCCACAATTCAATAAAATTTCGGGGCGATGCATCTCTGACTCTAGAGTTCTCCAAGCGTCTTTCTTGTCACTTCCAGTGGCTGGCCATTCAACTGAAGGATGGTAACGCGGGCTTATGGAAAGTGATTTGTATTTTGGAAGCCTTTTAGAGGCCAGGCATCTTCTTTTGGCTCTTCAAGGCCAAATCAGAGTACTATGAATTGACCTTATGCCTTCCTCACACATAATATACGAAGAACATCAACATCCAATAAGTACATTTCCATGCCAAGTGTCATCGTACACTCGCTTGTGAGAAAACTAAAATGGCCAGCAGCCACATGGTTTCGCGTAATATTTAACAAATATCCTGAAACTCAGGCTATGTTCCGCAAGATTGAGCAAGATAATTGTTTTATTACACTGATTAATAACAAAGTACAATTTTCTGCGTTTCTTGCAAAAAAGCTGAAAGCCCGACAGTTTTCTCCGCGACATACAACGTTACGTATATCGCAGGATATCTGTTGAGTACGCACGACTATTATTGGGCGCGCTATGACGATATTTGGACATCGTCACAATGTGTTTAATAATAATAATAATAATAATAATAATTAAAGTTCTTAAAAACGCATTCTACGTATTAATGTCTTGATGCTTTTTACAACTAAAAGAAAGAGCTCTCACGAAACAGGTACGTTTTCAAAGCCCCGTTAAAACTATCAACAGAGTTACTGTGTCTAATTGCAAGCGGTAGCTGATTCCATAACTTCGAGGCAATTGCCGCAAAAGATTTATCTCCGTAAGTAACTGTAGTATAATAGTAATCTTTAGATCGGACTACGTGTACGCGATTGACTGCGAGTACGACTAGTCAATTGCTAGTCGCCGTAGTCGCAAGCTTCTATTATCATGTATGACCAGATGACACCAACTCTCGTTCCTAGAGCCTCATTCTATTCTGTTCAAGAACACTGAGGGGCAAGGCTTCTGGGAACGCAGATGTTTTGAAATTTGAAAGTCGTACTCGTACTCATTCACGGGTATATCAGGAACCAATAAGATGACCAGTTCCCAGTCGGCCGGCTTGTTAGCTCAGTTGGTAGAGCACTGCACCGGTATCGCAGAGGTCGTGGGTTCGAATCCCGTACAAGCCTGAATTTCAGTTTTTCAGGCTTTATTTTCACTGATGCTTAAGTAGTGTTCATAACTGCGATGATCGTCCACATATTCATTCCTTAATCCGCAGTTAAAATAGATGAAACTCGTGTATTTATTATCGCATTGACAGATTTCTTAACTGGGGCGATCATGGGGAGACGCATTACCAGAAATCCGCGTCACGTTTAACAGGAGATAATTTATTCATGCGTCACGCGGCCCTTAAAATGTCCGCCGGAGTTACTACAGAATGTATCAATTTCAACAGATATCTTCAGATAAATTTACCGGTGGCAATGCTGCTTATTTCCGCACGTCGCATACAAATAATATACCTTTAATGGAGTGTTCTGTGTTGATTTTTTAGACTGAAAACGTTAAAAAACGTCGGACAGTTTTCAATTGAAAAACTTCGGTTACTGACCCCCATACTAGAGTCACCATTTTAATCAGATTTTAGTATAATTACTCACCTTTAATTAAAATTTTGCAATGCACTTCCTCGTTCTGACAACCTTTCGCACGTCCGAGCAATATTACTAGGAAATGAGCTTTCCACCGCTTTTAAACTGATTCTGTGAAGAATAAGTCCAGACAAAATCACAACGAAAAAGTACAAAATTCGCAGCCAGTCGATGTTAGGCTTCAGTGAGCAAAGCACTCCCATGAGACTGGTCGAAGGCCAGAAATAAAGTTAGACTTTCTGCTCTTTCTCAATACTCGCTAGCCATTATTGACATTATTCAGTTTGACTTAGAAACCAAGCCTTTTTTGCATAAGTCCGCTGGTGTAAAGAATTGCTTTAATTTAGTCGCTCTCGACGCCTTCGCTCAAAAGCCACCATCTTGGAAACTCGCGTGTCTAGCGTGCAATGGCGCAGGAGCAAAATGTCGCCGATTTCTGGTAATGTGAAAAGCGGCAACATCAAACGTATCTGCTTCCTTCCTTCAATGAGTAATCAGTTGATTATTCGTTGATTATTATCGATTACTCATTGATGTCATTGATCATGAAATGGGGTGCAGTCCCAAAGTTCCCACATGCTGATTTCAAGACCTTCGCTAGTTGGAGATTATCGAGTTTTCTCTCACAAGACTCTCATAACTTCTCTCTGTCACCTCTCACAAGAAGAAAGAACCCAGTATCTTTCATTCAGATTAAACCTTTATTTCCCCTAAATACTTTTAGGTTACACATGCAATTCCATTTAAACAATCGTTAATCCCAGCCTAATATTCTATGATCAAGGGACATATGATAGTCTGCACTTGTGCATCTGACGTTTCGCCCTTTTTGAGGATCACTTTTTTCCTGCAAAGAAAGAACATCCACAACTTGATGAGAAATGAGTAAAAAGAGCTTCAATCCTTAAATCAAGATTTCCGCAGAATGTGAAATTCCGTTATTTCATTTCTTGGGCGTCGTGATAATTCTAACATTTAATATGATGTCGTTTTAACCACTGAACAATAAAAAACAAGCTTTTTACCGCATGAATTGCTTGCACCATCAACATATATACAAGTCGAGTTCATAAGACTTTGACCCTTGGTTCGTTTAAGCCCTGTTTATTTTAAATCGTGAATTCTATAATGATAGCTTGAATAACCAAAGAACGATTACTTTGTAATTCTTTGGTAGAGTACAATATTATTTCAGTGTATCTTAATAATTATCTTTATATGTCACCTTCGAATCTGAAAGAAATTTGAATTGGACGCGGTGTATCGTTTGCACAGAATAAAAAGTCTTCATTACCCGGCATACTATTGTAGCAGCAGTATTGCATTCCTCCACACAAACCATAGGCTTTTTTTTGCCCGGGATCACAAACGTACTTGCAGTCTCCAGAAACGCCATGGTAGATGTAACAACCTTTAGGAGGTTCTACGGCTAAGTAGAACAACATTTTATTCGATACATATAAGCCGGGAAAGCAATCAACATTACGATATTTTATCATTTTACACCTTAAAAACTGCAACCCTGACATTCAAAAGCTCACTTAATAAATAAATAAATAAATAAATAAATAAATAAATAAATAAAAAATAGCCAGACAGAGTTTCTAAAATCATATAACTGATTGTAAAATTGGTATGCGGTTTACCAACTTGAACTCGAGGGCTTCAAATTAGTGTTAATTATCCGAAGAATACAAAGAATCTCCATATGATTACTCGAGTGCTTAAGAAAATGATAAATCACCATTGAAGGAATTTTGAAGCCTTAGCAACGGTGTTGTCTCATATCGATTCAGAACTTCAGAATAACAGTTACGAAAAATTAAACACCTTAATAAAGAGAATTGTGGAGCGTAACTTTGGTCAGTATAACTGAGAAACATACTATTGCACCTTCCATCTAAGTTATTGTACCGATGCTTCCTCACCTGGCTGATAGAAACAGTAAGCGGTGTTTTTGATGGTGTCGTCCCAACAACAAGAATCTGCCAAACATTCGTCTTTTGTTGTCCCTACCTTACCACAGTCCTTGCGCTGCGAAGGACCAACAGGACACATTGCGTATGGTGGAACTGTAAAACAAACAGTGTGCGACGTGGTGAGAAATCACATCTCGTCAAAAAAGGTTTGGGAGTTTGTTGGTTTGCCTCCCTTTTTTTCGTTTCCTTTCGCAATAAAGCAAAATTAGGGAAATTAAACCAGCAACACGTAATGTCCAGTACTTAGCAATGGAGCCATTTCGTTGATCACGTGGGTTATGTGCTTTTGATTCCCTCGATTTCAAAGCCCTTACTGTCTTAAGCACATCTCTCAGTCCCTGGGTGTGAAAACCAACTCACCCTCATATCCTGGGAAAACCACGTTACGCTAGCTATTCCGGTCATGATTCGTTTGGCTTAACCAGAGACACCAAATGTTCAAGGCAGATTCTAGCTTCTTACCGCAATTGTTTTCTTTACAGAGGATAATGTTTTGAGGTTAATTTTTGCAGGGGTTGGTAAATGTAGAAATACGAAACAGAAGATATTAACTGAAATGTGTGAATAATCAGAGGCATGCACACCTTTCCAGTGAATAAATTGACTATGTTTATTGTAAGAGATTTATTTAAGAAATAAATAGTTTTATGCACCAGTTATCAATGGAACTTGTTCTGTCTTACGGTCATGTGATCGTAATCTGATTCTCTCTACTTTTCATGAACCGACTACTGTAGATAAGAAGCGGTGATGAGATGTAGCCTCTTTGATCGGACTCAGCACTCAAGGATAGTCAAGGTTCTTTCCCTCCCTCCTTCCCTGCAACCTCTTCCAGATTACTACATTATTTTTTTTTCCGTGTTAGGGCATCCCCTCACCTTTTCTGGGAATAGTTTCATTGATAGTTAGCTTTACCCGATTAAGAAATTTGTTTGTTTTGACTAAACGGCCACTTGCGTGGCCAAAGTATGCCAGAATGTGTGATGTTATTTCTCTTCCCAGCATACTGAGCTCAACCAAGGCAATGCAAGTGAGATATAGCAGTGTGGATGATGTAATAGGGCATAAATGATTTTAATAATTTATTTTCTCACCAAATATATACTATAACAGTGTCATCGTTTCGCGCCCTATGAAACATTTAGTGCTTATTGAACAGTTTTCAATTGAGTGTCGTGAAAGCAAAACCAAAGAAATTACTCCAGCAAATCACAATAGAGGCACACGCCGCTATGAACCAATCAGAATTCAAATCAATTTACTCTTAGCATGCACAATGCCAGGGAAAATGCGCGCGTGCAAATTGCGATTAGTATTGGTTTTTGTTTCTCATTACTTGAGAAAGTCTAGTGGAGTGGGTTTTGCTGGATAATCAAAAAGTAAACCCAATTCACTTTCGATGCTCAGATGAAAACCGCTCTATTGATAACCTCCATAATCTCTCTATTGCTCTCCACTAATTGAAAACTTACCGGCGAAGTCCTTCAGATAGCACCACGGTTCACCTTGTGGAGCGTTTGCCTGCCAACAGCATCCTCTTGCCTCACACTGTTCTTGATTGATTCCCAGCCATCCGCAGTCAGTTTTTGCCTTCATGGGGTCAACGATACAGGTGGGCGCTTAAAACAAACAATACATGGCAACGATTACGAAAACACTGATGAAGCATTGCCGATATTGATAATAATTTATAATCAGCGCCTTGGAAAGCATCGTATGTCTGTGCCACTGAGATTTAATGTGCTTCTGAGTAGTTCTCACTTTTGAGTGAATAAGAGAGCTCCTAGTGCGCGATCACGGGAGTATAAGCTACTGAGCACTACTTTCACTTAATTGGAATGGTTTTTCAAGCAGATTTTTCAAGTGCGCCGTTTATTATGTTGCACAAGATAGGTGTCGTTTTGTGCCCATGGGCCATTGAACGCTATTAAATTACCTCCCTATTTGTGCAAAATATGATAGGTTAAAGTGGACGTGAGAACTGTGATTAAAAAAAAACTGAAAACTGAGAAAATAGAAGAGAAAAAGACTAGGCTGTCTGTTGTATGCGGTGTACCTCACAGAAACATTTAGAAACTTCCCTTTTATTAAGGGTACTGAAGGCTGTCAAGGACCATGTAGTCAAATGTATGGGTAAACTGCTAACGAAAGCAGTATTCTCATTTAGGTATCTGTAATCGGTCGATGGCTGCTCATAACACTTACCAAGCCTTTAACATTGCCTAGTTTCATACCGTGAGTTACTGGGTCGAGTGCGGACTTTCGCGGACAAATTAAAAAAAACAAACACGGCGTCCGCTGTTGCGAAGGAAAAGGCGTCCTTATCACGAGCTTATTGTTTCAAAAAAAAGGAGGCACAGTGCCACTTCGTGGCCGAAGCCATGTTTTTTTTGTAATTTGTCCGCGAAAGTCCGCACTCGACCCAGTACCTCGATGTATGAAACTAGACAATGTTTGCACGTACTTCTAATGTCTAAACGCGCAGCGCATGCGTGCATTTACATACTACACAGATATAATTTTCTTAGAATCCCACAAAGTGCACTCTAATGCAGAAGAGAAAAATTCTTACGCGGTGAATCCTTTCCTTCGTGGCACCAAGGCGAGCCCTTTGGGACACTGCTATTCCAACAGCAGCTTCTCGCTTCGCAAGTCTTTTGATCTATTCCCATCCATCCACAGTCAACCAAGTACGCCTGTTCAACAGCACACCGATCTGGCAAGCACATGAAGTGAAATGAAGAAATATCAGTATTTACTAGCTACGAAAAGATTTCAAAACATTTGATTAAACTCAGTTTTGAGGAGCCTTTCAAGGACCATATAAAAACAAATGAGGCTCTGGCTGTGTACTTCCATCAGGTTTTTAACTTTAAGGCACAGAGTTGATACGCCAAGACATCTAGCCTAATTGATTGCTACGTTTTATTTCCGAAGTCCACCAATGTGTAAAAGCAAGGCTAAAGAATTAGCGTACTGGGAAATTGCAGAATTAACATTGAGATTTATGATTCTATTTTAATACTTTTCCATTGATTAGTTTGTGTTCCTTTCAGATGGTGGGCTCTCTAGGGTAAGTGCTTTCAAAAGGCAACCAACTGAAATAAGTTGTAAAGACTGCGACCACCTGCCACGTACAAACATTTACTAATTATTCTTTTCCATGATGAATAGATTCGATTCTGTTTCATGGTTTAAAAAAATGATCTCTGAAATTTGTACCTTTTTTATCCTTTGTTTATTATTTTAGAATAAGCGTTAACTAGAGCTTGTGCGAAGGCGTTTTCTTTGCTCTGTGAGTAACAGCTAAAAAGGTAACAAGCCTAAAGACAGACATTTTGAAAGGTTTTAAGTTAATAATACCTTCATCATTTTGAGTTGGTTTCCCCATCACAACAACTGCTCCAAACAGCAACAATACAAATGCGAGTTTCATAGTCATCTTGTTGAACTGTTGAAGGAAGAAGAGACAGAGGCGTAAGTTGATAAATAAATTAGTCCAGCATCAAAACCCATCTTCCACAATGCAAATAAAAAATTGAAGAGGTTGAGCCTTGTGATTTTGGGCGACGAAGCAGTCGTCTCACAACGTGTTCCACCGCCGGCGAAAAGGACAGTAGAAATACGAATAGAACAATTCCTGTCCTAGTTCTAGGCTCTAGTTTAAGGTAGGCTGAGGTTTTCTGAAAACTGTACGTATAGGAGTAGCGGGGTGAATTTGTCTTTTTGGAGTTATCATTTCAATGAAAGCAAGTGAGATCTACTTATGCAAACACGATGTGGAACTTCCAAAAATTGAAAATTTTCTCATCTTGATTTTGTCGACTTTTGTCAGACGTGAGCTCGATTTTTCGTCTTGACCCATTTCTCTAACATTGGAAAAACAGGGAGAAGACCTTACCTTGCAACTATGAGCCACTATGAGCCACCTCACGTAAAGCTCTCTGCTCGTCTTAGTCAATCTCTGCTTGTCTCGATACGAGATTTTAAATAAAATTGTTTCCTGAATAAAGATCACACTAAGATTTCACCAGATGTACGAGAAGCAAAACTTTTTCCCTGCAGTTCTGACCAGCGATTAACATTTTGTTTGATCGTATGCCGCAGTGAGATTTGCTCGATTGTAATATTGACATCAACAGGTGTCATAGGCGGTGATAAAAGATGTCGTCAGGCTTCTCTTGGGTTACAGTTAACATTCAACACGATGTAATGATGAGAAAAGGAAAGACGAGAGCAATATAAAACGCTACATACCTCAGTGAAAAGGCCTCCTTACTCTTGAAAACGCCCTCTATCGAAACTTGGTCAAATGAGCAACGCTGCTTTTGCGACTAACACTTTTAATTTCGATACTGACAACTCAGTCCTTTACTATGAAGAGCCAATCATCGAAGCGGAAAAGCAATTTGTCTTAAAATATGTCCATAAAACCTAATGCCGACATCAATCAATGGCATCGCCACGTCAGTTGTGTGCGTTTTTGACCCCATAATATTATTTTTTTATCTACAGCTCGAACAGAGCGGTAAGAAAATCAAAACGTTGCGAGGTTTATGAAAATTAATGAGACACGTCAACCAGTTCTGGAAGATGAGCCGATTAACAGCAACCCCAATATATAACTTGTAACAAAAGCAACAATATGATATTTCAGAGAGGAATGGATTTTTTTCGACAAACTTGACTATCTAGGGCGTAACAAATCATATAAACATATCCACATTTTTCTGTTTTCAAAATGGACCCACCCAAGGCCGCCATTAATGCGAGAGACAAGTCTCATTTCTATGCTAATATTAAATCAACAGTTTGAGGATCGGCGATAAAGAATAAAATATTACACATAGTCCTATGGGATGGATAAAACATTGGTGTGAAGACTGATCTTGTGGTATTGTTTTGTGTTTTATTACACCAAAAGAACAAGAAAACATTATTTCTCTCCTAAGTCAACCAAGCCTAATCATTACTTTACTTTTACCAATATATACTATAATGATATTTATATGATTCAGCTGGGCATAATAAACACAGAAGATCGCAACTTCAACTCAAAATATTGATGGTAATGATAGAATTTATTCACGTGAAATAAAGCATGTTAGATTAAAATGCAGATACCTCAATGAAATGGCCTTCTCACTGTTCTGTAATATTGCCCTTTATCGAATCTTGTTCGAATGAAAACCTTTGATTTTGCTATTTAAACTTTGAATTTCCACCTACTAATGAACCAATCAGCCAGGCCGAAAAGCAATTTTCCATCTTTTATGTGGAGGGCATTTAGTAAGGTTACATTCTAACTTTCTATGGCATCACCACGTATAATGGATGCCTTTTAGTCCGCTAACAAAATTATTTTGATCTACAGCTCGCAAAGAGCTGTGGTGAGAAATTAAAAATAAATAACTTGCCGAAGATAAATTAATAAGACACATCAACTTTTTTGAAAAATGATAATTAACCGCAACCTCAAAATATAACTTGTAACTAAAGCAATAATTTGATATTTCAAAGAAATTTAATTTTTTTTTTCAATAAACTTGACTATTTGGGGAGTAACAAATGTTACAAACATGTTCACATTTTTCTGTCTTTAAAATGGGCACACACGACGCCCAATTGATTAGAACATTAGAAAAGTCTCTTTTCTATGCTAATTGTCTCAACAAGTTATGGACGGGCGATCAATATCAAAATTGTGCTATAAACAGGATAGCATAAAAATAAGAGTGAAAAGTGGCTGTTGGGTTTTTTGTTTTTAAAATTGTAAATCTACTGTAAACGTGAAATTTCTCAAGGAAAGACTACGAAGGATTATTTAAGAATTAGATAGAACTGATTACATTTAATTAACACACAAGTTCAGAAAGGTGCTGTTATATCTGTGAACACTGTGGTCTGATTTGAAAATAAATTGTATAACTGTCCCCTCTGCGGTTCTAGCCTAAAACTAGCATTATCTACAAGAGTTAGATTTCAAAGCTCGAAATGAGGTAGTACGTTTTGGGGTATTTAGAAGATTTTAGACGTAGTTAATATTAAAAAAAAAGAAAGAAAGAAAGAAACTGTAGCAAAGAACAAAAATATTCTGAGGAAACAATAGTTATTCGCCTGGATGAAAAAAAGCCTAATTTATATTGTAATAATTACTTTCCAGTGCGCTTTAAGAAGATCGCCCAGTAAAACAATAGATATGATTCAGCCGGGCAGCACAAAAGATCCCAAGTTAAATCAAATTATCGATGAAATGTTGTTTTACTGACCCGATAGGAAACGCTTTCTCACATAAGAAAAATGACAACCTACACACCAGATGGAGGTAAATAATTATGTAGACAATTTGGAACGCACTTTAACTGAAAAGCCATTGTCAACTGGTTTTATGAATGGAAACGTTGAAATAATGGTTTTGTCACCTTTCGTTCAACCTTGACGCATGATAACGCAAATCGAAAGGAATATTACAACCGTCAGTTACAAATGAAACGGATCCTTCCCTTTCGGAATACCAAGTCTCACTTGGCCCTTGAATCGGTGAGAACGCCTTAGAAATGACATCTCTCCCCAAAATTCGTGGGAGTCATCCGCGAATTGCGAACTTTGAAAAAGATGAAGCGACGCGAGGGTTCGATAAATGAGAACAACAACAATACTTTTTTTTTTTTACTCTAAACACTTAAAGATATATTTACATAGCAAGTGACAAAACTACAGTTGCTTAAAAAATAGATATGCTTAAAGTTGAACCAGGAGGATAAAAGAACCTTGCGGTTTTCGAGTTATTCTCCTGCATTTTAAGTGCAAAACAAAATAAGATTAAAGGATTGAAAGAGATGAGTAAATAAAGTGCAAACACAAGGAGACAGACCGAACCATATGAGCAGTGGATATTCGAAGGAGTTAAATGTTCAAAATATTAGTTATCTCATGGAATTTTCGAGTTGTTGAGAGAAGAGGTATAGCTTAATCTGAGAATGAAAATTTTGAGTGTCAAGGAAAACAGTAGAGAGTGTTCGCTCACTTGACCAGCAGCCATATTGGTTTACTGAAACAAAAGAAACATTCGCATTAAAAAGAGTTCAATTCCCAAAATAAACTTTTTCTCCTCTAACTTGGCCGGCGTTTCTTTGTTTTCTCCTTCAACCGTGACGTCAAGTGAACACATTCTTTATGTTTATTTTTATTTGCCCCAGTAAAGTGTTTTGTGCTTCACGCTCTTACACGACGCTTCTTGCTCAGCCGAAGTCGGGCAAGAGCGAAGCCCTTGCCAATGAACCAATCATGAAGACCGAAAGCTATTTGCCTTCTTTTCTTGCCACTAAAATCCTGAGGGCATTTGCCAACGTTACACTCCAATCTTCGATCGCATCACCACGTGAAACGGGTGCGGCCTTTTAGACCCGTTAATGAAATTATTCACATCTACATCTCGGACAAAGCGTTAAGAAAATCAAAAGGCTGCCGCAGATATGAAAATAAATAAGACACGTCGACGATTTGAAACATAATAATTAACAGTGTAAGCCTCCATATATAATTTGTAAGGACAGGAATAATGTGTTATCTCAGATAAAATTTCAAAAATTTGGTTGATGAATTTGGCGACTGGAGCGGAACAAATCCTGTATTTTATGTTTTACAGTAATCATGAACACACGAGGCTGTCATTTCTGTTCTCACGGTGCTTATTGTTTGAACACTAATGTGGACGGGCGAGTAATAAATACAAAATATAACGGGATAACTGGTGCACTCAAGTGTGGTCGTGTGGTGTCTTGTTTTAAAAAATATAAATCTATGTTATGTGAAAGTATTCCATGTGTGAAGATGCAGAGGATTAAGAGTACTTGGAAGACCGAATATTGTCAATTAACAAACTTCAAATTTTAATAGGCTCTCTTATTTATGCGTAAACTGTGGTCTGATATCCATGCAAATAGGAAATTTGCACGTTGACGCCGTTTTGCTTTTCTCGTGCTATTTAGACCTATTGTTATTCTTACTCCACTGGGATTACAAGATTTAAATAAGAAAGGAAAGACAATATGAATTCTGTTATTTTCTAGTCAAATGAGGCTACCGTGAAAGTTGCCTATTTGTCTCTCGGGGAATTGCTCCCTAAGCTACTCGACTTGTTTCCCAAGCTGCCACTCGAATCACGTAACGTCATTTTGGCGCGAAATTTTTCCAGTCCTTGGCTGTCAACCTGTGAAAATTACTTTTCGCATCCATTTTTTAAAATGGCTTTGGCAAGTAAACACAGCTTGATTCTTGAATTGTTCTTCGCCAAAACAAACAGTTGGTAAATAAGTCTTTTACCACAGCTGGTCTCTGATGAGGTGTTATAAACATGACTTGACAATTAACGTCATAACTCAGCCAATTGGAATTTCCCGTTGCTGGAGGGACGGGAAATTCGCAACGAATTTGATATATGCAAAGCGGAAAGTCCGTATTTTTAGCGTCTCTCCCCAGTCTCACTCAACGTTTTCGCTCTCGTTCCAGACCTTTCACTTGACGAGTCCTCGAATTCCACCAACGCAATAATACGCCTGTTTTGCAGTCTACAGTACAACAGAAAGGATCTCATCTGTCAAAAGAACATTTATCGCGCTAAATGGGAAAGGCTTCATGTCCGTGATTAGCAATGTCAGGAGCCCATGACACTATGAGCGTATAACTGCCCTATATTCTTGTTTTCACGGAAACGTTTATTTTAGATTAACAAGAAATAACACACAAACTGCGGTGATAAACATGACAATAGAACGCATTGTTGGAAAACAAAAATAAAACTATATTTGTTTTCCAACAATGCGTTCTATTGTCATGTTTATCACCGCAGTTTGTGTGTTATTTCTTGTTAAGCTACGATGGCCAAAGACAAAGAGTATTTATTTTAGATATAATTTCCCGCCTATGTCAGATTCTCCGGCGCAGGAGCCTAGATGGCATCACAAGTGTCAGGGCGTGCAGAGACTTTGTTTTCGCTCATTAAACCTATTGTTTTGTGGCGCTCTCGTTGCTATTCCGGTACTCGTTACCCTTTTTCGAGGGGAGAGATTGAGGCTAATTTGAATTCGAACAAAAGAATAATCTAAATGCGGCCATTTTTGGTAGGGTCTAAGGGCCTGATTACATGGCGAATTTCAGCCCGGGCTGAAATTTTTCCCCGCCTCTGGGCTGAAATTTTGTTGCTATTACATTGCGAATCTCAGCTTGGGTTGAAATTTCATCCTGGGCGTTAGGATGTCCAACCCATCCCAACTCAAACCTCACCCCACTCCTGACCAAGGGGATGCGGGCCCCTGGAATGAGTTTGTTTATTTCGTTTAAAACGCCATCACTACGCATGCCCAAATTCACTTTCCAGCCCGGACTGAAATTTGAATGCGATTACACGGTTTCCTGGCTGAAATTTTCAGCCCGGTTCGTGAAACTAAGCTGGTAATTTCAGCCGGGGCTAAAATTCTCTTCATGTAACGGCACAGGCTGAAATTCGCCATGTAATCAGATCCTTAGGTAATGAATGTATAGCAATATATGATATTTATTTAAGGCAAAAAAAATTTAAGCCAAGGATGAAATCCATAACATATGCTAAGGATATACCTCACAAATTAATGTGATTTGGTAAGCTGAAGCCACTCTAAAGGCACTAAGGCCACATGGTAGCGGGCATTACCCCTTAAATCTACCAAAGCAAAGATTGAGCCCAAGCATTAGCAGCCATGGACAGCTGTTTCGGCCTTGTTAGGCCTCATCAGCATGGCATAGCTAATGCTCAGGCTCAAGTACCCACATATCCATAAAACAAGCAGTGAAAACGTAAAGCTTGTGGGATGTGGCTGGAGTGACAAGGATATACCTCACACATTAATGTGATTTGGTAAGCTGAAGCCACTCTAAAGGCACTAAGGCCACGCGCTTTACGTTTTCACTGCTTGTTTTATGGATATGTGGGTACTTGAGCCTGAGCATTAGCTATGCCATGCTGATGAGGCCTAACAAGGCCGAAACAGCTGTCCATGGCTGCTAATGCTTGGGCTCAATCTTTGCTTTGGTAGATTTAAGGGGTAATGCCCGCTACCTTGTGGCCTTAGTGCCTTTAGAGTGGCTCACAAGCTTTACGTTTTCACTGCTTGTTTTATGGATATGTGGGTACTTGAGCCTGAGCATTAGCTATGCCATGCTGATGAGGCCTAACAAGGCCGAAACAGCTGTCCATGGCTGCTAATGCTTGGGCTCAATCTTTGCTTTGGTAGATTTAAGGGGCAATGCCCGCTACCATGTGGCCTTAGTGCCTTTAGAGTGGCTTCAGCTTACCAAATCACATTAATTTGTGAGGTATATCCTTGTCACTCCAGCCACATCCCACAAGCTTTACGTTTTCACTGCTCATAACATATGCTAGTTGTCTCGATGACGTTTGGACGTACAATTATTACAAGAACTATACACATAACAAGGAAGCTTAAATTTAGCCGTTAGGCTGACCGTGTACTATGTTGTTTTGAAAAATTACAAATCCATTTCATTTGAGAATATCGCCTTTTTAATGAGGGAAAGGATAATTATATTGCAAAACACAACTCATTAGGCGGGGATCAAACACTGCACTTCACAGGACTGATGTGCCGAACTCAACTCAGCCCATTTATAAAAAGTTCAAGTACGCGGTTCCGTTTGCGGCTGTCCGATGCTCTACAAAAATACCAAACTATACTGCAATAAGTTAAATGAAGCAAAATAGCGCCCTTGAATAGTTGTAATTTGGCATGGTATGAATAAGGTTCTATCCAGCAAGCCCGAGTAGAATAATTGTTTTATTAAAAACTCTACGACGCATAATTGAGAATCTGAACAAAAAAGGTGGAAGAAAGGAACTTGGAGAGAAAAACGAAAAAAGGAAACATTTGTCCATCACATGACTAAACAAAAAAGGTGCGAAAATCTTTCGGCGTGTTGGACCGTTTCCGAGCAAAGTTGCACGAATTCAATGAAACTGTCCGAGAACAACGTTGAAGCTTCAGTTTAGGGTCCTGTTTGGAAAAAGTGCAGAGTTTATTTGCTCTAAATAGTTGCAAATGATCAGTAGTTTGGTAAAAATAATCAATCACTGCTCAAAGAGGGTGGAACGGCTTTCACGTAGATGTACGAGCCGAAGGAAGCGAATTTGTAATCCATCAAAACAACAGCACCATGGGCGAATTTCATCAAAATGAAGACAAAATTTCAATTTATTTTGATGGACTGGATCATTGTCTCACCAGACCTGGTCGGAAACAAGATATATTAGGGATAAGGGAGACAAATGTCCAAGTTATGCTTCAAGAAATGGCTTAAGCTTACAGAAATTTGTCTCGATGCGTAGAACAAAAACTGGAACCGCAGCCGAACAGAATAACAAAAACAACAAGAACGGCGATTCTTCTCACTTTTTTTTAACAAAACATCATATCTGTGACAGGAATGTTTGAAGCTGGTGTTTGATACGTTGCATCGAGTGCAGGTGAGAAGAGTTTTGGTGTGTGTTAATTTTTTAAAAAGTGTCACTGATCGCTGGAAAGATTTTCAATACTGGATTATTGCTGCAAAATGTTAGCTGAAGTTCTTGTTTGTTCATTTTGTTTTGAATAGACTGGTCCGTGAACATATTTACAGATTGGTGACGTCGACACTTGTTGTTGAATACATATTTTCAATTTCGTTTAGTTAAGCTCAAAAACTCTTTCGGTATCCCCGTAAAAAAAGTGCATTTTGCAATTAGCTAAACATCAACAGCTTGGAAAATTTTCTTAGCGCTGCAATATTTTTTTTAACACGATCCCAGCACTATTTCTTGTGGTTCTAAAACACTCAGCAATGAAAAGGTGAATTTCATTTGTATTTCGGTTCCAGTTTCGAAATTTCAACTCGTTGTGCGAGACGACCAATGTTTTAATGGCTGCCGTTTCGAAGGAAAAATTTATTGAGCTTTCTCTCTTTGCTGAAGCTTTCGTTGACCATATAAGGTAGTGCAGGTATGTGAGCTGAGAGCCTGTGTCCGGTTAACCAATGAAAATGCTGGAAATCTGATATCTGTAGTTCAGTTTTTAATAATTATATTTGTACATCAGTTCTCATCACCATTACATATATTTCAATGACCAATAATTTTCAGTAATGTATCTGATACGTAGCGTCCTCACACCGCCTCCCAAGACTAGCTCTGATAATTTAATTAATTAATAAAGTTGTTGTTGTTAGTAGGGAACATTCCGGGAAAGTCTCCAAAAAAATCGTTCGACAACTTTTATTTCTGAGGAATCACCTCAACTGACTCAGGAGAGCAACCTTGTTGTTGTTGTGGTTTTAACACAGTCTCTTTATTCCGATCATTGATATTTGAAAATTTATTTATTTTAATAAGCCATATTTCAAACTGCAGTTTATATGTTCGTGATCCATTCTTTCATCACTGTCATCTGGTCTTCTATGAAAAAAGAACACCATATCAAGTTTGGAGGCAAGTAAATTGGCACAATTATTAATAATTAAGTAGACTATAAATTAAAATAACTTTGGAATGTCTTCTACCTTTAATCGACGATTGTAACGGCAAAAGATCGCAAAGAAATTCCACTTAAAACAAAAATTCAAGTTCCTACTGTTGATTTAACATAGCGTTACGTTATCTTTAGTAGGGCTGTTAAAACTATTGCTTTGGCTAACCTTTCCTTAGATCTGCCAAATTTGTTTGGTTGTTCCTTTCACAGAATAACATCGTTCAACTTAAATTTACTTCAGTGGCTGTAATTATCATCGTTTGTCAATGTGATACCATCTATTCAACAGATTTCTGGGATACTCAATTTTCGTCCACTTACATCCGGCCTAGCCCTGCGAAACAACTTGTTCATGAAAAGACTATTAGTGATTGACTGTGAGTGTAATAACTTAAGACAAAATTTTCGCGTGACATAGGCTGAGAGACCGGCTTCTAAGAATTGAGCTCGGTGCAGTCATGCTTTGGCACATAGTTTTAAACCAGAAGTTACGTTTGTTTGATGTGATAATCCGGGTAAGAGAAAGCTGCTTAAATGCCTATTTCAAGGACATTCACGAGTTTCAACACCCTGAGAAGAGGATAACAGTTTTAAAACTATGTTAGTGAATGTTTCTTTGCTAATAACTGATTTGCAGAAAACAATTGGCTTTCATAAATAGTGTGGAAAAGGTGAAGGCTGCATTTGCTCTCTGAAGACTATTTGTTTTAAAGTTTTAAAGGGAAACTCAATAGTAAGCACTTTAGACACTTACACTCAGTAGCAACATATGCGGCTCTTACACTGCCCCTTTCCGTACATTTTTCTTTCGCCCTTGTCACAGACGTATTTGCAGATTCCTGAAATGCCATGGTAGATGTAGCAGCCAAGTGATGGCTGTTCAGCTAAACAAAGTAATTAGCAGTTGTTAGAATGGACAGTAAAATTTCACAAAGTAACATTCTTTACAAGTAAACCCATTCACGAAGTCTTGGACAATGTAGTGGCACACAACCAAGAATGCTTGGTGCAGAAAGATTTCTCAGTTGGTCGGTGGAATTCTAAAGAAGTACTCTGGATAGTAGTCAGTACCTCAGAAAAGTGTCTTTAAAGACTGAAAGTTGGTATCGAACGTAAAATATCGGGAAAATCCGTATGTGTGAGAGACAATAAAAGATACAATTAATAAATACATGTAAGCATCATTTTTTTGTGTGTGTGCAATGAAAACGATATCCAAGAAGAACATTTCGACGATTTTCTATGGCTTCTGCAATACTGACGCAGCCCTACTAATTGAGATAACAAGCCAGCTGGGAGGTGGTCACTGTTCGCCCATCTGATAGAGCACTGCACCGGTATCGCACATAACACGGGTTCGACTCCCGTTAAAGCCTGCCAAGTAAAATGCGTCTAGAGGGGAGCAGTAACATTCATATCGCCTTCCTCTCATTTGGAACTATCATATACACTTGATGAAAAAGCCGTTGACCAATACAAGGTATGAAACAAACTAATGAAATTATAGTAATGTGTATGTAAATAAGTTCAGAGTTCTAATGCTATATTTATGAGAGTGGCCTTACTGTCAAGTGCCATAAGAAAGACAAGCTTGAGCTGTTTCCCCACGGCTGGAATAAAGTGTGTAGTCTGGGAATGTTGAAAAAACAATCCGTATCCTGTTTACATGTAGTTTTGAATAAAGTAAATGCCGTTTTCTTAAGCGATAAATTGAAGTGTTTAGTTTACAAGCACAAACACAACATGCTCTGGCCGAATTCCATCTGATCGGGTCGCATCGTCTATGTTAATCAAGTGTATATTGACTATGCCTTAAAAAGAATCTCGTCTTTCAAGCCTGTTTATAATACCCTCCAGTGATCACTACTGAACATGTTTTTCTTGCGGTTCTTTTATGAATTCTGGGCATGAATTTAATTCTTAAAGCCTGATCTGTAGATAAAACAATCCAATTTAATGTGTTGTAATGCCAGGTGGTTTCTATAGTCGTCCCAGCTGAGAGTTGAACTCACCTGGCTGTTTAAAGGACCACTTTGCGTCAGGCACTGTGTGGTCCCAGCAGCAGGATTTAGCCAGACATTGCTCTTTTGTTATTCCAGTATAACCGCATTCCACACCGCCGCTCGGAAGGAGCAACTGGACAAAGTCCTTCTGGAAGGTCTGTCATGCGACAACATTCGAAATTAGTAGTTCATTAGGAGAGGTGAGGAATTAATATATAATTCCACTGACAAATATTAAAATATTTGACAGATCCTTGTTCCATCATGCATGATAATCAAAGAAAGTATTCCAGCAAAAGAAAAAAAGAGAAAAAAAAACTCTTGAACGTTCGGCTCATTTTGAAGCCTTAAATTGGCAACTATTAAAGTGAAAGATACGACTTATTAATTGCACGCATCAAATATTTAGATTCCGAAAACTCTTTTATTCCTCTCAAGAACATTAAAGGTAGCAAAACACGCGAGCGAACGCGAAAATTGCGTCGTGTCGCTTCTCTTCGTGTGAGACCTTATCTCCCGACAGTAAATGTAGACAGTCTACATTTTTATAATTCTACCCAGTTAATGTAGAGAGTCTACATTTATTAAGAACAAGCTAGAAAAAAGAACAAATTTACTGAAAAAGCACGATATTTGAACTGGATTTGAACTCGGAACTACGGCGCTAACAGGAACGGTAGTAGGAATGGCTTCTTACCACTAGACCACTGAAGAACAAGACGACGGGAGGTTGTATAACTAGATATTTATTAGAGTCTTGCATAGAATTATTATACAATGCTGATGCTATCTCAATTTTGATTGGCTAAAAGCACCCCGCTAATTCTAGATGGCGCTGTGTCATCGCGTCACATCTACAGACACTGGCGTTTATGCATGTAGGTATGACGCGTTTTTGCAGACAATGGTTTTCGTCACCTGACAAGCTAGCCGGCGGTTTGAGCAAGATTGTCATGGCGGAGTCCGCTCCAAGATTCGCGTCAGTCTCAGAAGCGGATTTAGGACGCCTTGTTGACGACAAGGACGCAAAGAACACCAAACGAGCTACCAAGACAGCTCTTAGAGTTTTACAGCAGTATTTGAAGGAGAAGAAAGTTCCCGAACCGCAAACCAAAGATGGCATCAGTAACGTTCTCAAACTATTTTATGCCGAAGCTAGAAAAGTCGATGGAACTTCTTATTCCAAAAGCACTCTCAACAGCCTGAGATTTGGACTGGGCAGACACTTCAAGGCGACTCTTGGCTTCGATATAATAAACGATCCAGCATTTGCCGAGGCAAACAAAGTTTTTGGCGCCAAGTGCGTTGAACTAAAACGACAAGGGCTCGCCAAAGTCGAACACACGCCACCGATCTGCGAAGAAGATCTTAAAAAGCTGTACGAAAGCGATGTTTTTAACCAAAACAGCCCGGAAACGCTTCAAAACAAAGTTTTTTTCGAGGTTATGTTGTACTTTTGTCGCCGAGGAAGGCAAAATCTTCGTGAACTCAAAAAAACTGATTTTTCATTCAGCACGGATGGCAAAGGTGCAATATATGTGTGCAAAACAACAGATGAACTCACAAAGAACCGACGAGAAAATGATGAAGGATTTGAAGGAGGCGTGATGTTCGAGAAACCAGGACCACACTGTCCTGTGGCTTCATTTGAACGGTACATACAGCACCTGAATCCCTCAAACGAATTTTTGTTTCAGCGGCCGAAGAAAAACGCCGGCATATCTGATCAAGTGTGGTACGATAACATGGTTGTCGGAGAGCGTTTGCTCGGTGAAAAAATGAAAAGGATCTCTCGAGAAACCAAACTTTCAAAGTGTTACACCAATCACTCGATCAGGGCAACGGCGGTTACAATCCTGGACAAGTCAGGGTTCGAAGCAAGGCATATCATGGCGGTGAGCGGGCACAGAAATGAATCCAGCATTCGGAGCTATAGCAGGACTGACATTTCAACCAAGAGAAAAATGTCGGAAACCCTGACGACAGAGTGCGAGGTGAGAGGTGAGGAAGTGGCTATTAATCCGCACCAGTTATCTCCTGTTATTAGCCTTTCTCAAGAGGAATTTATTGTACAGAACTCTCATTCAGAGATAACGAAAAATTTTAATTTCTTTAACTGTAATGTCAACATTCATTAAACGCAAATCGGGAACATTTTTCATAAGACCGTACAACTTAACTTTAGAATTTTGTTCAAAAGTTTCAGTTCGATTCAGTTTTTCCTGAAACGTTTTCAGATGTTTTAAGCTTAAATCCTTTCTGTAAACCTTTTGAATTCCGCTTTACACGTTATTCACGGCTGTCATTAATAAAGATGTTTACACTGAAACGTGTCATTGCGTGGCTTAGTTTGTTGTTGTTCTGTGAAATGTCTCAACGCTTGTACATTTATAATTGTATAATAAAACAATTATTGGATTCGGTTTTCGCATGATAGCGAAATTATCAAGGCCTCGGTTTGTGTTATCCGCCTCAGCCTTCGGCTTCGGCAGATAACACAAACCTCGGCCTTGATAATTCTCGCTATCATGCTCAACCTCATCCAATAATTGCTTATTATATCACTTATCTACAGTGATTAGGCCTAAGCCCTGATTTTAAACGGTTAGCTTTTTTTTGAGGTTACTTGATCGACCTTTTCCATTTACTTTCTAAATTATTTTTTGGCGAGTGATTATATAGGCTTCCTACAGGGTGTAGAATCAGCCCATGAATTATATTATGTTTAAAAAGTGAAGTTGTTCAACCAGTGACGTGGTGGTCTAGTGGTTAGAAGAGTGTATTAGTAAGCGAAGAATCGTAGGTTCGAGTCCTGTCCGAACACTGATAATTGTCCTTTTACAACAAAAATGCTGACTTCCCAAAATTCCTTTCAGACTGTCAGTGTTTACTGGGTAGAATTACAAATGTAGACTGTCTACATTTACTGTCGGGAGATTAGGTTGCCTAAACATCGTTTTTTTGCCGCTTAACATGAATTTCACGTTGATATCTCGTTCGCGTTTCAAGCAATCAAAAATCCCTCTGCTCAACTCCCAAAGCTATATTGTGGGATATTTTGTGAATTTTTGGTGATTTTTGGGTATATTTAGGAAGAGATTATTTTTTTTTAGGAAATATTTATTTGAAGATTTAAGGAAGGTTTAAAATAAAATATAAAGTTTTTAAATTTAGTGGACGGACACCAAACAGTTCCCCCAGCAACTTGCAGTGCCTTTGTGGGATGGTAAATAACTGTTAATCAAGTGTATATATTGACTATGCCTTGAAAAGAATCTCGTCTTTCAAGCCTGTTTATAATACCCTCAAGTGAGACAATTCAAGTGCGAACTCATGTTTTTTTTTCTTGTGGTTCTTTTATGAATTCTGGGCATGGATTTAATTTTTAAAGCCTGATCTGTAGATAAAACAATCTAATTTAATGTGTTGTAATGCCAAGTGGTTTCTATAGTCGTCCCAGCTGAGAGTTGAACTCACCTGGCTGTTTAAGAGCCGTTTTCTGTAACTTTCGAGTATGCGGCGACAGAAGCGAAAATTCGAATTTCTTTTTATTTGCCCCTAAAGACTTTTTCAGTGAACTTTTTTCAAAAATGATATTCAAAAGTTCCAGCGATTTTTTATTTTCGCGAAAATCAGGAAATTTCGAAATCGGCCTGAATGAGCTTGAAAGACCCAAGAATGTTATGCAAATTAGCCCATTTTCAAAATGCTCGTACAAGACAAGCAAACCTTGTCTTCCATTGATGTTTTCACAATTCATTTTACTTCCCTTGGAGTTTCTTTTAAACTATATTTCATCTCCAACTAAGCTTTCTTTGATTTCTATACACTCGCGTAAAGAATACAATGTTTGCTTCTCTGTTTATACGCTGAATTTTGCCATATTTCAGAAGGCCATAACATCGGGGGTATAAGAAATTACAGGACATAAGATAGCTCTCAGCAATGGAAAATTGTTCTTGTTTATCACACTAAAACGGTTAGTTTGGCCCGTTAAAAGCGAGCACGCTACCTGAAGATATGTGGCATGTACTTTCAAGGTTTCGCCATTTTCTACATTGTACTCCTATTGTAAGGCCCCGTTTATATGGAGAAAAGTTGTCCCGGGTTGAAGGGTCAGCCGCCTACCCGAGCTACCCTGGGCGAGCCAATTTTTCCTACATTTCCTTACAAAACTTGGCGAACCGTTTACATGAGTCACAAAAAGTTGGCTCGGCTAGAAGGGTGACCCTCCTAGCCGGGTCACCCTCTTTCGATGGTAGGGTCACCCTCCTAGCCGAGCCAACTTTTCTCCATATAAACACTTTGGCTCGCCTAGCCGGGTCAACTCGGTCAAGGTGAGACAATCAGAGCATGCGCGAGTGCTGCTGGCAAGGGCAAAAGGGTCAACTTTTTCTCATATAAAAGCTCGCTAAAGTTGACTCGGCTGGGAGGGTGACCCTCTTGCCCGGGACAACTTTTCTCCATATAAACGGGGCCTAAGTCACGTATTGCATTAAGAGAAAACTCAACGTCTTTGGTCTCTGATAGTGCTTTTAATTGTTAATTTAAACAGATGAATTTAATTTAGGCACCTTTCTACCTTGTTATGTTTGCGAAAGACTCTTAACGTCAAGTTTTTTTGGTTTAACTTCCTTTGAGTGCTGAGTAAACAAGCCGCGGACATAACACGGAAAAGCGATGGAAGATACGTTCTGTAATTGTCCTGTCGCCTATTTTAGTATTTTTCAATCTCGGCTACAGCCGGTCCTGTGGGGCAAATAGAATATACCGTAAATGAATGTTGTTTTACATTCGCGAGCTTCAACTTATGAAAGCACGCAAATATTAGACGGTTGGCACCTGCTGACCTATTTTGTTACGATCAGTAATCTTGCAACTCAACTCGCTGCGTGTGACGTTTTAACTTTGCTTTAATAAATCTCTGATAACATAACTGTAGTTAATATAGATTGTTTGGCTGTCCTCTTACCAAAAACAATACATTGGACAACCGATGACGGTTTGGATGAAATTTCTTTCTTGAAAGATGGCTTTGCATGCACTGACAGCCGCGATCAATCCTATCATTCAATTCATCACCATACTGAGAAATCAATCCTTCGAAGGGATTTACAGAAATATGTTCTTACCTGTCTGAAATTCGTGTTATCGTTGACGAAGATTATATCTGGACACCAGACCAGCTGGAAAGCATTATATCGCTAGTTTTTACTTACCCGTATGTTTCAACCGATTTGTTATATTGCGTGACAGATGAAATGTGCTACCACGATCAGAAAATCACTTGTTTTTTTTCTTCAAATTTCGAAAGTGTGTTTGCCTAACACCCGACTCGCGAAATTTCAAGCTTTAATTTCAAACACAAGACTGTTTACTTTGAGTGCAACTTTTTAATTTAACGGTCTCGCACCCGACGATTCTTTCGCGAATAGCTTCCCAAATATGCTGCAAACATGATTATTCGCGAACAGACCAATCCTATGAAAGCAAAACTCAAGGTAAATTTAATCACCTCAAGAGTTCATAAATGTATTGTTCATACGAAAGCAAGCCCGGTGGAGAGTAGCTGTGACCGAGATCTGCAGCGAGGGTCTGAGTATTCGAGACAGCCAGGGATCTGAGTTTTTCGGGGTCTGAGTTTTTCGGGGTCTGAGTTTTCGAGACACCCAGGGGTCTGAGTTTTTCGGGGGTCTGAGATTTCGAGACACCCAGGGGTCTGAGTTTTTCGGGGGTCTGAGGTCTGAGTTTTCGAGAGACCCCATTTTCACTTCATTACAACCCCTTCTTCAAACTCCCAAAACTTCCACAGAAATTCACATCTTAACCCCTCCTTAACTATCCCTTAGCGGCTGTTCACATGAGGCAGGAAGATCCTTGCACTAGGACGATCTAGAGGGCAAACCAACTTTTCGTTTGGTTTACATGCAGAAATTTTGGTCGGAAATTTCGTCGCAATTGTTTTCCTTTAGCCGCTGATCGCCCGGCCGCCGCCATGTTTGTTTGGTTTGATGGTTTAGTCCCTGGAACTAGGATCTTCCTAGCGAAAGCAGTTTACATAGTGCTAGGATCTTCCTACCTCTCAGGTAGGCTGATCCTAGCACTAGGAAGATCCTAGCGCTAGGGCCAAGTACAACCCTTGGCATGTAAACTGAATACAGAAAACATATGCCACTAGGATGATCCGCCTTCTAGGATATTCCTAGTGCTAGAGGAGGCCTAAGTAAAGTGAGAGACTGACTCGACGTCTATCAAAAGTTTTCAAAGAGCTTTTCAGAGATGAGTGTTCTGTTGAAGCATACTTACAACATCTACCACAATATATTCAATCACATTTATTGTATCTTAAACGTGCAAACCTGCTTAATGCGGTTGAAACAAACAACCCACTCAGGTAATTGACGTAACTTTCTCAAGAGTAAGTTGCTTTCGGTAAAAGCTGAATTCCCGCCGTTGTCGTTAGAAGCACCCTGACTTGTAGCTGCTGTTTCGATAAGATTGTAAGTTTGTCCGTGTGAGCATAGTTATCTGTAACGACAGCTTTCTCGTATAAAGGACCGCGGAAACTTTGGTTTCCGTAGCTATTAGTTTATGGAATATTTTAATTAACGTAAATTTTGCTTAGCTGAAGTATTTACCGCAAATGTTACCACAAGCTTTTCTGCATGTCTTACTGATAAATTGAGGGCCTGTTCACATGGAGGTGGGGGAACCCAGGCAGGTGAGGTCCCCCACCTAGGTGGGGTTACCATTCTCTCTATGCAATCTCTCTTTTTTTTCTCGAAAGCGTTCACATGTGAGGTGGGGTACCTCAGCGAGGCGGGTTACCCGGTCAGCCAGGGCGGGTAACCCGCTTAGCTGGGGTGAGTTTTCTCCACGTGGATGCTGGAGGTGGGGTGGGGTGAGGTTCATCCGGGCAATTATCTCTGAATTCTTTTGTTAATATACGTTCTTAGCGACCACGCTATAGCATTTTAAACCTCACCCCAGCGCCCCGGGTTTGCATGTGAAGGCTAGCTTTTTTGAACCACGGGTAGGGGGGGAGCCTCACCTGCCTGGGGTCCCCCACTTCCATGCGAACAAGCCCTAAATGTGAATTGAATTTGGCATACAAGCCTTTACAGTGTCTAAAGTACCCTACTAAAGTAAACCTTGTAAAGTTGGTTACAATCGCTTGATCAACTTATTCTAGCTCTACAATCGATCGCCCGCTTTAAGTTTGTGTAGAGTCTTTACCTCTATTGTCCTACAAAGAAAACGAGTAATCTGCCAATCACAGCTCAGAGCGAGCGTACTTAATCGCTAGTTTTGTGTAGTTAAGGGAGAGTTGTCTGCCAGCAACGGCATAGTGTAGAGAGTTGTCTGCTGGCAACGGCAGAGTGTAGAGTGAGTTGGCTGCCGGCAACGGCAGAGTGTAGAGTGAGTTGGCTGCCGGCAACGACAGAGTGTAGAGTGAGTTGCCTGCCGGCAACGGCAGAGTGTAGAAGTCTTACGCTGAACAAACTGAAGTGAGAAGCCTGAGAAGCCACAGAGCCCTAAATCTGTCCCGCAGCAGTTCATTTGCCTGGAAAACGAAATTCACGTTACATGAGCATGGGTACATTTATATAATGCTATTTACCATTTATTCTTACTTTTCCCCATTTTAAGGAAGCAAAACTTCGCTGATTTGTCACCGTCGTCCCAGCAGCAGCCTCTCTTTAAGCAGGTATCTTGATCGATTCCGAGCCACCCACATTCAAATTGGTATTGATGGTACACGTCACAGCTGCTGCAGAAATGATGAAATCCAACAGATGAGCATCATTAAAACAGAGAAGAGACGAGACCAGTTATTACAATACACTCTTTTTTATTATAACCTTTTTTAGAAGAAAGTTGAGATTGACCAGAATTTTGAGAACATGCTAAGAACGTACCCAAGCTGACCCTGAGCTAAAATTATTTAATTTTCTACACTCGTTTTTGCATCCATCTAAATATATAAACATAAAGTAGCCACATGAACTTTTATCGAATTACATTCCGTTTGTATTGTAGAAATAACATAAGGATTTGGAAAAATTTAAGACGAAGCTTTAGCCATATTACTGAAAACGAACGACGTTTCGATAACTCCATGTCATCATTATCAAGCTCATCAGGAACATTAAACCCAAACTTTTTTCCTGTATATATATTATCAATTATGTCATGTACTTTGAACTTGATAATGAAAACATAAGAGACATCGACACGGCATTTTTTAATATAGCGAATGAGTGTACAAATGCATGTTTAAAACAGCTTTAAAGGCCCATTTTCACCCTTGATGCACCGCGCACAGCGACCTTTAATTCTTGAATTTCGTGTAACACGAAATTACTCAGACTTCGAAGCCTTTTTTATCGCCCTTATTTTATCAAATCGTCAACAAATCTCCAGATCGATGGCGGTAAATATGTTCTCTCTTTATTCTTGTTCATTTTCGTTTTATTATTTTGGGAACAATTTGTATGTATTTGTAAATTTTGGCCCTTTTAATGTCGGAAGAGTCACAAACAAGAGTCAGTGTGGCACTGAATAAGGTAGCGGTCACTTTGTTGCGCTGTTTATATTAAATTCAAGGAGGACCTTCAGAGACTCGTTGTTCAAGTTTGATGCTTTTTACCTCTAGAGCATTCAAGAACTCATTGACATTGTTGGAGCCTATTTACTGCGATCTCGAAACTGATTTTGATGACGAGTAAATTTTACGTGTCTGGATAACTGCTTTCCGCATGTTTGATGCTTTTTACCTCAAGGCCAGTTTGTGTAATGGGTTCTGTGGCTTTGGTTAACTCTTCAGTAGTGTTTTTAATCTGATGTCACTACGTCTCTTTATCGACTGCGTTTTTTATGCCCCATCGGGCATTCTAGCTTTACGTTCAGTTTGCAGCTTGCCTAAACTGCGTATTAATTAACTCCATCTCGTCGATCGAGATCTCCGTGATCAATGAGACAACACCGCTGTGTTGCTTTGGTTTCCTCCCGTGTTTTAATGCGAAACTCAGCTTTTTCTTCCTTTTGTCAAGCCGCATGGTCGACTGTAATTTTAACACAGTATGAAGCGAAAGGACCGAGTAATTGAATGAGAACATATGAGTATATTTCTTATTAGAGCGCTTTTCAATTGAGTGTCGTAAAACCAAAACCAAACCCATTACATGAAGCCGGTTCAACGCGCGGGAAAATGCGCGCGTGCTAACCATAATTGGTTTGGGTTTTGCTTCTCATTGGTCAAGAAAGTGGCGCGAGTTTTCCTGGCCAATCACAGAGCGAAGCAATGCAAAACCAAAGCAAAACCATAATTACTTTCGACACTCAATTGAAAACCGCTCTATAAATTCTGCAAATTAGAAACCTGATTACCACCCTAATAAATGTTTTCTCTTGGATATTTTGTCACCATCCTCGGCACATTATCAGCGAGTTATATGAAAACTGATAGTTCAGTACTTTGCTGACCTGTTTTGATTTTAAAACTATCAACGGATTGTTTCCGGTTTCAATGAGGCATATGCAAGTTGCATTTGTAGTCGTTTCATTCTTTGCAAAACCGCACAGGCGACAACGCGGCAATCAAAAGCCCGATTAAAATAATTGACCAATCGGAGGCATCGTTTAACAATAGCGCGATTAAAAAAAAACAAACAGACAAACGGCCGCGATGGATCAAGGGTGATAATGGGTCATTAAGAATTTATATAGCTTGGGTTATGTCTTCAAGTCATTCTGAACTATGACAAAGTAATAAAGTTGGTCACGTTCGCATCCACCTTGTCCTGAGATTCTATGCCACGTAACTAAAAAAACATGGTTGGTACGTTTCAGCCGGGCTCAAAACGTGAAAAAATAAGAGCATTCAGTTTTGGTTCCGGCAGCCTCAGCTCGAAAATAAAACGTTCTCATAAAAGAAAGAGTGTAAACGTCAATTAAAGTAGGCTTAGTTAGGGAGCTAGACTGGTAGCACAAAATATGATCGCATTAATACATCGGACAAATTACGCAATTCCGTAATTTTCTGTTAACCTTAAACGTCCATGCTCTAGCCCGCCCTCTCTTCTTCTTCTTCGTTATTTTTTGGGCTGAGGGCGAACAATAAGAAGCAGTTACCTGAAGCTCTGTTTATTCCGCCATTCGACGTAATTCTGTTTTTTTTTTCTTTGTGCGTGAACGAAATTCGAGATAGCGGCCACTAAAATATAAGCTATTTAACTTTAATTTCTTTTCATGCATGTCTATTTATACTTTTTAGCATGTTGTCAATTTTTTTGGAAGTTGATTTAAGAGATAAAGACAATCTAAAGACCATCTCGACAGTTTGATGGCCTGACCTCACAAAAGATATTAGAATTTTTTTAAAGAAAAAAGTAGTTTTAGATGTGTTAAAAGGAATTAAACAGTTCCTGATAAGAAGAAAGGCGTAATTTATTCAGCTTGTGTAAACAGGAAGATTATAGAAAATGATTATTTCATTGGTTACGTTGTTGTCGCGCATCTGAGCCTCTATGGTGAGAAATACGCGTAACAACTATTACAGGGGTGAAGGGAAAGTGAAGAGGGTGGGGGTGCGTGACTAAGAACCCCGGTGGTAAAATTCTACAGTAAAAGGATGTAGACAGATTATACACCGAATTCATAAAGATGGCCGGCGCACGGTATTGAGACTGGGGCGGGTTTAGGCAACACAGAGTCGAGGCATTTTAGAACAGACGTGACAAGAAAGATGGAATCTATTTTTTTTTATCCGAAGACGATATCCCTGGCTCCTCGTTAGAAGGACGCAAAGCATCTGAGCTTAAGAATGACGAGTTGCGATTTTGGTTGAAATGTCGAGGTGACGATGGAAAAGGTTTACGGACGAAAGCACAACTTGTTAAGCGGTAATCCTCCTTCTTTATAATGCTCGTTCGATAAGTTAACGGTGTATATTCTAAACTCGCTGTCCCTTCTTAAATTTTTAGTGTTGAGGAATACGTTTCCAGCGGGAGACATCTAAATTTAGTTGATCCAGACCCAGACAAACTATATACAAAAAGAAAGCTCGCCAAAGAGATGGGAGTTGCTACGGTGCAAAGACGCCCGGCAAATGACACGGCTCCTTTACAGGTGACATATCCTCAAACTGGCTGGACAACATCGCTGGAAAAAATGCCTTTCTTTACAAGAGCAGAAATAAACAAGCACATAAAAGACAGCTGGAAACGATTGGGCAGTGATGACCACCACTCCGTGCCAACAAGCTGGCGGAAAGGAAAAACATTTCTAGAGGACGAATACCTCAAAAACATTGAATCTGCAAGTGATGAAGTACATTTTTATTTTCGTTGTAAATGTTACCACTCATTCAGGAAGAATGACGAGCCTCATTCGTTGAAACTCGCATTATGCATTGTATCAGAAGCGTTATTAATTCTGTGTGCTCATGCGTTGCTGGAAAGTCTGGGTATTGCAATCATTCACTAGCCATTATGCTGAAACTCTGTAAGTTTTCACTCTATGAATCCAAAACGACTCGCGACCTAAGCAGTGATGGTGATGAAAATGCACAAGTTGCTTGTACATCAAAGCTTCAAACATGGCATAAGAGGGGGAGGGGTGACGCAATTGTTCCTCAACCAGCTATGGACATCATTGTAAAAAAAACAAAGTTGGATGAAAGTGAAAATGAAGGAGGTGTGAAATGCCTTCTGTATGAGGCCAGAAACAATGTTCAGGTGGATCAAAATGAAGAGAAGCTGTTTAAAGAGGCTATTAAGGAAATCAACCCAAAGATGGGCCATGCCCAAATTTCAAGTGGCCAAGAAATATTGATTGACACTAAATATGGCAAGAGCCCTGTTGGTTCATTTTCTTCTTATCAGCTGGCTCACACCGAATCCAACTTCGAAGTTACTATGAACATCAGTACTGTAGCAAGAAATGATTCTGACGGCGCTAAACATTTACTTGTATATCCAAGATTTCCATTAACTACGTTTGGAGAATGCCAAGCACATGATTTAGATGATCAACAGGAAGAGCTTGTGAAGAATTTGCAAGTCTCTGAAGACGAAATAAATACTATCGAGAAAGATTCAAGAGGCCAATCAAACTGTGAACTATGGAAGACACAGAGGAAATATAGATTTACAGCCTCAAATTTTTATACCATTTCTCACAGAAAACGAAATCATGACACTTTTACAAAGACACAAATGTACCCAAAGGATTTCAGATCAGTCCACACTTCCCATGGGATAAAATATGAACCAGCTGCCATTCATGAGTACATGCGCTATATGGCCATTAAAGGGACACCAGTACAGGTTAATAAGTGTGGACTTGTTGTTTACCAGAAGGAACCTGTACTGGCCTGCACACCAGATGGAAAAGTGATAGATGAAGGGTGCACAGAACCATTTGGCATTCTTGAAGTGAAATGCCCACACACAAAGTTCTTGGTATCACCAAAAGATGCATGTTCAGATCCAAATTTGTGCTGTGAATTTATTGATGGACAGTGCAAGCTTAAAACTAATCATGCTTACTACACACAGATACAAGGTCAAATGGGAATAAGTGGAGCCAAATGGTGTGACTTTGTTGTCTTTACAAAAAAAGGAATGTCCATTGAGAGAATCCCATTTGATGCTCAATATTGGATGGAATTAGAGATGAAACTAGTTAGATATTATTTCAGTCATTTTATTGAATATGCTGCAAAGGATTTTGGTGAAAACCGTTGAGTCTTGGTGATTTCATCACATTTACTAGGATTAAAAAATCCTAGTTCTTTGCTTGTAAACAGATATAGTAAAGACACTGCCCGTTTTAACATTTCACAACATTTTTGTAAACACAACAAAAAAATACTATTTCCTGATGCAACAGTTGAAAGAAGAAATACAGGCATGTTCATGTGCCCTCAGATATTAGTCAAGCTATGATGTGTGTTACTCTGATATGATTGGGTCTTGAGCATTACATAAAAATCCGCAAACTGCCCATAACTGGTTGACAACACCAAATAGAGAGATTGGAATTATTCTGTCCCAAATGTGAAAATTCTTAATTTTATTTATTGCTCTTTCGACGTGTATTCGCAAGCCCGCAATTTGTTGTGTAGCGACCACATCTTCCGGTGACATTTGTGCAGCTTGTCCTAGAAATGGTGGAATGTTAAGAGAAAACACCAAGCGGTAACAGATCTGCAATAGTCAACCCTTTATCTGCCATGACGCTGTCATTTTCATCAAAGGGCAAATCAAGGATACCAGACCTTTCAACTACTGCCCTGTCTGAAATGGCTTCCTGTATATAACTGGCTGATGAATGTTATTGCACCAGAAGGAGAAATACCTACAAGACCTTTCAGCGTTGTGTGATTCTTATAGTTGCTGAACAGTTCACTGTTTAGCAACAAACTGCCAGGCATCTGGCATTTTACCTCCGTGCAGTCTATAACGACTCTGGTGGTCGGAAATTTGTTTTTGAAATCTTCAGGCATTGAGCAATCGACTTCCGCTCTTGTCGGCCATATGTTGAAGATGCTGCATCTAAATAAACAAAAAAATTAACACGAAATAATAGAGAAACGCACGAAGTAAACAGACTGGCCGGTGTTTTATACATTTGTTTATCATTACCCTTTTTCTATTTAGGTGATTCTGACATTCCTTGTTATGAAGTGGTCTTCTTAATTTTCGTAGCCCTCGCATTAGAGTCCAGGCTACAGAATAAAACAAACAAAGTTGAAAAAGCCAAAAGGCAAAAAAAGGTGAATGTACACCGGAGGCTCATACCATGGGCGAAGTTCAGTAAACTCGGAGACTTGAATTTGCAATTGTAAGAAATGGATTAGAACGATTTTAAACATCCATAGGAGCGCAGGGATTTTACGGATTCCCTTTTTCTTTGCCATGTTGTCTATATTTTTTTCACTTATAGGGCAGATAATATACAGTTGGCAACCGAAACACTGGGCGGCCAGAAAACACAATTCGCCGCTATAAACGCTTCACTTATAAATTATTATTTCTGAACCAGACATCCGTAACTGAGTAGCTAAGATTTGAAAATATTTTTTCTGTGTCTTTATTGGGAATATATTGTCAATAAATCTCATCAAATAATTAACAAATTGACGAGGCCTCCCAGGGGGAGTTCTGAGGTTCGTCCTCAGCCACCTCTCAGAGGTCGTCTGGTGTCGCTTTGTCGTTCGTTTACGACTCTGTCTGTGGCTTGTTTCATTAGGGACAAATTTCGCTGTCGCTAAGAAAACAGAGGAATGGAAAATGAATTGTCGCAGTCGCAAACTTTCGCACATTTTCTGCCAATCTCTGTCAGTTCAGTCGGTGTTTTAGGAGACGATTGTCGCCTGATTGTCGCTTGTCGCTTCTACCCCTTGGAAGGCCTCACTGACGAGAGCAAAGTTGCTAGTGACAAATTTTCGATGCATGAATTTTTTTAAACCTTCTTGTCTACAGGATTTTGTTTCCTCTGCATGAACTATTTTTAGGGACCACCGCTTGCAACATTTTTTAAAAAAGTTTCTCTTACTGTAAGATAAGAGATAACCGGAAATATCACGCCACTGCCGGGGATATTTTAAGCCTGGTTTCCATATGATCTTAATGATCGGCGATCGGTCTGCGACACGATCGGCGCCATGATCGGCGATTCTTTTTTGTTTTTTTGTTTTGTTTTGTTTTGTTTTGTTTTTTTGTTCATTCGAACATGTCTCAGGGCTAATGTCTTTCATAAATAAAAAAATTATAATAAACAAGACGCTCTATGAGCGTTTACTCGGGGTACCTTTGTGATGCAGAAGTTGGACGCACGCTTTCTGGTTCTCGAAAACTATCCGGTTAATGGTTTGCTTTGGGTTTGCGCAAGGCCTTTTTGTTTACGTAACATCAAAGCGCGTAAAATTACTATCCATATTCGTTGTTTACCTCTAAATTAAGTGGCAACATCTGGAGTTTACTTTTGCTCTCTCAAAACAAAGCGTGCTGCTTAGCTGAAAACAGGCCAGCAGATATTATCTTTAAAATGCCATTTACTGATAAAGGTAAAAAATTTTAATGTTTAATTTCAGTTTTTTACCTGACGTCACGTGAAAACAGTGAAAACCAAGAATTCGCAAACTTGTCCCTAAATATAGGGGAATCCTTGTTTACAATATTTGCCTCATTAGCATGAACGATTTAGTTTCTGAGGGAGCTACAAATAAATCAGTTCTGAATATTGAAAGGTCATAGTATGAATAACTCTGCCAATGAATATGAGCCTCATGTATTGAATAAAAAAACTAAAAATTTTGCAAAGAATGTATGAGTTCATTAGTGCTTTTACCACCCAGAAATTTTGCAGTTTTTGGAAGACAATATCTCCTTGAATACTACACCTAAAGAGCTAAAACTTTCACAATGTATTAAATTTCACTAGCTCTTTAGCTACCTGGAGTCAAATCACATCTTACATGTTTCTTTCTGTAAGCAAAGCCGTATGCAAATGAGCAAAAATGTAAACAATAACGTAAGCATGAATCCCCCTATAGAATTGCCACAGCGATCGAGTTGTAATATCTTCCTGATCGATTCGCCGATAAGCAGACCATGTGCGGTGCTTCCAACCTTTTCTTTAATTCGGCAAACCTTTTCACGCGGACAAACTCTACTGGATTTTAAATTCTTCACAACTTTACAATGATATGCATGTGCGGGAAAATTTGTTCAGGTCGATCGAAGTTGTGACATGTGCAGTATTTCTCACACGAAGAGATTTTCCTGGACCAGCTGCCCCCTCCCCCTGGACCTGTTGAGCCAGACAAATCAAGTCTGTGGATGGAGTTGTTTTCTTCAGACTCAGTTGTTTTGGTTGTAGTGACTTGCAATTGTTTGCCATTTTCATGGCCGAGAAATTGGTTGTTTCACGGTGTGTGCAAATAGTAAGCAAAAGGAAGCAGAACCCCTATTTGAATTTGCGTGTATATGCACCATTTGCAAGGCTCACTCTAATGTACAGAGAGTGCTGCATGGTGCAGCCTGGAACTATTCTAGTGTAGAAAACACCTACCTTTTCACACTTATTCCAGGTCGATTTTTCGGATACATATCTCATGACAAGTGCTGAAAATAGCGTTTCGGAGCCTCAACAATTTCTGGAGGAAGATACCCCCAGACCCCCCTACAAGGCTCTTGCCTTCGGCACTCGCGATAATGTCCCCCCCCCCCCCCCCTCCCACCGTTTAAAAAATCCTAGCTACGGCTCTGCGCCGCTTGATTTATTTGTCACACAAGTTAAAAGTAAACACAACCACTAGTGCAGTGCCTCTCAGCCATAAATACAAGTTTTCCTTCGAAACATATCACGCTAAAGGCAAATTTTAAAGCGAAGATAGTAAACGTTTATCAGCAAACGATGATGTCATGGTCACTGACATTCTAGTGACTACAAATGAGTCGCAAAGGTGGACTCAGCTCGCTACATTAACTTCACCGCCTGATAAGCTAGAATTTCCATACGTTTCGATCGATTACACTCCTGTATACGTGGAATTCCTCATAAATCTAAGCCTTGAAAAGATCTGTTTTCCTCGTTGTAGAAGAGTTGATGCATTTTGACCCCCCCTCCCTTTCTTTTGCTCTTTTGAGGAGACTGAATGACCGTTTTCGCGCACAGTGTTCAATAGGCATGAATAGATTGTGCTAGTAAATCCAGCAAAAGTTGCTTGACAATACATCCAAAAGTTGCTCTAAAGTTTCTCAAAAATTTAAAAGTTGCCACCCAAATTTGGAAAAGGTGCTTACTTTTGAAAGTTATTTTGTTCTAGATTACTACTCAAGACATGACGTTTTATGTGTAATTTAACATTACAACGCAAATTGCCACTCATCACTGCGAAATGTTGTTTTGGATAATCTTTCACGCGATCCCAAGCGCATGTTGTGTTTCCTTTCCCTGAGGACGAGGTCGAGCGACCGCTTCCTCGTTGTTTGTATTTGCCTAAGTTGACGTGAATTTTACGTTTTCTAGAAATTGAAGCTCTTGCAGGACTACTAAGAGTTGCCCCAGCGGCTATGGTAACCTCAATAGGGTCAATATCTGTATTATTTTCTTATCGTGATGCCTCGCACTGCAGCAAATACCAAGATGGCGGGCGGGAAGCTCTATTGTTGGAGCGAATAACCGCTAGGTGTAAGCGCCCGTTAGATAGATAGCTGCTGTCCAGTCCGTGGGCGCACACGTTATTTTATAAATTATTTGTAAGAACGTACGACATCCTTAGTTTTGACCAATTTTAATAAAAACCTTTTAATAAAGACCTTTATGACGCTTTGGTCAGTTTTTAACCATTTGTTGACTCAAAAGTTGCCAAGGAAGGCAAAAGTTGCTCTAGGTTGCTCGCAGTACAAAAAGTTGCTGAAAACACTAAAAGTTGCTCAAAAGTTGCCGAGCACAATCTGTTTATGCCTAGTGTTCAAACACCGCTTTCGATGGTCAATGCCATACAAACGAAAACAAAACGAGAAATATGCACTTGGGGCCTGGATTCGACCACATTCGACAGTAAGGATGATACAATCCTTTTGTCTGATTGGTCTCCTTACTCCCAAGGGACGTCACGTGATGTGTTACGGACTGACGAACTTACGGACAAATTTGATGACTATAGTGTGATCTACCACAGGTAGCCCACACAATGAGTAGAAGTCTCACTTTGCAATGGAAGGTATACGAAAGGGTATCTTTTCTGTCAAAAATGGTATATAAAAGGGTAAGGGGTCGGACTTCGGGGCGGAGCCTACAAGTATTAATTTTTTTGAGTACCACCCCCCATCCTCGATTAAAGAGTTAGTTTCAGCAGCAGGTTTCAAGTTCTTTGTCCGCTTAATCGCGTACTCCTCGAGCATTCTTAAGCCTAAAGGGGTGGCTCATGGATATAATGGCCACGAAAAATGAAGTGGCGGTGATTCAACGCAAAAGCCTAGAATGGTACTTAACTTTAAAAATCACAGTCACTGATAAATTGTTTCTTATTCGGCAGTTTTTTTTCCCTAAATACTGAATTACTATGCAAATCTAAACTTGGAGTAATTAAAAGCTGCATGTTTTCTAGTGCTCACGATTTGCCAGATAAAAAAAACCGTCGGGTTGAGTTCGAAATAACAGTCATATTTTTTTCCCACGTAAAAGAGATTGATGAAGCTTTTCAATTACGATGCAGCGCAGTTCTTCTTGATATGAGAAATAAACTAGTACAGAATATTTTAGGACAAAGCCCACGGAAATTTTGACTGGAAAGAAGATTGGATAGATACACTGATTCCCGTTTACATTTAATTTTCTCAGTCATGATCAGTTCATGATCATCTGCCGCTGTTATTGGGCCTCGGTTGATGCAGAACCGTAGGACGATCGAACAGTCTTAACATTTCTTTTTTTTTCTGGAGATGATAATCATTCCTTGGATTGCTGGCTCCCTTTGAGGAAAATATATTTATATTGCACTGTATGAGTTGGCGGTGTGGGTGGTAATAATAGCAATTTAAAAAAGAGATTGGGTAAAAATACGTGACCCGCACCCAGAGGAGGTCAAGGCCGCGGCCGAAGAACCTTGAACAACCTTGGATACCGTGTTGTGTTGGCGTGAATCTGAAAAAGTTTTCCTCAATGTTTCTCAACTTGCAAGTTACGAATGATTTTCATCCTTGCTGGGTGCGGTTCCCATGGCGATATGTAACCGTGCTCCCCACCCGGGTCTCCCATAGTTGCCATAGCTCAGTGGCTTAGGCCCGAAGTGCGACGCAAGTTATGCTTTGCAGCACTTGTTTCCTTTCTGAGAGCACGGGCGGTACGTGAAGAAAGCTAGCAAGAAAAATAATTGGCGTGTTGGGAGTGAGGCTCCTCTCCCTGGCGATCAAGGCCCTCTCTGACGCGGGAGGAAATTTCCGCGCTAACCTCACGTGCTTCACACACGCGCTCGACTCGAATGCCGGCCACGCTAGCTGGCTGGACTACACCCAGGCATCCCAGCTGATTTCTCTCCGAGTCTCTATGCTCTATGTAGGAAAACTGCCGTGAGAGCAAAGTAGAGCCCAACTTGATGTTTAACCAAAATGTCCGGATTATTTATAGAAATATTTTCTTCTACAACTTCCCACGTTCCACACGAAGAAAATGTAAACAGTCATTTTAGGATTCACGCCAAAACTATAAGGCACTCACTATAGCGCGGGTCACGTTTGTCATGTCGCCTCCTTGAATAAGTTACCACCTTTTGAGTAAAATGACCGCCCACTATAGCGTAGTATAATTTATCTTTTTATCAAAAGGTGTTTGGTTAATTATTTGCGGGGAAACGGTCGTTCGAGAAATTATTGTACTCGTGTTATTTGAGGATAGCGATTTTAACGACAAGCAAATTGCCAAGTTTTGGGTACGAAAATTGACATGACTGTATCATAGCGTGTGAAAACATTTATACATGAATACCTTTATTTCATTGCCAGACTTCATATCAATATCAAACCACCAAATGGAGAGTTTAGAAAAGAAATATCGTAATATCTGTTGCATTTAATCGTTACTAACATACTAAAATCAGTTTTGAAAAAATGCTTAACTGATTTACATATGTACATATGCACCGCCTTGTTGGATTCAAAGAGTTTAGAATTTTCTGTGCGACGTGGTCTGGTCTTGAAAATGCCACCCACTTACAACTCTATTCCAGCATGCCAGAAAATTCGTCAACACCCCCTTTACAAGGTTGGGAGACAATAAAATACCGGCCAGCCGCCGAAATCGATTTAAATCGTCCTGAGGCGAGGGAAGACGGTGGAGAGTACAACAGTTCACGTTAAGGTAAGTTGTAAGGGTCATTTTTATCGTGAAAGCGTTCGGAAGTCCTTCTTTGGAGTAGATTTTGGTGCATGAAGCGTAAATCTCTGTTGAGTACTACCATAGCGTTGGGTGTCCTGTGTAGACCATGGCGTCTTTCCATTTGCGCAAATTTAATTAATTTGTGAATAGTATATTTTCAAAGCGCCAATCGAAATTGCAGCCTTTCGGAGTATTTTGGCTCATTTGTTAGGTTTCACGGCCATTATTTTAACGGCTTGTACGAGTGGACGGTAAGATAAACAAGGCATTCAAACAACAATCGCCTTCTCAAAGAAACACCAGGTCCAACTAACAATACTCGTTTATTGCCAGCGGAGAAGTACAACAACAGACGTTGCACATCAACATTCCATAAGATTTTTGGTTCTCATAAATTGCAGTGGTTATATAAATATCTGAAGAGGCTTTGTAGGAAATAAAAAACAAGACGAGAACTTTGCGACGCGAAGCAACATAACTTAGCACGTGCACAACTGCATTTTGATTGGTGATGACGTCATGTATTTTTCTACTGGCACGGTTGTTATCAAGTATTTACCGACGGCTGATGCGAGAGTTGGAGAGGGTTTCAATGAATGGAATTCACGGTTATTCCAGTCTCTAAGTCGTATTTCTCACCATTTTATGTTGGCTTGGTCAACTAGCTTCTTTGGCGCTCTTTCTAGGTGTAAATTCGAGTGGAGCTTTGTTGTCGCGCTGCCCAAGTAAGTCGTGGTAAGTTCAACAGGCCTACTTCCTCTCTCGATCCTTCAAAGTTGTTTTTCAAACATGCTAATGAAGAACAGCTTCTGTAAGCACCTTATATCGCCGTGCACGCAAGATCGCAAACAAAATAAGCAAAAATGCCTCCATGCAGTTGTGACTTGAAATCTACCAGCTTATCTGCAAACAATCTGACTTTAAATTCAGTGTCTGTCTTGCTCTAATAAATTCCATGGTAATATTATCAATCACATTATTTAGACAATTTTCCATCTTAGCATTTCTAAGGCTTACATCCTTTGTTCTGATGTAGCGTTCCCTTTGTAACGATATTTCACCCTGAAATTCCAAAACGTAAGGTTTCTTCTTCTGCCAGGTGGATTTTATCAAAACTCGCATACATAAGCTGATACTCAACCCAACCCTCGAAGAATATCAATCAAAATTTCTCTCAGCCTGCTTAGGCTCGATCGTAGATTCCGTCGCCTATTTGCACGATTACTCTTAATCTCAAATCTTTGGTACCTAATCCACGACACGGCGGAACTAAACTGTCACAGTCCAAGGTCAGGAATCTTCTTCGGAAGGCGTTCGGTTTGCTTCGACAATCTTCTCTTTACGACAAAAGAAATATTAATTTGAAATGTTTTCACCGAGGAATAAGCTTAAGCTTATGTTTTCCCTTGATCATGTTACTATCAGCTTCGACTGGGTTTGTTTTGGAAGACCTCAAAATGTTTGTTATTTCGACCTGCTTCAAGTATATTCAATTAACAGAAAATTTAATATGACAACGATAATAATTATTGTTAAACGCTAGGTGTCTTGCTCCCGTCCAGCTGTTACTTTTCTTTCTTTTCGTGAATGCCCTGCGACTTGAAATCAAAATTGATTAATTAAGGTCAATTATTTCTGATCGAGGCTGTGATTTGTTGTTTTCATATTTCCATGCACCATGCTTCCCTTGATCCACGCTTAGTTGGTCAAATTACCTATCCATGGGATTGCATCCATTTCCCATGAACTTCTTGAAGGGCTTGCTGTCCATAGTAGCCCCCTCTCTTCTCAAGCTTCCTTTATTAAGGCTGGTTTTCAGTAGCATCGGAGTCTGAGTTGCATTGGGAGTTGTAAGTGCACAATTTATGACTGAGTGAAAATAAAAAGCAGAGTTGTAAGCGGAATCATAAGCTTGATGGAAATTGGAGTCGCAAGAAACAAAACAATGTTATTTTCTAATGCAGTTCCCCGTATGACTTTGCACTCACCGTCCAGTGAAAACTAGATTACCAGAGTTAGAAACAGAAGCAGGTGAAAATCACAATGCTCAATGCAGGTCTTTTGATAGTCTGACATAAAAAAAAACATGGCGACCTTTGATCAAATGATAGCAGAGGCAGTCAGACACTTTCTGATACTGTGTTACAAGTCATGGAGATATTTTGATTCAAAGGAAAGACTAATCCAAACTTCTATCCCCGTTCTTTTCTGCTATTTGTTCTGCTTGACTTGGACAGTCCTGACTCAGACAATCTAGTTTTCACAAGATTGTAAGCAACAGAGTCATACACCTTATTCCAAAATGGTGGACAATTTATTATTCTTTTGTTTGCACGTTAATTAGCCCTCTTTGCCTCATTTTCACTTCAAAAATCTTTTGTAATTTGTACATGGTCACGAGGCAAACAGGGCTAATTAACATGCAAACGAAAGAATAATAAATTGGCTGCCATTTTGGAATAAGGTGTATAAGTGGAAGCAAAAAGTCTTATGACTCTGTCAGTTTTATTTTAACTAGATCACAACACTCTGTGCTTCTGATTGTGACTCTGACTCTGTTTCTATTGAAAACCATCCTTTAGAAAGCCCCACTCTTTTTACAATAGTTTTATCTGCTGGAATGACTTCTTATGATCCAGTCTTTGACCCAAAAAAACGGACAGTGTGATAGATATTTTCTTTCCGAAAATGCTAGTTGACGATTTTGGCTAACAAAAACAGCAAAGACGACCTTCCTGAAAACCTCAGGGGCTATGGTTTCCCCATCAGTTGCGAATCTTTTAGGCGACGTTTCAGTTAAATACGAAAATCCGACTGCACACTTTAATTGACGCCGAAAGCCTAAGGCGAACTACCCTCCACCGTAACTTGTCGTTGGGTAGGTGTGTAGTGTGCTATTATCATTGTACTCTGTATATAGTAACCTGTGGCTGGATTTTAAGCAAAGGCACATGTGTTAGAAGTCAACACTTGGTGTGTTCTCATAAAACAACTGCTTTCTTCATTTCAGCATTAATACATTACATCAGTGGATGGAAAAGTAGCTTGGACATCCGACCATTTAAATAACTGAGAGTCATGTTTCGCCTGTGTGTTGTAGGGAGTGGTGGCGTCGGCAAAAGTTCGTTAACCATTCGATACTTGAAGAATGAGTTTACTGAGGTAACTTAAATATTGTATCTTCTTTGAGATTGCCAAAGTCTGTATTTTTTGTATCAGCCTGTTCTGAGAATTTGGGAAGAGATTTTAAAAATATAAGTTTCTCATAACTTCACTAAGCATGATTGTCCGAAAGAGTGTAGCCATGGGAAGAACCGTTTTGGGTGACACACTGACTGAGTTTTTGTTAACCTGAGTGGAAGTCATCATCAGAGGTCAAGTAAGTCGTGTAAGAGCTGTAATGTTATTGGCTGGAAATACTGTAAGCAGTGATTGGTGCATCAAAAGTACATTTGTTGGATTGTCTCACTGTTATTTGTTTGTTGCTGGTACTGTCAATTAAGTGTTAGTAAGGTGTGAGAAATAATGTTGGCAGTTGTTCAGTCGTGGGGTATGTTCTAAGTAAGTAAACAAGTTTTCCAGCGCTGGTCAAATTTCTGCCAGTCTCATAGATTTAAGCAGACTGGCAGATGCAGCATTTATTCTTGTTCAAGAGTAGTTGTTGCAATTAATAATAGGTTTGTGAGCAATACAGTTGTTCAGGGGTTTCATTAGCAGCTGACAACTGGCAAAAATTTCTGCGTACTTCGTCAAAATTTACCTCTTACCACCACCTGCTTTGTCCATATTTTCACTCAAATTGTGAAAAAAATTCATCGGGTCACTGCCTATTTTAGTTAGCTCAGAAGGCTATACATGTATACTATTGTCAGAAGGTTATATATTGTGATGCGCTTTTGGGAATATTGTACAGAAAAGGTGCAATATAAGTAATAAATATTATTATTATAAACATTAAAACTTATTGAAAACCCTGGTTGTTGTAAGGGTGTAGGATCTGTGTTGCAGCCTCAGGGGTCCACTTGTTGTAATACACTCTAGGTTTAGTGGCTGTAGTGAGTAACTTGACACCTATCAGTGCAGGACAATTCTCAAAGGTTGGCACACACTAGATGACAAGTCACACAGACAAGTCTCTGCAATATGCCACATTGTGTGTACTGCTTGGGAGACATGTTTCTGAGTGAACATGCCTACCAAGTACAAACAAGGTGACTTGTCCAGAGGCAGATAAATGAAAATCCCACTGAATTATTTTTTGTTTTGTAGCAGGGACAGGTTGTTTCACAGTGCACACAAGGTGATGCTGAAAATATGTCATTTTGTCCCCGTGACCTGGCACACAAATTCAAGCAAATTTGAATTTGTGCATCTGGTCACAAGGACAATATTTGGTTGCCACAACAGTATGTCACACAAGGGGAAATGTTGCTGCAACCTGTCTAGAGCTGCACCCTGTCCCTGTGACTTGTTGCCTGGTGTATACTGCTGACCTTAAAAGTACAGTTGTACTTTTAGACCATGCTTGACAAATGCCAAACTCTGGTATTACAACTATAACTGGGGTCTGTTTTTGTAGCCAAGCCTCGTGTGCCACATGGTGCAAAGAGGAAGCCCTAAGTAAGTTGTTCCTGTAGCACTGAGTTCTTTAGTGTACTAACTTTATTTTCTGTTTTCTTTCAGTATTATGACCCCACACTAGGTAGGTTGGATTCTACTTATTTCTGCAATCAGTATCTTGAGTGTCGTACTGTGCTGCTTCCACTGTTATGCAACAGTTTGATAACTTGGCATGAAATAACATCTGATTGGTTTACTCTTAATATAACCAGTGTATACACCCTGTATGTTACAGGCCAAATTTGATTTTAGGTTGAAACTTGTCAAACTTGGTTGAATCTCAATTCGCTTTGTTTCCTAACCATTATTATGAATACTGGTAATTGGGGTCAAGAAACAATAGGAATTGAGATTCAACCTGAAATCAAATTTGACCTGTAATCTATATTTAACTGTTGTAGGTTTAAAATGAAATTCCTTTGTCTTTTTACTCTACTTATTCACGAATTAGGGTTAGACAAAGGAATTTCATTTTGGCCAAGGTTAAAATCATTTTAACCTGTATTTCATTTTGACCTATCCACATAATTACAGTGGAACCCCGTTGATATGGTCACCAATGGGCCAAAAAAATTGGACGTATTAATGGTTGGCCGTATTAACAAGGGGTTTTTTTTTACAAGAAAATGTATGGTCATTTCACCGAGTGGCCAAAAAAAGTGGCCGTAATAAGAAGGTGGCCGTAAGGTGGGGTTCCACTGTATTTGTAATTATAATATAGCTTGCACATCTTTTGATTGAAATCTAGTGTGCCTTATGAGAGTACAAAGCAAGCGGATGATGCCATTTGTCTGTGCGTGCAGTTTCACAATCATTACAAATCTGGGATTTTTCACAATTCAAAAACTAAACTGCTTGATTAAAGTAGTACAGTCTACCATAGAACTGACGACACGGATTTGAAGTGGTTCTTGCTTTAACTGACTGAACGGTTTTAACCGAGAGTTAAAAAGAATTTTTACAACAAGACACAGTGTTGACACAACATGACTATGATCAGTGACGCCACCCTGTGTGTGCAAGCTAAGAATAAAATTTGCTCAGTTTTCTCACAAATTGAAACAAGTTTATCTACAGATGTGGGAAAAACAATTTTATAAAACAAATAAAAAAGCCTTAAGTACCCATGCTTTATTCTGTTATAAGACACTCAAGAAAATGATGAGAGCACTCAAGAAGCAGTTAGTTTTTTGTAGTTCTTCCTACTTTTTTCGTGCTCTCATCACTTCCTTGTGTGCCTTATAACAACAAAACATGGTTAAGGCTTTTTAATTTGTTAACTGAAGGGCTTGGCTCACATTAAGGGCTCAAGTGACAAGTCAGCTGTAAAGTCCAATAGGTCTAGACTTATTTTGAAGCAGTTTGAAGGTCTGAATAAAATTGATCCTACAGATCTGATACATTAATTGATTCTTTTGATTTTGAATTCTTTTAGATATGAATTTTAACTTTTAAGCATCACATATAATAATTGAAGGGCTGGGGGCATAAACTGCCTATGTGTAATTTTTGGCCGTTTTTTTAGTTCGCTTGGATTTGTCCAAATTTTTGCATGTGAACTGCATTTTGATTCAAAAACATTGTCCCGTATTTTTTTTCACCGATTTCTTTTTCGTTTTCGAGAAATAACGTATGGAAAAAAACACCTAAAACTACACAGAGGCAGTTTATGCCCCCAGCCCTTCAATTATTGTAATTCAATGTTGCACAAAATCCTACCCTTGAAGTTTAGTGTCGGTGATACACACTGTAGGCTGATGTGATTGTGATAGTCCTGCAATGTTTTTCATGTGGTCATTGGTTTCATTTGCATATTGACTATTAAACAACTTCTTTTCATAAGAAGGAGTGTGCAGGCAGCCTGGGTTTCACAAAGAGGCTCAAGGCAACTAGGAAATGACATATTCTATAAATCTGCAAGGAACAATCTGAGTCTTTAAATATTTTCAGAAACTTTTAGTGCCACAACCACGTACATGTACAATAACCAGAAAATCTTTTCCATGATGAGTTTGCTAATAAAATAATACATTGTTACATTATGAGCCAACATATGTATGTTTTCTTCTTTTTTTTCCACATGTCTGGTCATCAGAGGAAACATATAGAAAGGAGGTGCGTATCTTACTTGTAGAAAGCGGTCTTTACTTCAGTGTGTAGTTGGCTATTAATAATTTTCTTTGCTTAAGTAGTACAGTAAGCACCTTGCAATTGGCCTTGCACTATCCTGTACTATTGATTACCTCATACACTTTAGTGGTGAAGAAGCTTGCACAAAAGCAAAATCCTTTCAACTGCCACTCAGGGTTTCAGATATGATTTTAAGGCAGAGTGTCAACAAGGAATTCCATTGCGTCAAAGTCCCACTGTTCCCACCAAACCATTATAAATTTTCTATTGATTTGTTGGGTCATGTGGCTGACCTGTATGGTTTTTGACCCAAGATCCCCGCTTATCTGGAACACTGACCACTTCTAACAAAAATCCCTTGTCTTCTAACAAAAATCCCTTGTTAGCTGCTTCAGCCCCAGCCGAGTGATCAAACAGTTTTGTTGGACATCGCATTTTCAACACACAACGTACCATGGCTAAATGGGTAAACAGTGTTTGACCAAATACCAGACAAAGTGAGCCATCAGAGTGCTTTCTGCATATTATTGAGCACTGAAATTTGGATTTTGTTTATTTTCAATTGCTTGCTTATAGGGTTGTGCATGCTTTGTTGGTAGGACTCGTCAAACGTTTGTTCATAATGTCAAATGTTGGATGGCTAGATCAAACACAGAAATATATTTGAACGTAAATTGGAAGACGTGGCTAAATGACAAAACTTGTTCTTCCAACACAATGTTGGTAAAATATGTTTCATCATTTAGTCAGGGCTTTGTATATAATTTACACTTTAAAAATGTAATCTGGCTATCAGAGCTGTTATTAAGGGCCATAACCTGTAACACCTGTTATGGCTGAATAATTTCCTGTAATGAGACCTTACCATTACAGGTGACATTCGCTGTTGTGGGTTCATTTTACAGTGAAACCCTACCATACCACACTTCATTAATATAGCCACCTCTCTATTACGACCACCTTTCTTCATCCCGGCAAAACACCCATACATTTTCTCACAAGAAGACCCCATTAATGCAGCCACCCCAATAATAAGGTGAATGGCCAAACTGTGATGTCCCAACGAAAATTATTCACCTTGTTCATACTGCCACTCAAACCAAATATGCATTCTAATGGAAAATCAAGTGACAAATAGGAACAAATAACAATTGTATTACTTTTAATTGAGTTTGGGGCCTTTGTTATACAAAAAGGACAGTATGTACAACAGTGCCTTCCTGTTTGTAAAGTACAGTTATGTTTATCTCCCCTGAAAGAGACCAGCCATGACATTTGGCCCTAGCCCCGTTAATATGGCCAATTTCTTATGGCCTGTTGGTTGCTGTATTAATGAGGCTCCAATGTACTCAAAAAGCAATGTTTTACACTGGTTCAGAGTGCAGCTCAATACTTAATAACAGCCCTGGTCGCAAAGACAGATACTGTTTAAGGGATCCCCTCTCTTCTTTGTTTCCACTTTTCATCTGATCTGGATCTTGGCTGTTAAAAGAAATGAATGGTAGATACAACTGTACTTGTGAGATCTCCTGATTTAGTTGTAGTAATTTCATAACTACCCTTGTGGATTATTTTTCTGGAGCACTGGAGCCTCTTCACCAAGGTGTTCAAATTGATATGGATGACATAATGTTGCATGTTATGTAACATTTTCATGGGCAGAATCATTAGTTGCTTCATGCTACAATTAACTAGGTTCACCTGTGGGTTCATGGATGACCTGTGTCCTGCACGTGACTTGACCTTGCTTGTCGATCTTACATGTAGTGCTGCCATCTTCTGTTCTAGATTGAATACAATGGCAAATTATATGATGTGGAGATAGTAGACACTGCGGGGCAGGAAGAGTTCAGCTCATTCCGGGATTCATCCGTAGCAACAGGCGATGCATTCCTAGTGTTATTTGCCATTAATTCTGTATCCAGTTGGCATGAACTGAAGGATCTTAGAAGCAAGATTATCCAAGACCGGCAACTTACTTCCGCTATTCCAATGGTGCTGGTTGGGAATAAGTTGGTAAGTTCTGGTGTGCACATGGCCCAGATGAAACCAATTAATCTAAACTAAGTATACAAGTAAGAGGAAAAGTTTTTGGATTTGTGACTCAACAGAAGTCTCTTTGCTCCAGACTTGTTTCCACATTACACTCAAAACATGAGCTTGGAACAAAAAGTTTACAGATTTACTGATCACAAGTTCAAAAACAATTCAGAAACACAGCTGAATACTTTCTTATCGGAATACCTATTAATCCAGTCCATTTTACTGTTTAAACATAATTATTTATTCATGCAGTAAGTAATTCAATAAACTTGTCATTCAGTCATTCTTTTTTCTTGGAAAACTTGGATTCTGCAACCTTGGTTTTTGCCTGAGTACACATTTTATTTTTGTAACACGAATCACTTGTTTTCTATTCACACCAGTTATCTGTCAACCTTTTTAACTAGCATGTGTATTTTGTTCAATTCAGGCAATACGAAACAAAACTGACTGAGCAGTTGTACTTTACAATTTCAACATCTTATGTAGATGTGGACAGTCACAACTGCTTATTACTATTCCGGTTAAGGAAAGAGAAAAGTTTGAATAAGGTTTGAACCAAAAACACCACATATCCTGAAAACGGAATCCTCTTGGCGAGAGGGGATCTGAGAACAGCGCGCGGAATAGTCTGGATCGAGCGCCAGATCCTTAGTTCCGGTACCGGTGCCGCGCCACGTCGCGGGCTTGGCGTGCCGCGCCCGATTTCCCGCCAAAAGTTTCCCAAAGAAAGGCATATTCTACGTATTCGGAGAAAACCATGTTTATTCCGTTGAATCTGCTTCCGATAAGCAGAATAAACGAAATATTATTCCCTGGAAAGTTCGCCAGCATTTTCCAAGTTAAACAAATTGGAATAGTCGCAAAGGAGGTACAAAAACCAGAAGTTATATTTTGAAATGACGTTTTTCGTTGCTTTCGCCGTCGTAGTTGCTAAAGGTCCCTATTCAATGTTCGCCATATACGTAATTTCTTGTGGCCGAGAGGAAATGTCTACACTATACCGAATCGCTTTTCGTGTCGACATGAAAAACACTCCGGCATAGTATGAACAGAAAAGGTCCAGAATTAAAACAAGTTGTTCACACAAGCTAACGGGATCGCACCGAAGCGTTGGCCGACACTCGCACAGCGGTGTATTTTCGTGGCGGCCAAGGCAGATTTTTCGTGGACGAACGATGAATCGGATCTTCCGGCTTCTTCGACGTGCGCTCATGTACAAGTCTAAATGACTGGGGGTCTTAGTAGGGAAGGAACAAGAGCAAAGTATGAGAAGATAAAAAATATATATTTTAGAATAATATCCGGACAAGCCAACCCCAACGAGTTTATAACCTCGTCTTGTTAGTTCTCTTTCGTAATTCCTCGAGCACCAGCAATAGTTGTAGTTGTTTCTGTCGTCTTTTCCGATGATGCAAAGCAGTTAAATTCATGGTACAGAACTGTAAATTGAGTATAGCGTTCGAGATAGTAGAATCAACAGAAGTGGCAAGGCCGCCATCTTGTGGGATCCCATCCTCCCTCCGAGTTATGGCTTCCGGCTGCGGTCCGGAACCTGTTCACACATGCCAAAGAGTGATACGAGAATCTATCCGATACGTGACGATTCACTTTCAAGATCGAAGCGGTGCAGCGTCGCTCCGTTGAAAAAACCGCGCTAAAATCAGCGTTCCCTTTGTGAACAGAAGCACTATTCGATATGGTTTTTGTGCCGGCGCACGAGCTATCCGGTATAGTGTAGACATAGCCTAAAATGGCTCTTTTGTAGCTTTTTTTGTAATACATACCGAAACTGTGCTCTGAAATGAATGTATTGAGTAATAAAACAATTACGCAGCTGAAACTTGCGGAATATCCCCTGATTTTAGCCAACTCGGGCAACGGCCGTGTCTGCTCTGTATTAAACAATATTTCGCACGATGTTGCAGTGTTGTTGCGTTTAGTTTATGCCCATGAGGCAAAATGAAAACTCTGATGCCCACAACGACTCTCTTCTTGTTCATTATAGGATTTAGAAGAAGAAAGAGAAGTAAACAAGGATGAAGTGTTAGAATACTGCAATTCATCTGATGTTACCATTCCATTAATTGAGACATCAGCTAAGGTAGGTAAAGCTGCCGAGGTGGGATGAATGCAGAGAGGCGCCCAACACAGTTGCTTACAGTTAAAGCTTTTGTTACTTTTCCGGTGTAAAGTTATCTTAACAGCTCATTATAATTTAAAAGAGGGCACAATTGCGACGTCATCTTCGCCTTATCCCCATCTTATAAGCTGTATAACTGAGCTTGGCCAAGTTCCCAGATTCAAAGAAAATCTTAGTGGCTGTTCTTCCACAGTTTCGTATTAACGGGATTTCTTTTTGAACGCGAAACGGTCGTAACGGACACATTTTCCCAGTCGATGAAAACATGAAGCTTGTGGGATGTGATTTAAAACGACAAAGAATACTGCACAAATTAAGGTGTTTAGATAAACTGAAGCCACATATAGGGCCGAAACAGCTGTTCGTGTCTGCTAATACTTAGAGTAATGTGGTAGATTTAGGGGGTAATGCTCGTTACTACGTGGCCTTCCTTCCCGATATGTGTCTCCCCTCAACTAAACACATTAATTTGTGCGGTATTCTGTGACATTTTCCTAGTCCCCTAGCACTTGTGTACTGGGGTTCAATTTTGAATCTGTGTTGACAAGCAACCTCTTTTCGTCCGTTTTTCAGACTGGCCTGAACGTCGAAGAATCATTCCAGTTAATGATGCAACAGATTCAAAGAATTCAGCCGTCGCTGTTGGAAAGAATAGCCCCTAGAAATCATGGCAACAAGCCAACAAAAAAACCAGACTGTCTTTTACTCTAGGATTAGTTTTCGAATAGGATTTATGTTGTAGATTTCACTAGGAGAAGCTTTTTGATATTTCATAGCCAACAAAACATTTATAATGACTGGTTACTTCGCCTACATTTAATCTCGCCGTCAACCATTTCGCCCAAATTGATGACACTGGCGCATACCATCAATGCAACTTCTGTAGATAAGTTGCAAGTTATTTTTGAGTGTCTAAACATAGACGTTTTTAATGATAGGCTTTTCTGTCTGTCGGTAAATGTACTCGGCGTAATTTCTTTATGGGCGAGTTTAGTGGAGGAAGAAAAACGAATACTGGGTACGAACAAAAACTGAATCATTGGGTACGGCCTCGTCGGCTAAAATAAGGCGATAATCCGCAATATTGAGCAGGATAATTGTTTTATTATTCAACACATTAATGACGAAGCAAAATTTCCTGCGTTTATTGCAAAACAAAAAAACAAAGTTGGAAAAGCCGCCATTTTCATCCGCGAAACAAAATTACTTATATCGCAAGATACACACGACGAATATTGGGCGCGCTATGACCATATTTGGACAATGTCACAATGTGTTGAGTAATAACAGCCGTGAAGTCATTTTGTGGTTGGTTTAGCAAAGTTATAGGCAACAAAATCTGACATTATTTCTTGGGTGTTTTGATAAAATGATTTTTTTCGCCAGCACTTCTTGGATAGGGGATGATTATAGCCAAGTCAGCGCTACGCTCCTCGTTGGCTATCGGCTTCTCATATTCAACGCTTGGAATAATTGTAACTTATTATCTGGGTTGACAAGGTAAATTGCCCAGAAAAGAGATTCAGTGCTGACACTTGAAGCTGATGAAGGGCTGACGCTAAAAGTGACAACTTTGGAATCTTTTCACGGTGGCCAATTTGCCTTATCAACCAGCAGCATTTTGTTTTCCTCCGAATCGAAACAGTTCCATGGTTATTTCCCTGTAATGGAGGAGGGTTTCCTTCTGGGCTTAAGTGGTTTTCAGTTGAGTGTCGAAAGTAATTTTCATTTGCTTAGGTTTTGCGTTGCTTCGCTCTGTGATTGGTTAGTCAAATACGCGCCACTTTCTCGACCAATGAGAAGGAAAACCAAAAGTAATCGTGACTTGTAAACGCGCATTTTCCCTCGTTTGGCGGCGGCTGCATGTGATTGGCTCATTGCGCGGTTTGTTTCTGTCGTGATTGGCTTGAGTTATTTTTTGTTGGTTTTGGTTCTACGGCATTCAAATGGAAACCACTCTAAATGGCTGGAACTTGCTTTCACCTTACAATAACAACCTGCCTTGCCCATGGATGGTTAAGACTAGTAGATTATCTTTAAAGTTAGCTTTGGTATAATAAATTATGGTGTTTCCTCTTTGGGCAAATTTCTTGGTCCGCGAATGGAACTTAAAGCTCATTAAAATGATGCGTTATTTGGGTTGAATTATCCTAAAACTCGGTAAGAATCGGTCTCTTATTTATGCTTAATTCCGTGAGAGAAATACCCGTATGGGTCAACAACACCTATGAGATATCTTTGTATTGGCGTTGGTCATACCGGCTTGCCTCGGTATAACACAATGTGGAAAAGAATAAACAATTTCCTGGCAGCCTTGTGTCCTGACGTCCCGTTCAGTTTCTTTCAGTTACATGGTCACACTTAAGAATTTCACCCCCAGACTCACCTTGTAGTACGGCACCAGGGTAAACTACCTCGGCAAACCACTGCTAATCTTAGCGGCGACTCGAACGGGATGAGTTGAGTCCTAAGATGGATGCATGTCCACCGTCACTTACATTTATCTGGCTTCACGTAGGTAAATACAATTAGCAATGTTCTGTATCAACGGCTTGCTATAATGTGCCGGACACGTTAATTGAGCAATGAACTGAGCTAACCATGTAGCAGTTGGAAACCTCAAGTGCTATATAAGTTGATTTTTTTGTAGTTACTGGTAATCAGGTTGTAATTGCCAGTAACCTCTGTATTGTTGACTCCGTCAGGAGAAAACTTTCTCTTGACTCCCTCAGATATTCCGTAAGTTCTCGGGGGGATCTTCCGATTTGAGAGCGAAAACATGCGGAATTATCTCGACGTTTACCCAACTTGTTTTATTCGATTTTGTCCACTGAACTAAATATCTTTTACAGTCAACAGTCCTTAGAATCTCATTTGAGCAAGAAACCTGAAGTGAAAATAGCCAGTTTTTACGATAAATATGGAATCTACGAAGACTGATCGAAATGACGTGGAAAACCGGTGTGAAACGAAGGCAAAACGTTTCACCCTGTATTCTTTGCATCTGCGTTTTCCTTTCCGAACGAGCACCCGTTCGAGAAATACCTTGTCCCCGGTACCCTCTCGGATTGCCCTTCGGGGGAGGTTGCTGCTCGACCGCTCTATCAGCAGTTCCGGTCTTACCGCGCTATTTTTGATTGTCCAAAAAGGGACTACCAGCAGTTGCCACACAACATCGTAGTAGAAACGGTAGTATAAATCAGAGTCCGAGATCCCTCTTGATGAGGACCTGAATTAAAGATTGGCGTGGAAAGGGATCAAAGGTATGGAATGAATATCTACCGTTCCCACACTGTTTAAACAACTTATCAAATCTTATAGAAACACCGTCGAGCAAATCACAATTAATGCAACGCGGACATTTGAAAGCAGAATAAGGGAGGTTATAAGATTGCCAGCTTCTACCTACCTTATACTATGCAAATACCCGAAGGGATTAAAATTTGCCAACATTTTCAAGTGTAGTTTCGATTCGTAGTCATTTTTATTTAGTCAGCTCATGACATACGGTAAACCATAAATTGGAACTCGAAAACCTTAGCGATCTATTCTCATCCTTTCCCTCGTTCCGACATTTCTAGCCAAGAGAAAACCTACAATTCTCTTTACTTTAAAGTTCGTCAATTCTGAACCAAAGGTTATTTCCCTTCGTCCAGGTCATAATTTGACAAGGGAATGTCACTGGGCACTTCCTCTCTGAGGTCAAACTGAGGCCGCCACTTTTCTTTGAATCATTTGTTACTGATCAGGCTTGTAAACGGACATCTTTGTTGTAATTCGCCACTGATTTTAAAACCAATTCTATTAGGAAAGTCAAGCTCTTAGCTGTTATTTCGCACCTCGGACGGCCTGGTTGACCCCTATGTAAAACAGAAGGTACTGCAGCATTGACTCATTGGTGTGAGTTTTCTGTCATTCCCAAAGCCCTTCGAAAAATGACTCTGTGGACAAATAGTTACAGCTCTTGAAAGGACCTCGATTATTTGTTCAAGTCGAAAAAAAATGTAATCATTTTGGAAACTTTTTTGTTTCAGGCGTAATGGACGGACCCGTACGTAATAGTTCAATAAGAGTTGTGCTCAAATATTGAGCCAAGACATCATCAAGGGACGAAGAGGCGCCACGCAGCTCTCGGAACAGTTCACAGGATTGGCTGAGAAAACAATAAACAAACAACAGAAACAATGGACCCTAGCCCTAAAATAATGGAGCTGCGTGGTAATAAGAACCAATGAAATTAGAGGTTACTGAGAGGTGCGTGGCATCTGGGGACGAAGCCCACTCGAACACAATCCTCTCAGATCCCTCGTTTTTCCTGCAGCCCCTTATTATTTTGCGTTGTGCCTATTTGCGTTGTGCCTTTTCGCGTGATGCCTTCTTACGTCGTGCCTATTTGCGTGATGCTTTTTGCGTCATTGCTCCGATTTGCAGTTTGCCTTTCCGTGTGATGCCTAAAGCTCTGTGCGTCATGCGTTTTTCCGTTATGCCTATTGGCCATGTTCTAAACGAGTAAGGGCCTGGGAACGAGGTTTTAAAATTTATCGATTGGAAAAAAATGTTTCCACTGCATGAAAGAGCATCTCAAAAATGGTCACCTAACCAACTTTGACGCTGTTCAGTTGAATTGGAGCTGAAAGAAATGATTTTGGAATTTGTGAAAATTAGAGACTTCGTATGCTTTGGAAATAGGAACATTTGTATGGGAATTTTTAAGTTTTAAATGCATGTTATCTGGCGGCTTTTCAACCAAACGTACTTAAACTTGCTGAAACTGCTTATTTTGAGATACCCTTTCATGTGAGAATCGATTTAGTTCAATTTCATTGATTTTCAATGAAATTTGGATTCGTTCCCAGGCCCTTAGTCGTTTAGAACATGGCCAATTTGCTTTATATCCAATTGCTTTATATCTAATGCTTGATGGCTTTTTGTGTTATGCCTATTTGCCTGATGCATATTTGCGTTATGCCCAGCTGCGTTATAGCTAATGCATAATGGCCTTTTGCATGATGCCTTCCTGCATGATGTATATTTGCGTTATGCCCAATTGTTTTATATCTAATACGTGATGCCTTTTTGCGTAATGCCCGTAGGGTTATTCTTAATTGCGTGATGCTTTTCTGCGTGAAGCCTATTTGCGTGATGCCTTCTTGCGTGATGCACGTTTGCTTGATGCTTATTTGCGTGATGCCTATTTGCGTTATGCCTTTTTGGGTGATGCATAGTTGCATTGTTGCGAAATTATGTTCGTCGAGGCTAAGAAAGCATTACTTAGCATCATCTTTATCAGGAAAAAGCCTCATTTGCATATAATCTCAACATATTAATATGCATATGCAACTTCTGAACAAAACTAGTTTAGTCTGAAGAAGTCGTTATACCTTCTTGAGTAATGCCTAGTTGCGTGATGCTTATTTGCGTTTTATCCAATTATATTACGTTTTAGTATAAATCTACCAGTGTTCTTTCACGAATGCCGTTCTCTGATTGGCTACGCCGATAGATAGTGAGTAGCGGTTGTCAACAAAATGGCGGCCGCTTCTTCGCGTTTTCGAGGTGTCCGCGAAGAGAATTTAAATAATTTACTTGCTTAGTTTTGAACGACTAGAAAATTTATACTAAGACAATTAGGTTATTCGCTCTCGATTTCTATGTGTGATAGCTGATTCGGGCTGCGCCCTCATCAGCTATCACACGATAGAAATCTCGAGCTCATAATCTAATTGTTAAATATCTAATGCGTGATGCCTTATTGCCTGATACCTATTTCGTGATGCCCTTTTGCTTTACACCTTTTTGAGTGAAGCCTATTTGCGCGATGCTTAGTTTCGTTATGTCCGATTACGTTATATCTACCGTGTGATGCATTTTTGCAAGATACCTATTTGCGTTATGCCTTTTCGCCTTATGTTTATTTCCGTGATGCCTTTATGATGCCTTTCGATCTCTGTTTCTGTATTGTGACTCAGTGTGCACGATACCTGAAAGAGGTTTTTGCCATTCAGCTTCGGATCGATGCATTCACCATTTGGAGAATAGAGGATTGCAATTTGTCATAAATGTACGTTCTTACTACTCAACACATTATGACAATGTCCAAATATGGTCACAGCGCGCTCAATATTCGTCGTGCGCCTGACTCAACAGATATTCTGCGATATACATAATTTTGTGAGTCGCGGAGAAAACTGGCGGATTTTCAACCATTTTGCAATGAACGCAAAATATTGTGCTTTGTCATTGATGACAAATGTAGATACCTACCGTAAAAGCTCTATTAAGCCCCCCCCCCCCCCCCCACCCTCTCTTTTAAGCCCCCCTCTCGAATAAGCCCCCCGTTTGGGAGTTGGTTTTTGTAATAAGCCCCCCCCCCCCCTTTTGGGACACAAGATTTTGTAATTATTCCCTCCTATTCCCTTTTACGAAATACACTTTATGCGGCCCAGTTAGTTTTTTTTTCAACAAATATACAATAAAACTCACAATACTGTTTCCTGCTCGGTAGTATATAATAAAGTTTTAATTCAGTTGTTTGAGATTTGTACAGAAACTATTTAACACGAAAACGGCGTGTTCAAAGATTTGAAATAAGCCCCCCCTCTCTGTTAAGCCCCCCCTCGCCAATAAGCCCCCCGTTAATAAGGCCTGAAATTAAATAAGTCCCCCGGGGTTTAATAGAGCTTTTACGGTATTTAAATATTTGAAATTGTAAATAACTTTCTCTTTTATCCATAATTATTATTTATTTATTTTTATTATTATTATTTATTTATTTTTACAACTCCTTGTATAGTATATACTGTTTTAGGAGTATACCTATTAAATTATTAAAGTATATGACCCCACTGATGTGTTAAACGATTAAACAATTGTCCTACTCAATCTTGCGGAATATCGCCTGATTTTAGCCAACTCGGCCTACGGCCTCGTCGTCTAAGTATCAAGCGATATTCCACGCGATTTCGCGGGACAATTTTTAATTATAACACAACGATTAATTTTTGTGCGATTTTATTGGCTGTTATGGATCACGTGGTGCAAAATATACCTCGTCTCCGCGTGGATAGTTATCCTCAGATTCTTCTGTCGCAAAAAAAGACAAAACAAAGCCAGGCTTTTAAAAGTTTCTTCAATGTCAAATGGAAGAATCCAATAATCACAGTTTAAATAAAATAAACTCAACCAATCAATGCAGTTGTTTACGTCATTCGCAATCGTCGTCAGATCACTTTTTTACATTTTCAACTTTGAACTGTGTATGCGCGATATGAAAATTAATCTTGCTGGTATATCGGAGGATAATGTCCTTGGCTGATAGATTGTCTTCAAAATTTCAGCGTTGCCCTCGAAGCTTCGCTTCTCGGTCAACTGTCAGGGGCACCCAACGATCCAAATCAACCAAAAGCTGTAGAAAGGCATTTTTAAGTACCTTATGGTGTTTGAAGTCTGTTTAAAGTGATGCTTTCATTTATATTAACTAGAAGAAGTTCGTCTGTTCGGATTCCCTGGCTGAAATTTTAATTGCCCGAAAACTTGCCGCCGAAAAAGGGTATGCATTCTCAGTAGCCGTACATAGAGTAATTTACTTCTTATGTGAATAGCCGCTGATCGATAACTGAGACTCAGAAGATC